>VWYI01038219.1:61160-157508 GCA_013399455.1 Anthoscopus minutus | reverse complement strand
AGAATTATGTCAAGTTAAAGGTAAAAAGACATTAAAAAAAAACAACTTTTCATTTTTGGCATACAGTACAACTTGCTATAAGTATAAAGACTACCAATAAAAAAATCTTTTCAAAAGTACTGGAAGCCAGGAAGCCTGCCAGAAAGTTTCTGAAACCAACAGATCACAAAGACATAAACACTTAAGCAGATAAGCCTGTTTCAGAAACACTACCAAATTCTTTCCGTGTGTGTGCAGTGCAGCGAGGTCAGGCAGGTTCACCCACCGAGCCAGTCTGCCCAAGAAATCAGTCTGAGGAGCTGCCTCAAGCCAAAGTGTTAAACAGGCAGCTTTTCCCCAGCTGTAACATGAACTCCATAACTGCCAAGACCAGGGTGTGTTCACCCAGGAGTTCTAAGTGACCCAGGATAAAATTTTGCCAGGCTATTACAGTGCACAGCTTGCCATGTAAATCTTCCTCACTTGCAGAGGGGTGTAGTGGGCAAACACCTCCCAGAACTGCAAAATGGATCAAGAGTGTTCTTGCAAACAACAGACCAAAAAATTTAACTGCTGCTTATGTAGGCCAGTAAAACATTTACTGTATGTCAGAATCAATAGATACTTGGATAAATATGATTTAATGAGGAGGAGTCAATGAGCCTTTCAAGCACAGGGATGCCTAGGAAAGCTAACACTTTGAGTACACTTTGAGTATTGATCACTGTGTTAATAAAGTTACCCAGTGTACTAGAATTTCCTCCCAAAGATACTGACACAGGTTTCTGAATGACCTTGACAGCCACTACTCTTCTGTGGACTCTCTGACTTTGCTCTAGAATACAACAGTGTCTTTAAAGAATTACTGAGTTCAAATGACAGAAACAAGTGTTTAATTTTCAGATTGAAATACATTTGAAGAGGGGTACTCCAAAAACCTGCACTGGGACCTGCGCCACTCAACATTCTCTTAATATGAAAAGGTCAAACAGGGACAGAAACAGAGCAAGAGAGTTAGCCAATCACAAAAACAGGGGTGGAGGAAAAACCAAAATGAAATCTCCATTCTGGACAGCTATAACTTAAGCCAAACGATGAAGGATCAGAAACTCCCCAGTATTTAATAATTAGTTCATTAAATGAAAATAGAATTTATTGTCAATAAAGAGAGAGTAATGCACATGGGGAAAAGCAGAGTTAACTGCTCCTGCGTGGTGATGATCTGGTTTTGCCATTAGTATTCACATCTGTTATCCAAATTTTGCTGCAGGTAACAACTAAAATAGCAGATAAATTGTCAGAAAGTAGCTAAAAATACCCAATCTAGTGATAGGAATTATTTTGACATAAAGAGGTAAGAAAGCGTGTTCTAGTCAAAACTTATTTTTCAAATGTTACACAATATGTTCAATTTGATATTTTCTTTAACTGCTCATTATCACAAAAAGACAACAGAATTAGAAAAGGAATTGGAGAGCATTTTGAGGAAAGGATCACCTAATAAATAAGAGGAGGGGTGTTGTTCCTCTGTTTTTGGGTTTTTTTTAAAAATTTGTTGGTGTTGTTTTGGTGGGTTTTTTACCTCCACAGGCATTCCTACCTTCCAGTCATCTGAGCACATCAGCAAGGCAGAATGGTTCTGGCAGTTCTTAAGCCGTGCTTCCAGTTTTCTGGATCAAGCACACAGGTATGGCCAGGTCCACACTCCTGGGGTTGGCCAAATGCTCTTCCAGGAGGAGTTGGGAGATGTCAGGAAAGGAGTTCCTCCTTTTCCTTTTTGTTAGTGCAGATTTGTTATTTATCAGATTGTTAAGGGTGTTAAGGGTGACTGAGCAAACAAAAACACGAGTTTCAGTACAAGGCCTCTCTCTGACCAAGTGCACTTTCAAACAAATAAATATGTCTCCACTACTGAGAGATTCATAGACTCCAGTGGCATTGCATTTAAGTAAGTACTTACTGCTCCTTCACACATTCCAGGAGTTTGATTATTCAAAAAAAAAAAAATCATAGATAAGTTTGCATCAGCTACTTATTGCTAGGGCAGACAGCCAGAATCTGCAGACTTGTGAAAACATCTCTTAACATCTCTCTGCGGTGGCTGCACTGTTGACTTCACCAGGACTCAGAGATTTCATTTTTTTTTATGAGGGAGGTAAGGGAATGATGTCTTTATGCATTAAAAAAGATTTTCTGACAGGTTCTCAGCAATATCAAAAGCAGTGCATTTCGTCAGAGATCTCCATCTTTCATGCACAAATTGCACCTCACAGAGCACAGTGCCAAAAGCAGTTAACACCATCTCTCTAGCAGCAGTTACCACTATCTCCAAACAAACTATCTCCTGGAACATTTTGGTGTAAATATACAAAGCAGTTCATGATACAAGGCAAAACAAAACCAAAAAAACTAAACCAAACAAAAAACAAAACAAAAAAACAAAACCCCCCCAAAAATCTTAGAACTCACAAGAGCACAGCCCACAAATGCTTCCATTTCCTGAAAAAGCTCAGTATTTCTAATTTATAAGCATCTTTGGACAAGAAGCAAACAAGAAAATACTAAGTAGGGGAAAGAGAACTTGCACTTTTCTCAAATAACTTGGCAGCAGGCTTTCTAGCTGTCCACAAGCAGCTGCCCTGAGCCACATCACAGCCCAGCCTCACCAAATCCCACTTAGAGGAGTAACAATCCATGCAATTCTTCCCAGCCCCAAGACAGCCATTTGATCACAACCAAACTTAGCTGAGAAAAAGAAGGTTTATTATGGTCCTCAGAGACTATTACAGCCTCATTCCCACCCTGCGAGCTCTCTCATACATGAGCTCAGTACTCAGAAATTTGAGCAGAATCTCAGGTGCTTGCAGCCAACTCCTCTCTTCTCCCAAGTCTCTCAGCAAACCCTTGTCTCATCCAAGTGCAAACAGGTACAGCAAATACCTGAGTGACAGGCAGTCCCTGTTCAGATGAGTTTCTGTAAAGCATCACTTTTCCACACCACAAATAGAGCAAGTCAATATGCACCACAACTTCTCACATTAACCCTTTTGTTAGATTGCATTTTGACCTAACCTGCAAATACCAACAGAAGAGGCTTTTGCCAGCTCTTCAGCACAGGTTTATCCTCTGTCCAAACCTGATTAAGCCAGCTCTCACTCACCACCGTGCTCACTGCTGGCAAAGTGGGATTACACATCAGTCACCACTCACATCCTTTGCAGAAGGTACTTGCTGTGCATTTCATTCAGCCAAAGGCAGGGGAAAGCCCATGAAACAACAGCAACAATACACCAGGAGATGCAGCTCTTGAATTTGAGACAAATATAAAATGGAATTGCCTGACAAACAAAGGACAAAACTATCTTTTCCCTTTACCTTCAACATGCAGTGGGAAGATGGACAAAAGGGAGGAGAAGCTGTCCGTTTTCCTCTCAGAGCACACTTTGTATGCAAACCATGTCTCAGGGTACAGGAGAAGTTTCATGCCTTGCTAAGTTTCACCTTACTAAGGAAAACAACCTGCAATTTAGATACTCTTTTAAATAAACATCATTCTTTATAAAACTCTGTAAAATATTGGAGAAGAAATCTCTCTTAAGACATGCTGTAGAACCAAAAACTATACAAAGCTGAAACTTTTAGAATTTGTTTTGCTTCCAAAAGAAAATTGAGATATTTGTAATTTCAGTTAGAACCCAGCAAGCAGAGCCTTTCAGTGCTAAGTCAGTTAATTTCTGTGCTGGTGGTGCAGCCAGTCTCCCTTTGCAGGAAGATCAGCTGCCTCTGAAAGCTGCGATCCAAAGGCACAGCCACAAACTCAGCTAATCCACACAGACAAAGGGATATTCCTTTTCCAAAGAATATTACTCAACAGGAATATGGAGTATTAGCCCAGAGGACTAATTGTCCCTTAAAGGACAGCAGTACTACAGATTTCCTCAACCCAGCTGAGGTTGGATCTCTCTCCTGGGAGAGCTGCCACCAGCCTGGCAAGGTAGCACAACCAGCACTCTCATCAAACCTGCTCATTGCTTTGCTGTGCTCCCACCAACACCATGCTGAGCATTCAAAATGTATAGACAATTAAAACCATGCATTGAATTCTGTTTCCAAAGATAGCAGATCCAATTACTCATCTCTTTTTTACTTCCACAGCTGTTCACTTAGTGTCTAACAAGAGCGCAGCTAAATGTTAAGCTACCAACTTAAACAGTTTCCATATGGTATCCAATTATGTGAGCTGGATTCTTTTAGTTTGAAGCTGGAATATTTGAATACTTTCAGGTCTTTTCAGGAATGGCATACAGGAAATAAAACATAATTTCCTCAAAAGTCAGGATAAAAATCAGTCTAATAGTCACCTGCTGCAATGAATCTGCATAGTTAATCATCACTAATGGGTATGAAAACAGGAAAAGCAGTGGACCCTCAGAAGTCTCATCTGTGTTGCCTGCTGCTATCAAATATATAAAAACACCATATGGAAATTGTAAAATCCCTGTGCTCACTCATGCTTAAGTCCATTCAAACAAATTTTTTCTGAACTTTCCATTTTTAGATATAAAGGTGGATTTTTTTTTCTCAAAGTCAAAGAAAGCTTCTGTCAGCTGTTTCAGAAACATGGGAGTTAAAATCCTGTTTAAAAAAACCCCAGTAGCAACCAGCAAAGAGACCCCCCCCCCCCCCCCACCAAAACAAAATTAACATACCCTCAATCACCCACAAAAATCTCCCTTTTAAATTACAGTGGATAAAACAGCAGCAGCATCAACAACTGAAATATCTTTAGTTATTAGTTTAATTTTATGGTAAACTTTTGGCAAGGTAGTTATGCTAGGCCTCACACATAGGATATATGTCTCAGAGAATCTGCTGTTTGGGGATATGACAATGGAAAATTCATCTGGCAGCATAAAACACACTGCAGGAGCGAGCTGGGAAGGAAACAGGTTGGCTGTGGAGCCACTGGACTAACAGAAATCCCACCAAGCTTATTTTATTCACTGTACTAAGAAACCAAGAGGTGAGATGAGCTGTCTCCTTTTGTCCTGATGTGTGAGGAAGGCTGGCAGAGGACACTGAAAATGGCTTTTACTGGCTTGGCTTTATATAGATCTACAGGAGCCAGACTTTCACAGGGCAGAAAGCTGGAGGAGGAGAGGTGCTTCCTTGGAATATACCAGGGAGATTCCCCAGCAGCACTACATGTACAGGGTCAGGGTAAAGGTCCCTCTAATCTGCTGCTTTCCCCCCACAGCAGCTGGGATGCCTAGAGAAAGTAGCACAAGTACACAATAATATTTCCCAAGTGTATCCTCCCAGCTCTGAACTTCCTCAACCAGAGACTGTATCTAATCTTCAGGAGCCTTTTGTGGAATTTTTTCTTTCATTGATTTGTGTAATAATGGTTTGAAACATTTGGCTTTCAAAACATCCTGTGGTGAGGCGTGCCATCATTTAATTATGTTTCTATGGAAAAAAAAATTAAAGGGGGTTTTGTTTGTCTTTCACTTGTCAGATGGTTATTTCAGTATGCACTTATAGACCCTGTGTCATGAGAAATATTGAATATGCCTTCACTAATCACCTTTTCCATATCTATGAGTTTATAAACTGCAATGGTCTGCCTTTCCCACCCTCTACCTCACATAACATCTTCCGAGTTTAAGGAATGCCACCATTTCCTACATCTTGACAGAAACTTCTGAACACTATGAGAAGTCTAAAGCTGCACAGACTATGTGAGACAAGAACGAACTATAAAGATGTCTTCTCTTTTATTTTCCTAGTATTTTTCCTGATTTTATTTTTCTGTCTTTTATATTACTGCCAACCACTATGGAATACTAGTGCTTTACTCCTAACCCAATCTCTGTGAGGAATTTTGAGTGTGTGTTTTGGGGTTTTTTTGCTTACTTTGCATTTATGTTTTTTGTTTGGTTAGGATTTTTAAGAAGTTCTAGTACTCTAACATAAGCCAGATGGAGAATTAACTCCTTAATTATTAAGACCTCACAAAAACATCATAGATGTGAGGCATGGCTTCTTTGTGTGAATTTCTTCTCTTCAGCATATCTATATGGCTATTAATTCTATTGGTTATAATAATTGCTCAAAAGTTTTCTCCTGTAGAAAGTCATCCTTAACCAACTTAATCTTGCCAGATTCCCTTAAGAATCAGCATCAATTTGCCATCTGTTACTCCTTTGGTACAAAAGCTAATTTAACTTTTATATTATGCACCACAGTTAGGAACTCAGTAATTTCTGTTTGACTGCCTTCAAAACACCCAGGCCATACTGTTCAGCTTTCACAATTTGTTACTACTCGTTTTTATGGATTTGTTCCAAAAACTTCTGACATCACAATACCTCTCTGAGAAATAGTTCAAGGCAGAGAGATCAAGTCACACCAGCACACACACATGAAAGAGGGGAGGTTTCCCCATAATAAAAAGATCCTCAGAAAGGGCTGGGTGCCACGGTGATGCATTATGCAATTAGAACACAACATTTACCTTTGAAATGTAAATGCAAAATTTGGAAGGAGTCAGAGATCCTTACCTTCACCCACACCAACAGTAATGTAATGTTGACATGGTTTATAACTCACCACAGGAAATTTCCAAGCTGACTGGCAAAACTTTTTGCTAGTTCTGTGTGCTATAAAAGTCTGAAGACTAAACATTACATTTAGTTGCAAGCAATACCTCCTAGGATCACATTACTAGAGGCTAGGGAGAGTACAGAACGTCAAGACTGAATGAATACCTTCCAAAGATAAGCAAACAACAAAGTGCTTAGTCCCCAGGGCCCTTTTTGTTTTGTAAAAGATCACTAGCAAAGCCAAAAACCACATGTTTTCAGGTTTAGGCTTACATATGTAAGTCTTATAATATGAAAGTAAAGTTTCTTGAGGTTATATAATGAAGGTTATTTGAGAAAAAGGAAAAAAATAATAAATGGAGCTGTTCCCACAGGCACCCTTCTTTTCCTTGGCCTCATTTTTTCCACTTCCCCCTGCTTCACATTCAAGTTCTTTCTGCTTATAATCACATCTCAAGATTGTTTCTTTAGCTTAGTCGTAAGCTTTGGTTAGAAAGAGCCAGCCCAAATAGAGCAACAATTATGCCTATTGCAGAGTCCTTAATTAATGAAGTGTTCATGTTACAGCTCCTGTTTTCCCAAAAGATCCTCCAGTTTCACCCTCCAGCTTAGTGCTGTTACTGCCATTTAGCTGATGCTTTAGACACCTACTAAAACCAATGCCTTAGTTAGTTACTCTGGCAGCTATCACACCTCTGCTGGACAGGCATGGCCCTTAGCTCAGTCTTTGTATGAGACTAAGACAAAAACAAGGACAGCCTAGCTGTCTTATTATCTATAGAATTAATTAATACTTATACTTAATTATCTAGAAGCCAAAAAGACAAATGGGATTCATCCCTTAATCTACATACTTGTTCTCCTGACATCATAGGATCTCTGCAAAAAGCAAAACTCCTTTCAAGTACTGCCCCTCTGCCCGATCCCATAACCTGCCATGTCCAGTGTTTTAGAGGAAGGTGACAGGAAGGGCAGGAAAGAATGGGTTTCCAGCACTGAATAATCCCTTCTCAATATGTCACCTTAAGGATCACAAGCAGAAAAGCAAAACATAAATCTCCACACAAACAAACCCCAGAACTATCTCTGTATGTAGAAAACCACATAATTTCACTAAATCTTAAAGTCTGAACCCTGTTGAGAACAACTTTTCACTTGGGTGAAATGACATTTGTTTGCTCACAGGGGAGACAGGAAAAAGGGAGGATTTTGCATCCTCTGACTTATTTTGTCAGGTTGAATTTGATCTTACCCACATCATCAGTTCAGACAGTGAACACCAAGAGCTCCAAGGGAAAGGAAAGCAGACAATTCATGAGAAGAAATAAGATCTTTTGAACATGAATATCACTGAATATCCCATGCTATTAGGCATGTGCATGTGCTGAAAGTGTTTACCATCCTCAGCCTGATGCAGTTTCTATCTGCATTGCTTCTGCTGAAGGAGCACCATTCCCACCTTAGTTCATACTCTCCCACTGTCTTTCCCAGTGGGTTTCTAAAACCTAGGGCCCCAAATAAATTGCTTTGTGGGAGGTTTCACAAAACCCAGAGCTAAAGCTACAGCAACTCAGCCCTAGCCAACATCCCATCTGCAAGCCAAATCCCTCTCCTCCATCAGCAGGGATGCAAAAGGCAACAATGGGGAGTACAGAGTGCAACAACCCAACCACCAGGCTTGGTCCTTCTCACATCCCAGGCCTGGAGGCTCACAACATGAAGAGCTGGCACCTTACAGCTCTGCAGGGACCAGCTGGCACTGAACAGGTGTTCAGGTTGTATTTTCAGTGATGAGCATTCCCATAACCTGTACAACACTCATCCCTATCCCTCCCTTGGGAAATCAGGTGTCAGGCCAGGAACTGAGCAAGCAAGGGAAAACTTAAAATGCTTTTCCATTCCTACCTGTAGACAAAAAAACAACCAAAGAAACAAAAAAAGAACAACAAAAAAATCAACATCACCCAGCTCTTTTCATTAGCACTAATACTCAGACCTTCAAATATATTAGCATGCTCAATTCCTGTTGAATTCTTTACAGATAAGGCAATGAAATACTTACAATCCAATCTTGATTGAATTACGTGATCTATATGTTTTCTTTAGATATTTAAACAAGCCTCTGAGTCATAATGCAATAGACTAAAGAAGGAAAAAACATTTGCAGAGGCATCTCAATGATAAAAGGCAGCAGGAACTAACAATCCTAAAAGCAGCATCCATGCCAATGAAATAAGATAGCACTGCCTCTGCACACATTTAACACTTTGTTCTTATCCATTCTGAAAGATAAAGCTACTGAGATTTTTGAGTTATTTTTGCTCAGACTTCCTGCTCAGCTAAGAAAGTCAGATAGGTATGAGCCACAAGAATCTTTAAATTCTTTAAATAAGAATTCTTTAAAATCTTTAAAGAAGCCATAAAATACAGGAGGTGCAACTTTGTCTCAGGACACACAAATTGTACCACACAGTTTGGAAGGATGTAGAGTCTATATACACGTAGTCTACTCTGGGACTGCATGATTAGGCCACATGGGTCATTATTAGGAATAAAATGAGCTGAAGGATTTTGCACAGCCATAGAAGGAGAAGAAATGGTAGAAGACTTAAGTAGGTTTAACAGACTGATATTCAAATTTAGAGTGCTTTGGGATTAAACTGGAGTTTTAAGATTAGAAATCCATTTATAAGATCAGATAGAACTGAAGAAAATGCTTGTCAGTGTTCCCTGGCACTGGAGAAAGCAAAGCACCAGGCAACAAGAAGAGAGTTGTTCTCTCAGCATTATCCTTATGTTTAACAGGTCTGGCCTCTCAATACTACTTATTTTTAGAGAACTCTAGAGACATCTTGAGAGCATGTGGGGCACCCACAGCCATGTCCCTGACAAGCCAGCAAGGTCCTTCCACTGAGTGTGCAGCGAGGCCAATGTGCTGCAGGGAGCACTGGATGTCTGAAGTGCCTGCTCTGCTCCTCATGCACAGCCAGCCCACCCCAAAGAGCAGGCAGGCTTGGTCTGTCAGAGCATGGAACCACTGGAGCCACTCTCATCAGCCCAGCAAATGGAATTCTTCAGGACTGCTGCACATGAGCACAGCAATTTCACACACACCAGCTTTGGGGCAAGTTTAGAATTATTAAACCAGTACACTAGGGACCTATAGCATAAGCCTTAGGTTACTGTTAGTAAATACACTACCTTGAGGAGCCCTTCCCCAGTTCTGCCTTGTGCTTACACAAGGCACAGTCAGTGCATTCTGCTTGTTTGGTACCATTTATACCCACAGAACAATGAACTGTTAGAGTTATCCAGAGCTTGGAGAGGTCATGGACACCTAAATGCAGACCACTGCTCACCTGAGAGCCTTCTCAGAGGTTCACACAGAGCCTGCCTCAGCATGCCATGGTTTGCAGTGGTCCCAAGACCCACCAAACACTTGCAAACAGACCCAGACACATGAAAGTTGTGCCCAAGGGCAGAACTTAGCAGCACTTATTGCTATGGGAGTATGAGAAATCCAAAACTTTCTAAAAATAACCTGAACAGCAATTTCAGAGCCTTTGTGTTCTTAAATAAACCTGAAGGTTTTGACTGCAGTGATATAAACTTCCTTTACAGCAAAGATAGATACCCAGGCCCTTTATTTACCTGCACAGGTGACATACAAACCCAAACAATCCTTCTTCACTTTTAAACATTATTTCAGTCATTCTGAGGGCAATAAGTTTCAGCTACCCATTATGCTTTGCATCTCTTGGAACTGATCCTTTTCTGAAAGTGGCACATCGCAGGGAGCCACATCACTTCTTTGGAAGCAAGTGGCTAGAAAGGAACTTAACAGTTCAGGAAGCCTTCACAATATAGGCAAGCTAAAAATCAGTTCTTAAGCTGAACAATAATACTCCCATCTCTAAGGGTCTCTGAAACCCTTATCTGAAAATCCCTAAAATACCCTTATCCACAGACGTCCAAGTAGGCTAAATTCCAGCAGCGTCAACCTGGTGAAGTGAATTCTAGCACGTCACTCAACGTGTGACCAGTTTCTTTTCTCCCCATGACCTGTATTTGGTTGCACCTGCCTTTCTGCACACCTGTGAAAGGCCAAACTGTCTGGAAGTCATGGTTTACTCACATAATTATTCATTTGCAAAGCCAGTAACAGCTTGCAAGCCTCTGGCTGATCTGGGCACTGTTTGCATAAACTACTTTCTTCTCATGGAGATACAATTTTACTGCCTCACATCTGCTGGACCTGCACCCCTCTGAGAGTGACTCAAAATGTTATCATTCTGTGTTTCCATGCATATCAGCTCAAGGCTTTCAGCTACCAAGTTCTGCTCACTTCAGCTGTACAACAGGAAGAATAAATGTCTCTTTTGACTTTTGCAGAATAAAAGGATGCAAACTGCATTAGCAGAGAATAATCCTTTTAAAGACTAAATGTGATTATCACACTATGATCATCCAAGACATCTGAGCAGCTTATAACACCAGGAATGCAATATCTTGTTACAATTTTGTAAATATTTTAATAAGCTTTTTCCCCTACGTAAGGCATATGTGTAAAGCTTAGGAGGATAATAATGGCTGTTACCTGATAGACCAGAAAAGACATCTAGTACAGTATCTCCAAGAATACCCTAGAATGGATGCACACAGGAAGCAATAAAAGCAAGAGAGCGCAGAATAATTCTTGTACAGAATAGTCTCTCAGCATCCTGACATATGTTGCACAGCACCTTTTTAAGCAAGAGACCACAGTGGTCAGTTTGATAATTTCAAACCTTAATAAAGCTGTGATTACAAGAATAAAAACAGGGGATGTGCCTCTAGGAAAGTGAAATTTTGTCCAAAAATGAGGCAGTTCCTGAAAATGTGAGAAAACTGTGAATATAAGTCAGGGGAAGCACCAAGACCTGCATAGGATGAGTAGTTCCCAGGCTGCAAAGTCCTGAAGTCAGATCCTGCTTCAGAGAGAAAAAAAATGCCAACCAAAGCTGTGCTGCCATTACACAGAAAGGTACAGGGAACAGGGAGGTGACAACAGACAATTTACAGCATCATGTCTAGCACATCTTGATGCCAGCTTACACCTGCATGGAACAGCAGCTGCCCTGCCTGCAGGGACCCGAGGGGGTGGCACCGTGCTCCCAGTCAGAGTCGAGGGCAGTACAGAGTATTCCTTTTACCGCCACAGACTACTCCAGTGCCACAGCAACATGAACAACAAATGAAAAGCAAGATCATATCAACTTTGAGCAGAATTTGCCATTTTCATAACTTCTGATTTAAAAAATGGCTTTGAGAATTTTTTGCAAATTTTTGCAGGTTTTTTGTTTGGGTTTTTTTTGTTTGGTTGGTTTTTTGGGGTTTTTTCTTAGCCTCTTCTGTCAGTAATTTATTAGATTTTGAGATTTGAGCTTGCCTTCACATCACTTTTCACAGGCAGATCCCCAGGTCATAATTATGTTTGGCAGGATTTTTTCCAGCCAATTTTTCCCATACCTTTTAGAAAAGCAGTACCCAAAGCCCAATCCACTGGTGATAACTGTTCTTCGTAATTTTTCACTCAAATTCCAAGTGGCAGCTGCTGCCATGAGACAGAAAGTCACCCAAAAGCTTGGGAAGAAATGCAACAGGAAGGACCCATTAGCATACTCCATGGAACAGGCTTCCAGGGAACAGCTACTTAAAAATAAAAACATCCATTTCTTCCCACCTTCAGTTTGCCATGTCTTGGGGTTCTCTGCTCATTGTGTTCCAGAAGACTTTTGCCTCTAACACCTCCCAAAGCCAGTATGTAATAGGACTCAAGAAACTTGTGCTCTGGGAGAGAGCCAGAGTTGTCACAGATGCTGATGTTCCACATGAAAGAGCAGAAGAAAGCAGCATGCTGAAATTGCCACCCTGCTCCTCAGGTCACCCTGCCTGCTCTTTGATGTCACCTTCCCTGCTGTCAGAGGTTTTGTTCTTGCACCACAGGACCACAGACACAGAGGAGTGAGCACATGTGTGTACAAATGGGTATATAAAGGATATATCTGAGATCCAACTGTAGCACCTTTCACTGATTCTTCTGCTTAGAGCATTTAATCGCCTTTTAAAGATTTTTGAAATATTTATCCACAAGCCTTCTGCCCAGGTTTAGTGATGATATCAGGGACTGCCAGTGGAAGGGAACTTTTATCAATGAGTTTGCACACATTTCTGGCTTTGCAGGAACAAAAATATCAACATAAAAAAGAACCAACCAACCAATCAAATCACAAAAAATCCTCCACATTAAGGTTCATCTTCAGCTTCTGGGAGCTGGACCTAGCCTAGTGCAGTTGTGGCAGCAGGGTGATTGTGCCTGTGTTGTGACATCTGCAAGTCTGCCTCCTGCTCCCTCTTTCACTGCACTTCACCACTCAGCTGGGGCAAACCTCAGAGAGGTGAGCCCACCACCACGGGAGGCTTTAGCCAACCCAGGACTGAAGCAGTGAGCCACAGAGCCCAGAAGCATGAGCTCATGCTGCAGAAGCACCAGGCTCTCAGCACAGTGCATGCCGTGTGCACACATCCTCTGTGAACGGGGCACAGCTGGGGACACCACAGAGCCCACCCACACTGGGTCACTCAGCAAGTATGTGGGACTCAGGACTGAATGCAGCATTCGAATGACTCAGCTCAGCTTTCAAACCCTGCCTTCGCAGCAAAAAGAACTCATTGTCGTGCAAAGCACCTGGAACTTCCCAGCCACACCAGGCAAACCAGCAGAATCAGAGATCTGTGATCTCCTGGACTTGACCCACCTTTAACAAGCTACCAGGGTGACCCCTTTCACCCCTTCTGAGCAACTCACAAGACAGAGGGCATATTTTCCTGATGTGCCACAGGCATCTACAGACAAACCTCCCTAAAACTGAGCAGGACTGTAGATTGGAAAAGCTCTTGTCCCACAGGGATCAGTTATTACATGCTAAAGTATCACAACAGATCTCAGATCTCACCATATTTAAAAATTCCTCCACCAGAAGAGCCTGACAGCTTTCTTACTGCAGAAAAATATTCCAGGTCACATAAAATAATTTTAAAAATCACAAATGTGAGCAAGAGGAAAGAATCAAAACCAAAATTTGTGATCTTCCAGTCACAGAAGCAGTACTTAAAGTAACATCTTCCTGCTTTCAGCTCTCTGAGAGGAAAGAGGAGAGCTGTAGGAAAGGAGCTCAAAGTCCTGAGGGCACTCATAAGCTTTATGACCCTGACTGGCCTCACCCACACCATATGGCACACCATGGCCCAGGATCTCCTCTGCAGCCTGGGTTTGGCACACCAGTCCTAGAGCACACTGCAAGGACACGTCCCCCAGCTGGCCTGGGCTGTCCCAGGACCTGAGCCCATCAGCCACAGCCTGCTCCAGAGCTGTGTAAGGACTGGTGGTCCCAGCCAGGACTGCACTGGGCAGTCCCAGGGTCCTGGAAGCAGCTGTGGCCCCTAGAGGAAAAAAGTAAAGGATGTCACCTTTTCATATTGTCTCTGAGTTGTGCGCTTCAGTTAAAATCTTCTGCTGAGATCAATCTCATTAAAATTCCCATTTCACTATCTTGTTATTCTAGGTTCCTCCTGAATTTAAAAAAAAAGAATAAATACATTTTGTGCAGGTTTTGTGATGCAGCTGTAAATTACTTGTCCAACAGTACTTTCATTAAGACAGGAATATTAGCCTCAAATGCATTTAGTGAACTTTGATACCTCTGCAGTGCCACGGGAATGAAACCTGTTCATGGTTTGGCAATTCATAAGGCAAATCCTGTGTGCTTACTCACTGATTTGATGAAAATTATATCCAGGGCAAGCTGCTGCACTGCTGCTTTTCTCTTGTTGATATTTGTTTAGAGATAAATCCTGGAACTGATGATTATGCTGGCTCTTTCACTCTCTGTCAACCAGCAACCAAGGAAAGCTGTGCATTCATTTACAGATGCAAAGCCAGAATATTACACGTTTCCCTTCAAATATCAGCACATCCTAATACACACAGGAATTAGAGCTCAATGCCTGGGCATTAACCTGCAACAAATCTGAGGTAGCAAACACCAAATACCAAGTACTGCACACAATTCAGACACTCAGGGAATTATTAGACACCTGCTACTTCCACTAAGGCTAAAACTGCATGGAACTCAAAGACTGTCATATGCAAAATATGCAAACTGAAGAGCTCTGGCCCATCTCAGTATCTCAGTGAACTGTTTGTGTCAGGTACAGAGCTGTTCCATGACCCACCAGACAGTGTCCTGTTTGCTTTACCACCACACTCTGGGCCATTCTCCTCTCTCCAGTATGATATTGTGCAACCAGACCCTATAGGAATGCAACAGTTCTCTTTAAACATGCTTGTGAAAGTTCTAGTCAGTCTCTGCCATGGGGTGACTTTTTAGATGTCTGCTGCATGGATCAGATTGGATGGGGAAGAAAAGAACCAACATTCTGAGATGTTACTACACCGCTGTAAACTGCCCCATTAGCTAACTGGTAAAAAAACATAGAGATGCAGCTGAAATTCAAGCTTTCTTATAGGTTATGCCCAGTATTTTCATCCTGCCTGACACTGAAAGGAATTTTATTTTTCCCACTGGAGACAGATGTATAAGGAAATGATCAGAGAACGCTGTGAGTCATCCTGAACTGACCCCCAAAAGCCTGTGCTTATGGGTTTTTGTTTCGTAGGATTTTACCCCTGACATTCTACCCACCACACCTTCCTCCGCACAAGCAGCTACTGAGAAAAAGACAGGACATATCTCATCAAAATCTAAGGTCTGCTTCCAGTTAAGAGTAAAATAACACGTCATTTATAAAATCAGATGGAAAAAACCAAAGAACAATTTAAAGACAGGCTGGTTTCTTCTTAGAAAAATAAATGTCAGCCTAGCTCCACTTTTTCTTCTACTCTTAGGACAGACTGAGGAGAAAAGAGGTCAGACGGTCTTTTCTGTCTCGTGAGCAGAATATTTCCCTTATGCTTGCACTATAAAAGTCTCTTGTAGCTAGCAGCACTTTTAACAAGCACACTGAAGCAGTTAGTGAGATTCAATTATTGCTTTCAGGTTGTTTTTAAGTATTAATACAGTTGCCAAAGGCCTACCTATTATCCACTGCCTGCCTGACTCATGACACCCAAACCACATCCCAGATTTGTTTCAGCTCTCTACCACAGCTCCTCTCCCAGCCTGCAAGCTCTGGTGAATTGAGTCATTTGTTTTGTATCCCCTCCTTTAGCAGCTGGCAAAGGAGGCCTCAGTTTGACAGGTTCATGTGAATAACTGCTTTTAGTAAAAAAAAAAGATTTACAAATTTAAGTTGACGTTTCCTCACCAACAACTAAATCAATATGGCTTTTATTTGAAACACAGTTGCTTCAACAAAGTATTTGCTTCTTAAACAGAAAGAGAAATGATAGGATATTTAATTCCCTGATTAAATCCAAGAATCAATGGATCCAGACTGATTTCTACCTATGCCCTGAGAGAATCCACATCACATGTGGGACCACTGTGGCTGCCAGGCTACAGGATAAACAAATCTCACAGTGTCACACTCTCTTGGTGTTCTGGTACAGTTTTATACCAGCTATAGTCAGAACAGACTATATAGCAGAAATTAGATATATTCCTGCCTCTGTGTATTCACTCACCACCATACTAGGGAGTATTTGTAATCTCTTTCTCTCTAGCTCAGGAAATACATATTTTATACTGTAGGGACACAGCCTCAGTGGGACATTGTGTGCGTGCACTTTCTTCCTAATATAATCAAAAGTGCTGGCAATGCAGGGGGAATGGATTATCTACCCCAGCACAGACTGAAACTGTATGAGGGATTCCCAGTTTCTTGGCAAATGCATTAACCCCTGAGTTTAATAAAAGGGAAAAATTAATCCACTCCCAGAAGAAAAAAAAAAAAGGGAAAAAAACCCCCTGGAATAGCTACTCTGAAATTTTGAGCTGAACTGATAAACAGTTTTGGGATGACCTAATTATCATTTTCCCAACAAACTTACTATTCACCAGATTTCTTTTTCCTTTTAACTTTGCAGGCCAATTGGCTCATTTGAGGTCCTTCACTACAGGATTAGATAACAAACAAGGTTTTCTTTGTATACAGCTTGGATAGAAAGGAATTCACTATGGGATTCCTTAGTCCACACTTAAAAATCTGCAGTCTGGTTGCATCTGAGTGACCATCACCACAAAATTATCACTGTGAGGAACACAGCAGACAAAATGGCCACAATCACCCTCAAGAGTGACATTCTCCCAAGTTAAAGGTCACAAAATGCCTGACAGAATTGCCCTTTTCATAAGTCACTGGAAATATTAAAACTCCTGAGAAAAGCGGATGACACGGTATCAACTTCAGATACAAAGCAAAATGAAGGAGCAGCTAATTAGAGGTTTCACAAACATCAGCAAGGCAGAGCTAGAGCAGACCTTAGCCTGTGGGGAGGAAATGCTTTCTGATTTCCCTGTGATTGAGACCACAGCTGTGGTCAGCACCACCAGCACAGAGGACTGACCATGTCCCTCTGGCCCCTCCGTGGGCACAGCCCAGCCCCAGGAGCAGGCGCTCGCTGAACCTCCTCACAATCATCTTGTACCTTCACAAGGGAGCTCTGCAAAGGATGAGGACATGTCAGAGCAGTTTGTACTAAAGATACAGCAAAGATAAAGCACTCATTGGGTAAACCTGGCACATTCTCACCAGCCTGCTCAGCCTTGGGACGTGGATGCTCTCGGCTAATGGGACCTGACAGGCTGAGCAACCGGAGACATTACTCAGACTGGGGTGTGTAATTAAACCATAAAGTGTATCCTGACACAGCTACTGAGGACTAATCACAGGCCTGGGGGATGAAAGAGCATAAAGTTGTGAGCAGCAGCACCTGAGAGGTGTGATTAAGGAGGAAATCACAGGGTTTGTTATTGCTCTGGTTAGCCTGGTGCTGATGGACCAGGGCAGGGCCATCCAGCCTCGGTGTCACCAGGGCCCCTGCCCTCAGCCCCAGAGCCACCGCTGGTCCCAGGCCCCCATGTGGCAAAGGGCCTCAGGGGGAGGCACAGGACTTCTGTGGGACTCAAAGAGCACAAGCTTGGGGTACAGCTCACAGAATTCTTTCCGAGATCCCTTGTGGGGCTGCTATGGGACTGCAAAAGCACTGACTGGCTTGGGCTGTGCCCCACAGAGGCCTCTCAGAGATGCCCCATGGGGGCTGCGAGCCCTCTGCAGCACCCACAGCCCCTCACAGAGCTGCACACCACTTGCTGCCCTTGCTTGGAGGCAGGAATTCTCCTCATTTTAAGGCCCCCAGAAGATGAGAGTTTCTTCTGAGAGTTTCTTCTGAGAGTCAATCAGTGTAATTAAGAGGTTTTTTCAATAGCTTCCAGTTGTTCCAAGCACATGAACTGAATAGCCAAAGGGCTGCACAGAAACACTATTTGAAGGCAATTGTGTATAGCTCATGTCTGCCCCAGCCCTGCAACAGCTTTCTTCACCCCTGCCAGACTCAATCTCCACAGCAGGTGGAAGGGGGAGTTGGGGCACCCCAGGTCCCAGCTTGCCCCATATAGGTCAGGTCTGTGTCAGAGCAGCCTGCTTCTTGTGCAGATGATCCAGGGCACACTGGGGAAAAAAGGGCAAAACAAGCATCTATGAATGGCAGGTTAAAAGCAGGCTGCAGTTTAACCTGCCCTCAGGGATATCTGTTACTGAAGGTGAGAAATCTGGTGTGAATTGGACCAAAAATCCAACAGATTCAGAGTAAGGAGACCCCATTGACATGCCTGAAAACCTAGAGAATTCATGGCCACTGGAGCTCTTTTGAGACCATTTATGGGGGAACCAAGCCAGAACAAGGAGCCAAAAGCAAACCTGCACTTTACTGGGTTGAGAGGAAATATGGAAAGCTAAAGAAACAGGATTCATTTTACTACTTTAATTTTGCTTCAACTTCTACTATGATATACAGAAAGTGACCCATGGTGCTGAGAAGGACAGGGGAGCCCATGGACACTGAAATACTGAGGGAAGGTGCTGGATTAAAGCTAATGGTGATATGTGTGAAGATGAGCTGTCCTAACAAATCTTCAGAGTTTCTCTATTAAGCCTTCACCAAAGAAACCCATTCTCTAAGCCAGCTTTATTTATACAGCTCCAGCATTCCCCATTTGGCTGTGTCTGGGCTTTAACATGCAGATTCCATGGTAGCACAGGGAGAGAGGCAACTTCAGCCAATTTTCAGTAATCAGGGGAATGGTTGCAGTAACTGTCCATGTACTGCTAGCCTCACAACGCTTGGCATACTTATGAAGCCATTATTTCCACACACAGAATATATCACCACTGATGAATCTTGTGAAAAAGATTAGAGGTAAAAAAGGCTGAGGGCAGTAGCTGACGTTAGAGCGCGGTGCTGTTTTCACTGTGTCACAGCTCAACTGGTAACTCACAGCTCAGTCTTTCCCTAGGGCTTGGTAGCACAGCTACTTTTATGGACCCATGCTTCAATGGAACAGTTTGGCCTTCAGATGGGACAATAGCTTACGTGCAGGACTCCCTAAGAGCGCAGGTCCCTGGAGAGGAACATGAGGATGTCTACAGGAATGAGCTGGCTGTGGCCCGAAGCAGCACAGCAGATTTGTGTAATCCCTTATAGACCAAAGAGAGGAGTTAATCATTTTCCAGGCAGTGCTTCAAATTGGATCACTAGGGATATCTGTGAGGATTCCAAAAGAAATGTTCCTGATGGTTGTTGATGTGTTCCCAGTGACGTACAAGCTGCACACGCGCACCAGCGAAGCAGAAGTTAGCCTGGAAAATACCCAGCTCATGTGAAAAGGTGCACTTACAGTAAATTTCATTGCAAGGAGTCATTCATTTCCAGCACAAATAATGACTCCCACTGCCCTTCCACGTGTGCTCCCAGCAAGGGGTGAGGGAGCAGGATGCAGGGCATGTGTACAGCCCAGCTTCCATCCTTGAAAACTCCATGGGGCCACGCTCTGTTTCCATAACACTTTTTACATGCTTGCTTTTATGGGTCTCTTGATGACAATCTAAATCCTGCCTGTTCTTCAATAAACCATTAATCTTCCAGATAGAGTTCAAGGAAGTTGCTGTGTAGCAATAAAATGCATGTTTCCAGAGCCCAGAGGGAACAAAAAGAGAAAAAAACCAAAGTGAAAGAGAGAAACATTGTTTCAGAAAGACAAATTCCTGGCTTGCTGAGGTTGAGGGGCATGTAGGGTTAACTCCCCAAATCTTGCCTGGAACTGCCCCTCAACTCACCATACTTTGATGCCACTTTGAGTGTAACATTTGTGAGAAGGTCCACCTTCCAACATCACTATCAGCGTAAGAAAGGGGCTGGTGACCCCTATACCTGCCATCCTCATGGCCAAGAAGCCTTTTGTGAATGGTGCCAGCTGGGACTGTGCTTTGGAGAGCAGATACCAGCTGGGGAGTGCCAGTGATCATCACTGCCCCTCCTAGGCCTTGGAGGTTGGTGAGGAGAGGGCTCCACCTCCAAGAGGGCTCCAGAGGGAGAGGGTTCCCCACCAGCCAGCGACTTCAGCAGCTAGCTCACATCACCCAGTTTATAGACTTGCTGCTGTTTGTGCAGAATGAAGCATAATAGCTCCTCTTCACCTTCAAACAACTTCCTTTGAGGGAACCAGTCTCACTGAGCCAGTGGCACAAAAGCCATCAGCCCACACCAAGGCTGGTCAGTCCTGTCCTGGGTTTGCATTTGAACTGGTGACCCACAGTAGAAGTTACAAATTCTGTGCCCCACTTTATAACAGGATAAATGAACACAATCCCTTGTGCTTCCAGGCCCCTATAAAATTGATGGTAACCATATGTCAGTGTGTGTAGCTGGTAGGAAAGCACGTACTACGCTACTCAAAAGAGATGGTAGCAGTCCATTTTCTTCCTGAGCTGGTTACAGAAGTGCCAATGCACTAAGAAGGTGCAGTTATTTTTGGCTGTACACAGTAGGACCTGCAGAGGAATGTGAAAATGGAAAAAATACAAAAGTAAATCAACCAAATACACAGAGGCAAATATGATCAGTGTATGAAAACCAATAGCTTAAACAATTTTACTAAGTTTTATGCCTCTTAGATCCAACTGTTAACTCAGTAAAAAGTCATCTTCTGACTAGGACAAGTTCTAAAAAGATTATGACATGACTATGGTAAGTCAACAAACACGGGAGAGCATGGTCCAGTTCTGCCACAATTGTACCTGGCACATCAAGCTATTCTGTGCTGTACTCCCTTTGAGCATCTCTGAGATGTAGGGACTCCTTTCCATCTCAAATTTTTAGATGTAAATTAAAGGCAGATGGTTTTACGTCTTGGTTGAAATGGCTGCAATAAAAGCATAGTCTTCTCTGGGGACCTGTGTACTCCTTGTCCTCAAGCAGTACACATATCCCTGTCCAGCATCATGCACTGAGGGCCCAGAGACAGAAATGACTGTTAGAATTTACCCATTTCCTTCCTTTCCAACTCTAAGAATTGATTTGGTTATTTGTGTGAATGTGGCCACTTGTCTGAGAACGGGACAGAACCAGGGAAGCCGCTGTGAGAGAGCCAAGCTAAGGAGGGAAGTTTTGCAATGTGCTGTAGCACATAAGGTTCCTGGCCTTTCACCACCTGTGACCTGTGCTCTGGTCCTGGGGAAGTGGATTGTCTTGTTAACCTTCCTTCTCTGGTTAACTCTCCCCTGGGCTAGAGCACAGCCGTGCTGGGAGAGTTGGGGAGATGCTGTGCCTGGGGAAGAGATGGGTTCTGCATTCCCCCTTCATTTATTCAGCAGGTTCAGCCATTGAATGGGTAACCTCACAGGTGTGTCTGAACATGATGTACTGGTAGTATTTAGGACAGGTCCTATCACAGATCCCAACCTTGTGGCAACCTTGAGAGCTGGCATTTCTATTTTCACTAGGTCCTGGAGCTAGCCTATGTACACAAGCCACATGTGGCCATCTTCTTTTCTCTCAAAGGGGGTATGTGTTAACTACTGCAGCAAATGCATGAGGTACAGCACTGCCAAGAAATGGGAGCCTAATTGCTGTGTTCTTTTAAAGAAGAATGCATTTGGAAAAAAATCATCTCCATTCAGTCAAATTATAGTCAATTATCATGGCCTTCAAGCCAAGATCTATTAGCTCTGAATCTAACTTAACTCAGTTACCGAAGCACACTGGAAATGTCATTAGTTTTGGAAAAAAACAATATTATTATCTTTTACTACTTAGTAGACAAAAGGATTTCGAAACAAGATTAATGGGAGTAATTTTTCCTCCTATCTGTAGCTTTTGAAGATTAGCAACACTTATTTTATTTTGGAATAATAGCTACCTGGCAGTCTAGGGTCACTGGGCTGTCTTCAAGGCATCATTGTGTTCACTTGCACATTCATCTAACTTCTATAGCTAAAATAGATTTTTGCTTCTTTTTTTTTTCCCCCTGATGCTATCAAAATACTGATTTGTACAAAGACAAGCGCCTTATGAGAAAGGCAAATACATTCAAAACTATCTACATGCTTTCTCCAACCCCACAACCCGAGGATAGCTCCATCACAGTCTGCAAGAAGATGGCCACATTTTTTTGTTTAGTAGCTCTTTTCAGGGTAAATAGGCCCCAAAGCAGGCGGTGTTTCCCTTTATAGCAGCTCAATTTAAAACACGAAACTGCAGCAATAAGCTATCTTTTGATCCATGCAGCAGAGCTGTAATTTACATTTTGTTCTGTTTTTCCTCCTTATCACCAGTGCTGTCAGAAGTTTCTTGATTCACTGTTGTGGCAATGGAAACACTGAAGGCCTGAGCCAGCGGCGTGGGTAAATGTGGAAGCGGCAGCGTTACGGACTGACCCGCTATCCCAGGACACCGCCGCTGTCCCGGGAGAGTGCACGGCTGCAGGCAAGCACAGCCCTGCTGAGGGGCAGCCTGAGCTCCACAGAAGCTTGTGACCAGGCCCCAGAAATTATTTAATAGGGAGTGAAGGGAGCAGAGCACAGGGGAGCCTGTTTTGTGGGAAAGCAAGCAGATAAAACTTTTTTAGCAATCTGATTTTTGAAACAACCTCAAATTACCCCATGCAAGCGAGGTTTTAACCAGAGCGTAACTCAACAGATTTAGGGAAGTTCAAAGTTGCCTCTAAAGATTTATCCCCTTCTTTAGGAGGCAGATTCTGAAAACCTCCTCTCTACATAATACTGGGAATGACAGAGCAGCAGTGAGACCCAGGGTCAAAGCTTGTGACAAAGCCAGCTGCATGCCATAGCCAAGCAGTGGAGATCCAATGGGATTAGAGATCTGTGTCAGATACTTGTCCTTAACCTCAACCCTAGCCCACTCCATTAGCTACCATGCAAATCTAACTCTGAAACTCAAAATGCAAACAAGTGCAGAGGCTGAATAAGCAACACGAGTTTCCATAGGAGTTTTGCCAGCCTCCCCAGTGCCTCCCCAGCACCCCAGGTCCTTGCAGAAGGGTATCCCCATAGCTCTGCCTGCACATACTCACAACCTGAGCGTGCTGCCCAACAGCCAACAGGGACCAAAGGTGGATTTGGAGCACCTGGCTTCTGACCTGCAGCCAGAACTGTAAAGCTCAAGGAATCATTTAATAAAGAGGCTAAGAAAAGGATCCTGCAGGAATTGTGCCCAGTCTTGTTACTGGACATCTATTTTATGTAGTGAACAAACATGGAGGCTTTTCCAGGAAATGTGTTTCTTTATTTAAATAAAATTAGTGCCAGTAGAAACAATAAACCTTAAATACATGAGACAATTATATACAACTCGATGTTAGGAATTATATACATCAGTTTTTTACAGATACAAATACATTTATACCAAAAGTAAAGGACGAAGAATGCAATGGAAAATGTGACAACTTGCACATGTCAGTCTCATTTGGAAAGTTTCAGGATTCAAGTGATTCCAGGCAAAGTGCCAAACTTAATTTGGCTCCTTTCAAACTTAAAACAGCCCCTTTTAGAGTAAATCTACCAAAAAGCTTTATATGGTCTGATCCAAAGTTCAGCGAAGTCGATGGAAAAACTCCTGCTGCCTTCAGGCTGCCCCAATCAGGCTCCTCCGAGCACAATGGAGCCTTTGTTCTGCCGAGCTTCGAGAGACAGCGATCCCTGATCCCCGTCTCGCATTAACCCTCCGAGCCCTGCCCAGCGGCAGCGGCACAGCACGCTCTGGCTTCGGTTCATTTCTGCTGTGCAGCGTGCGTGTTTTTCGAGCTGTCTCTCAAGCTCTAATGCCAGTGGATAAATCACAGAGCTATTTTAGTGCAGGAAATACGTGGAGACATTTTGCAAATATTTTGCTGTGCAGTGCTTTAGATTCAGGCTCTTCGGCCCTCATGCTTCAAAACTAATCAAAACACTGTAATAAGTTATTATAAAATATAAGGTATGATTGAAATATTAGTTTTCTTATTTGCATTAATTTTTACTTCTTTTAAAAGTGCAATTATTTAGCAAAAAATTGCATGAGCATTTGAAAAATGTCACAGTACCGTTAAATTAGAGGAGGGGGAAGTCTGTGGTGGTTTTAAACACTAGTTACTAATAGCTTTATTGAAATGCATGTGTCACATGTAACCTGATTAAAAAGAGATGTAACACAATGCTTACCTACACTGGCTTAAATAGAAAGTCTAGATTCCTTAATGATGTAAATGGGTACAATTTTGTGGACCTCAAATAGAGAATTTAACTCCAAAAGAGAAGCACAAAATCTCGTGCCGGTCCCTGACTCAGCTGACGATTTCAGCGGGGCCAGGAATTCACCCTTGCTAGGTTAAATTCCATTCAGAATTCCACCTATTTGTCAAGGGGGTGTAACAGAGCAGCATCTGTTCGAGCCTTTCTACGTCATACAGCCTGTAACAAAGATCTTTTAACATCTCCTTCAACTTACAGATCTTTGCCTTTAGTGACCAAATGTACACATCTTCAAAAAATGCAAAAGCAAAAATACTAGACTACCTTTCCTGTTAGTAACTCAGTCACAGGCTGGACTGCAGCAGAAGGTGGTGAACCTGACCCAGCCAGTACAGGTATAACTTAAGCAAAGACACAGATAAGTGTCATGGGTCTGGAGCCAGGCTTTACAAACTGCACAGAAGCTCAGTGCCTCTTTTTTTCTGCCTTGTCTTTCATTCTTTCTGTACCTAAAGTCAGTCTCCAGCCATGCTGCAACCTTCCTTCAAGTACAGCATCAACAGATTTTCAGCTTTCAAGGCCTCATTGAGCAAATGTTCTGTTGGCTGTGATTTGTCATAAGAAAAACACAGTAGGATCATTTCTACTCTATCACAGTTTTGTGTGAATGAACATTACTCATCATCTTTAATAACCAGGTACTTGCATGACGGTAACTTCCCCAAACATTTCCCAGATATTTACAGATTTCTGAAATATGCAGAGACATGCCAGTAATAATTACCTCGTTAAAAAATACATATATATTCACCGTGTTCTTAGCTTTCATAGTGAGAAACAATAATGGAAAAATTAAAATTAAACAACCCAATTGTGTGCAAGTTACACTTCGAAGCTGAGTACCACTGCTTCCTGCCAGCTCTCAGGAACACCTTAGGCCCAGGAGCACAGATACCTGTTCAGAGTTCATTGGAGAGAGGAAAGTAGAGCCACAAGTTCTCAGTGGGAGCTCCACTCCCGCTTTGGCAGCTGATCAGGGGAGCCCTGCGAGTGCTAGGAGTTCTTGGGGATGTTTTCCACAGAACCCTCGCTGCTCTCATTGAGGGGCTTTTCTGACACTTCCCCGAGTTCAGTGTCCAGCACTTCCTCCTGGATGGTGAAGTGCACATCTGGGGAGGAGGACTCGGAGCTCACGCT
This sequence comes from Anthoscopus minutus, assembly GCA_013399455.1. Classification (NCBI taxonomy): domain Eukaryota; kingdom Metazoa; phylum Chordata; class Aves; order Passeriformes; family Paridae; genus Anthoscopus; species Anthoscopus minutus. Next base: position 131,982 of record VWYI01038219.1, on the reverse strand, counting down.
GCTGCCTTCCATGGAGCAGATGGCACAGGACAGGGATGGCACCATGCTCTCCTGCAGCATGTTCAGCATCATGGGGATCTGCACGGATTTCAGCCCTGCTACGGTTGGTAGAGGCTTTAGAGCTTCCCCCCATTCCCTCTCCTCATCTTTGTAGAGCAGAAGTAAATTGGATGACTTCTCTTTTCTTTTAGATTTCATGTAGCCAAGCATTATTCCTATCAGGAAGATCCCGTAGAAAGACATGACAATCAGAATGTAAAAATACTCGTTGCTGTTGTTCTTTTCCGTGCTGGGGGATTCAGCATCAAGCATAGCTTGGGTCACATTTGCATGGTCCATCTTCAGCATGGAAAGTATTTTACCACAGCTAAAGCCTAAAGGAGAATGTAAATGGATATGTAAGATCAAACTTCAGAGCAAAGGCGTAAAAGAAACACCTGGAAAACAGCTACCCCAAACTCTTCCTTATTCCGTGTAATTGTAAGCTTGGAGAACCCACACCTGATTGAAGCTCTCAGTCTATTACACCTCTGCATTAGTATTGTAAGTGAATGAACTCTTATTCAGATACAGAAAACATTAAAGGAAAGAAACACATAATATGAAATTATCTTGGATTCAATGCTGAATTATAAAACCTCAAATCCATATAATTAAAGAAAGAAAACTATATAGAAATTCTGCTAGGCACTTAAACATAGTTTTGTGCTACTTGATCATGTTTCCATGGTTGGGGAAAGTTAGAAGTATTATTTTGTTCAGTGATGCAGGAAAAAAATAATGAAAAAGCAACTTACGCTGGTATGCAAATAATTCCTCCTTTTGCAAAGCTCAAGAGACCTTTCCTCTACCAAAAGCCGGGTGTTCTGAAAACTTTCCTCTGCTGCAGTTGGAATAAATAGCTCTCAAGAAATGTTTCATCACGTGTTTTAGAGGCACAGTTTATAATAGTTTTGTGTTGGAGTCAACAGATGAACTTGAAGGATTGCAGTTCAACCCACTGAACTCTTAACAGCTGTGAAAAGAAAAAGAGTTGGGAATTCAGATTTTACTCTTTCCTAACCAGTTCCACACTGGCTCTTTCAGCTTATGAATTTGCTCCTTTAACGTCAGTTGCTAAATCTGACCTTTTACCCTGAAAGCTGCTACACAAAATGGAAAACCCGCAGATCATTATTCTGTGTTTGTCATAACATATAGAAAATTATACATGTGAATTTTATATTCCACAATTCCAAGTTATGTACATGTCTGCTATACACAGTCTTCCCTAAAGAGACAGAGGAGGAAACCAGTCCTTTCTTTGGTCAGGACTAGTGACAAAGCTTTAGAAAGTGCATTCAGAACAAAGTGGTGACTTTCAACTCATGCTGCAGCTCCACTTTGCTGCCAGGCTGGGGAGAACTGGACCCTGAGACTTGAGTGAATTTTGGATGGATGGGTGCTGGTGCTGCTGAACTTTGGGCACCAAAGCAGCAGCTGTGGGATCTAGGTTCTCCACATAATCGGTGGAAGGGTGCAGACTCCTCCAGGGAGCAATTTGGAGCTCCTGGAGTTTGCAGCCAGCTTCTGCCAGCATAGAAGCAGCTGAGAGTTAGTGCTGTGTGCATGATATTATGCTTAAATAGAGGCCAGGGCCACTGAGCTGATGAGGATTTAAATACAAAGGGACATTGCCAGTTGCTGGCCAGAGGGATGCTCTCTGAGCGACGGCTGCAGGCTGCTGGGCTGGGCAGGACACCCTGCAGCCCACTGGGGATTGCAGCTAGGATGCAGCCTGGCTTGCAGGGCCCACAGAGTTCCCAGTCATCAGCTCAGTGGTACAGGAGGCTCCAAGACTCCTTTCCAACACGTAAGCAACAGCCCAGGCCATGGGAAGAAGGAGGCCCAGCTTGCACCTTAGGGATTTCATTTCCTTATCCTCTCCATCCCCGTTCTTCACACACAAAGCCCAATTAGTCAGGGCCCACATGTGAATGTCACCCCTTCTGCAAAGCTTCAAGGATGTTTATGTAACAGAACACTTCACTTCCAGAAAGCAGTAGACTGGTGCTGGAGTTTCCCAACGGTAGGTCTGGGGTTTTTTTCCCTGCAGCCACTTGTGGATTCTTTGCATAGACAGCAAATTCTTTTCCAAACTCTGCCCTTACAATCCCTCTGAGGTAAAGGCAGATAGGATTAACTTCTCTTCACATGTAGGAGAAGGCAAGAGAGAGAAGTTAAGCAACTTTAGATGTAGTTGAGCATTCGAGAAAAGACAGAATTGTATCTGTGTTTAAAACCAGCATTTTCCATCATTTCTCTGAACAACTAAAAGAAAGAAAGGAAAAAATTACATTAGCCAGATTGCCCTCTCTGCACCTTAAAATAGAGGATCCTCCCTTTAGGATGTTGGTTTTATCTCCCTGTGCATTCCCATGTGATAGCTCAGGAGCTGTTGATATTGGACTAACATCTACTGGGATTTCATCTGACAAAATCTGTCTGCAGCACCAGCTTGCCAAGTCTGAATTCTTCTTCCCTGTTCCTGACAAATTACCGAGCAGGCAACAAGAGCATATCAACTGTAGGCTAAAGCAGAACCCAGAGCAAGTCTCTGGATTTTCTAGTTCACTTTAGGGAAAATTTACTTCACAACTTTCTCAGCCCCGTGTGTTATCTACCCTCTCCATTCAGCTCTGGAAATTTGGGAGTTGAAACATGAAAGACAATGTGTCAGATTTTAGCAACACCTCATGCACAATCTTCACAGACTCATGGGAAGTGCCTTGCATTGTTGGTCAATGAAAGTTGGCTCAGCACAAGGAGAAATCCTTTCTCTCTGCCCATGAAACCCTCTTGGAAGTTTCTTGATTCTGGCAGCAAGACCAAAAAAAGCCTGTCGTCAGTGTCACCACTCACCTGGACACAGAGGCACACCCAAAGGCACGGACACCTCACAGCTCCCAGCAGTGAGCCAGCAGAGCAGGGGCAGACCAGCTCTTCTTAGGTACCTGCATGTGCAGGTAGAATCCTTTATTTGCCTCAAACCCTCACATTCTTCATGGAGGTGAAGCTCTGTACAAAATTACCCAGAAGAACTGGAGAACCCAACAGGAGCACAGGAAGACTGCCCAGGTACATCTGTAGATCTATGCAATTCCCCAAAAGATTAACTGAAAGATGACTGGATTGCATAATTCTGCAGAGTTATTGATGAAAACTCTTTGCAACTGTGTTTACTTTGGTTAGTTGATGACGTCTCTTCTCCATCTGTTAGCCCATGGTTCTTAAAAACAGTTTAATTTTAAAAAGGCCTGCAAGGAATTCCTGAGCCTTGTATAGATATGAAGAGGAGGGATAGCAAGACACTGGGGACTCACCACCTGAAGAACATATGCCACTTGCTTACTGATGATGCAGTCTGCTTTATCAAGCTGTGCTCTGTAGAAACTGTATTTTTGTCTAAAAACAAGACATAAAAAAAATTAAAATCAGAGTTTTACTTTCGTGTTTCAAAATTACATTTGCTGCAAATTATATTGTAAAGCCGTTGATCACAGCAAAAAGCTTGCCTAATTTGAAGGAACTTATTTTTAAGTTAAGCATACTAGCTACTTCTTTTTGATGTCTCTTTCTTTCTTCCATTCAGATCAATTATTTTCCCCAAACTTCAGAGAATTCTCCCTGAAATTTCATTTACACATCTCTTATGCTTTCAGCAATTGTCTTCTCATGTGTTCCTCTTCACCTTCTTTGCACCTTTTGCAAACAAAGCTATAACTTTTAAGTATAATCCTCATGCTGTTGCTACCACCTTCCATATTCTCCCTCTGGAAAACATTCAGACCAATAAAGCAGAGCAACAGCCAGGCACTCTAACAATGAAAAGGTCACAACATAGTTGTTGATGCCAGATTTTTTTTCTCAAGGTCCCTGTCTCCTAGAGAGCCTTTTGTGGCAGCAGCCTCCGTCACCAAAGGACGCAAACGTTGAGGCTTGAGGCATCCCACGGGGCAGGAATTCACAACATGGCTTAAGGGATCATATAATGTGAGCCCTTTCTCCAAATAAAAGTTTGAGGACAGTCAGAAAACTGAACAAAGACAGAATCTATTATAAAGACAACATGAAACCTCCTTAGAGACCCAGATGACTCCGCAGGCTGCCATGGAAAATATATGCCTAACCCTTCATTACGGGCATAATCCATGGTCTGATGCTGCATTTATCTTTCTTGCCCCAGTTAGTGAGTTAATGGGACCAAAGATACTGAACAGTTGTTAAAGGGCCAGCTCCTATGGGAAGCTGAGCCTGTCTGATGAGTGTTTGCTGACAGCACCCCTCCAAAGAGTACCCGAGTATGTGATTTTTTAGAGCTGTTATCTAAAAAAAAAGGGAAACAGGAAGGACAGAGGAGCTGTTTTTTATCTTCTTGCACATGCACATTTAATGGAAGTAATGTTTGGTAATTTATGAAAAAGGGAGGGGGAGTTTTGCCATGCAAGGATGAATTTATTTTTGGTTTAGACCTTCCAGACACTATGCTTGGCAAAGGAGAACCAACAGATGGTGATCAAAGAGGTGATCAATATATTTCACTCCCATATATTATTTCAATTAAAGTTGGAGCTGCTTTTGACATCATAAAGGAAGACATGAAAAAATAGACGCTTGTGGTCCTGATCTGGTCTTGCATTTAAGGATCTACCACACTGAGAGGTACACATTGATTTTCAGTCCTGCTGCAAAACACACACCTCACTGAGGACCTGAGCCAAAGCCCCCTGAAGTTCCTGACAGTGCCTCTCCTAAAACAAACATCAGCACCTGCTCCTTTCAAGTTCTGTGCAGCTCAGTGAAGCCTGTGAGTGTGTTGGAATAAAAGCTGGTTCCAAAGCAGCAATACACTCATTCCCAGAGCAGGCAATGAGGGGCAGAAGTAGCACAAGCCACATGCCTCCTCATTATAAAGTGTACTAACAGTATGAAATTTATGAGCTTTACTTCATGCTCTTAATGCTTTTATGCCTCATCAGTTCAGCCACTTAAATGAAATTAATCTAATAATACCTACCTACAAATTTCTTGTGCTGGGAGGCACAGCATGGTAACACACTGGCAGATCACCACCCAAAAAGGCAACAAGCACAGCATCCATAAGCACAAGGGCTGGGTTGGCATTTCAGCCACTGGCACATGGCTCCATGTCCAGCGTCATTTTCCATCACTCTCCCTTATTTTTCATGCTGCAGAAATAAATGACATTCCTCATAAACCTGACACAAGCAATTTCTAGAGGAAGATGGCAATTTCCTCAGTGTCGTCCATAATATACTGTGTTGCCATCTGGGTGCCAAATGGGAATAATGGTCTGATCTGTTATTAACTATAAAAAACTTAGTAAAATTCTACAGCTCTGCCTTGTTACCTTCACTGGGGAAACCATGCAGGTATAATTCCAGAAGAGGCATGCATCAGCCTTCTCTCCAACTTCAGTGTTTAGTTTGCTTTGATTCAAATTTTATTTAACCTTCATAGCACATCCACATTAATGAAACTTGAAATTTCTCAGGCCTTCTCTGCACACAGGGCAGCAAAACAATATTTTAATCAACAGAAGCAAATACAGGGTTTAGCAGCATCTCACAGCCAAGGAGACCATCTGCACTCACAGTCTCAGCTCTAGCAGTGGCAAGACATTTCCCAGAAGCTACACCTGGAGTGTGCAATTGCTCTCCAAGCACATAACAAAGATCTGTAAAGGCAAATTGGTTTCAGATCCTGAGAGGTGACAAGCAACAGAAAACCTCAATGATATCTGTAATAACAGTTCAGACTAAATTTAGTATTTACTGTAAGGCATGTGTTGTGAAAGTCTTGGGGTTTTGGAGAGGCATTCCTTTTCAATCTCTAAAATGAGTTTCAGAAAGCTAGGAGTGACAGGAAACAAAGTGGGAACAGATAAACTCCCATGACAGCAATAACAAGAAATTACATTTAAAAAATACAAACTTTTCAGTGGCTAATAACAGAATCTGAGTTCAAAGTCATCACATCCTCAATTCTGTTTCCTGTAGCTAAGACAGGTTACAAAGTTATTTTATTAACAGAGATTTCCATGCAATAAAATGAAACCTGTACTTCACATTACCTTACCCTTTTCCTTTATGTGACACAGTGAGTGTAATGATGCTTGATTTGAAAATACTTTTTCCTTTTTCCTTTACTTTTTCTTCTCCCAAATAGTGTTATCTTTTGGGTGCACTACCTTTAAAAACAAAATGAACTCAAAGCTTGCTTTTGGAGTCAAATTGTAGATTCAGCTGCTCTGTATGGCTCGGCTGTGGTCAACATAATTTGCTTCTATTTTTATCCAAACCAGCAAGCAAAATACTAAAATCTGGGTGCCACAAAAAAAAACCAAACAAACCCCAAAAGAACCCCCAAACAAACAATAAATCAAGAGCCTTCAAATGTGATTAGCAGCGTTTAGGAGAAATTCACTGACAACTCCAAGCACACAATTCTTTCTCTTCAGCAAAGAGAGAGTTCTTGCTGTCCCAACTATGGAAAGGTCCTTATTTAGGTCCATTCATTCTCCCTGAACAGCTTCTAGCTCTAATCTGCTCAGAATTAGCACTTTGATTTGCATTAGTGAAGGCTTTTCAACTGTAAATTGTAGATAAAGGGATATGTATCAATATTTATAGGGCTTTTGAAAAAATCCTCTACATGCAGCGTGAAGATCTCAGGTTTTTGTGGGTTTTTTGTGCTAATTTTAAGACTTTCTACAACAAGAGAAATTCAGCAATGCCAGTTATCACTAAGCATAAGAAATAAAGGCAACAAAAACACTGAAAATATTCAAGTGCTCAACTGGAGCCCTCACCTGACTAGAGATCATAAATTAAAGATCATTGGAAAAGTTAAGAGATGCTTTCCCAGCGTAAGGTAGACAGGTTATGGAGACACTGACAAACATCTAGCTGTCCAGTTAAACACAACCAGAGCTCAAATAGGAAAGCATGCATTCATTTCCTGTGCCAGGACACATTTTGTTAGAAGGGGCTCCCATCAGCTGGGACCCTGCTGCCTTTTTGAGTAGGAGCAGCTACACATCACTTCTTGCCACTTAAGCAGGTTCATGCCTCACCTCAGGTAATCTCCTCCTCGGTTCTGGGGGCTGTGGAGAAGCCCAGCATGGCATTGGCATTTTGCTTTGAGCTTTTTAGAAAAAAATGATATTTGGAAGCCAAGGAAAACAGAGGAACAGGATCCTCTCTCATTAAATAAACAGGGCGAGGCTCACACATGCTGTGACTTCGCTTGCCCAGGCTCAGAGGTGCAACCATTCTCAAAGTTCATCACACTTCAAAGAATTTGAGAAAAAAACCAAACAGACAAAAATTTCATTGTGAAGGAAAGCACAGACTCTGAAATCAAGGAGACAGCTCTTGCTTAGTCCTGCTAAACAACAGCATTGGGGGTTTAATTTCATACATCAAGAAACAGTAAAGACACCAACATTTAACAATGCAAGGTCTGCTTCACACATAACCAGAGCTCCCAGTGAACCCAGAAGGATTTTAGTGAGTGTTAGGAATACAACTCCTAATACAAGGCAGGGTACCAGTGTGGCTTCCAGCACGGCCTGTGTCTATTTTTCTGCTTTAAGTACCTGCCAGTACTAAGGGGTACTTCATAGCAAGTTCTAACACTGCTCTTGAAAATGCAGCATCCAAAAGAGATTGGAAACAGAGAGGGAGATCATCATTGCATTTACTAGAAAAACAATTCTAACCCCTTAGAAGCTCACACCATACAGTAAAGACTACAATTCAAATGTCACAGTGATCTTCCATCCTCCTGAGAACAGAAAACACATGCAGGAGGAGATTCTCTCCCCTCTCCCAGAAATAGGTGTAGGGCAGAGAGGAAAGGAACAGGAGTGCTATCACAGTAGCACACATCCAGCCCAGCCAAAGTGAAAGCACTTGCAGGGCCTTAGAGGAGCAACCCACATTCTTTTTCATTGTTATTTCTTCCAATCCCACAAAATTAGCTCACAAAGAAAGAAGCAGCCAGCCCAACCCATCCTTGTTTCACAGCCATGTCTGAATAACATCCCAGGTCACTGTGACCTTCAGAGCTTGTGAGATTTTCATTTCCACATGAATACCAGATGTTGAGCCCTCTGCCTCTGATATTCACTTTTCTGCAACATCAGGCACTTTGCATCATGTGCGTTTGTAGCACTCCCTCTGAGTTTTGGTTGTGAAACCTCCACATTTAACTGTAGCTGTTACAGCAAACATCCATTAATTTCAGCTCTCAACCCTGTTGACCTGAATCTTCATGGGATTTCAAACACAGCTTAGATTACATCACTGCTGTTCTCTACAGCAGTTGCCTTTCAAGCTGAAGCAACTAAGATAGCACTTCAATTTGATCTATTACATCTTGGCATCTGTTGACTGTATTCACTTTTTACAGCATTCACTTTTTAAAATGCTCAGAACATCTATCTGTATTCTTATTCCAGAAGTCTGCTTTGGAAACACAGCAAAAGGAATGAAATAGCAATCTGGGGTGTAAAGAGCATCAATGAATTGAACCCCAGGTGTACAGCACAGAGGACAGAAAGTATATAAAAGAGGCAGCAACGGCCCGTGTTTCCTCTCCAAAGGGAGGGATTCTACAAGGCAGAGGAAGGAAAGCAGTAAGCTGTGATTTCTGAAGCCTGAGGCTAAGATTTGTTCTTGGGTTTCAGTATTGTGGTATTAGTCCTCACTGCCACAGCTGTGAGTGTACAGGGAAGGGGTCCCTAAATGCATAAGGCAGAGAATGGGTTGTAAGCAATGCAGGATCATGCCAGCTCTAACAGGACAGGGTTTCTTTCTTCTTAACTGTTAGGAAAACTTTATTCCCTTCAGTTAACACAAGCACTCCTGATCCAGCCTTGTGTAGACAACTGATGGAGTTGAATAATGTAATCCTCCACTACCAGGACCTTGGCTAATGTAACAGCCCCCCAGACCCTCCCATACCTCCTGCATGAAAGACATTTGGAAAGAGTTCCAAGAGACCTGGAAAAGCCCAAGGAGAAGCCCTGGTGACATCTCACATTGCTGTGAGTGGCCACCCTGCAGATCAGGCACACCCAGGGGCTTGCACATGGCATCAAACTGGGCCAAGTGTGCAGCCCCTGGGAATCACTGCTGTATTCCACACTGGCTCTGTGCCCACATCACCCATGGAAAACTGCCCCTGTGCCATGAGGGAAACAGAAACAGGGGACAGAGCACACATGGGCAGTGCAAGGCTGATCAAAAGGAGTCCAAATGAAATTCCCAAATGAATTATTAAAAAATGATGCTAAAGAAAAGAAATTTAACAACATAAAAATGCCTAGTAAATGATAAAAAATACAGAGGTGATGCATTTCTCTAATGCAATCCTTTATGTCTCAGTGGGTAGACTTAAAAAAATTTTGTTAAAGCAAAGATAACATTGTTTTGATGGAATTGTGCTTTTAGAACTCAGGAGAAAACACTCTCTTCCTCTCTTGGCTGCTTGTAACATGTGAATAATCAGCCCAAAGCAAACAACATGTGGTCTTGTGTGGTCTTTTCTCTTCATATGAGGTTGGTATTTCACTTGAAACTAGGAAGTGACAGGAAGTGGGAAGATCTGTGCAGATACAGGAGACCTTGTGCTTTCCCAACGAGCTCTGGAAATGCAGTGTTTGAAGAAAAAGAATCATTCCGGTTGCAGATGAGAAATGGGAAAAAATGCATCTAAACACATAGAATGAATAAATATTCCTTTGAGTCATATAGCTAAAGCATTTTGTGTAGCCTTATTTACAATATTTCCTGACTATTTCATGAGCATTTCGATGCTCCAGCATCACTGAGTACCAATCAGTTTTTAAACTGAAGTGTTAAAGGAGCCCCTGAAAGCAACATAACTGCTGCATTATTTGCAATATAGCTCCTGATCTGTGGTGGTTGCTCACATAAATCACCCACTTATGGAAGAGAAGCAGTCTCTGGCAGACAGAAAGGCTCAGCACAGCAGGGTCTGCGCTCCCCTTGCTGTTGCACTGCCGGCAAGGAGCCCATTAGCTGCTTTTTTCAGCTAGGCTCCTGAAGGAATGATGAGTGTCTAAGATGCTGCTGCCCATTTTCACATCAATGTGGGCTGTGGAACGTTTGTGTTGATTTTCTGAGCTGCTGCTTGGTTTCCCAGCCCCAGCCTGCCCTGACTCCTCCCGCGTGGTAGGGGATGTGCTCAAAGCATCAGCTCTGCGAGTTTTCCAACTGCCTGTGCCCTTTCCCTGCCCCAAAACCTCTCTCCCACATGACCTGTCCCTATCCCCATCAGCCCAGCCCAACCTCAAATGGTTTTGACCTCCACCCAGCCCAGCCATTCAGTCCAGCTCAGCCAAAGCCCAGGAGAGGTTTTCTCCCTCCAGGCACCTCACAGGATCTGGCCGGGTCCCTGTGTCCCACAGGCTCAGCTTCGTGCTCTGTGGAGTACAAAGGCAAGAAGACATAACCTACTGTCATATACAAAATCCTTCCACTGTTATCTGAAAATGCAAGCTGGAAGCCATTGTTTTGAATATCGGGACTCATGTGGCCCTTGCCTTCATTTTTGGGCTTACCACCTTCTGAGTTAAACATCCCATCTTCTCCCTCTGTGACTCTTGTCCCTTGCCTTTGATTTCTCTCAAGTTGTCATTTTCACCATCAGCCCTTCAAAAAACATGTTGCCAAAGCATGTCCTTAAAACCTCTCTAAAATCAACCTACTATCTTATAGTAGTAGGGTGGGAAGTGAGATAGAAAAAAGATTTTTAAATAACACTAAAATACTATGAAAAATACTCATGTGCACTCAGTACCACATATTAACTTCGGTGTCCTTTTTCTGGCATTACTGGCTATAAACACCACTTGTCATATCAAACCAAATTGCTGTGTTTGTGCTGGAGCAAAATACCTTGCATTTTTCTGAGCCCTGAAAGAGCAATCACACCTCATATATTTGCGGAGCACTCTCAGCTGGGACAGCTCTGCAGGGTTCCAAGTGCTTTCCCAATAGGTTCCTTCAAGAATGAGCTGCCCACACCAGTTCCTTCCTTCTCCCCAAAGATAAACTCTCTTTGCCAGATTTCCCTGGGGGTGCAGCTCAGCACCTTGCTCCCCACACCCCCAGCTCTGGGGCTGGTGCACACTCCAGGAATGCTTCCAGCCATGGTGTCTTTGCTTCCAGCTCCTAACTCTCCCCTCTTCCTGAAAGTTCACCCATGCTGGAGCCAGATTGTTTTATTTTAAATAGTTGCTCGTTCAAAAGCAGAGAGGGGTGCCTTTATTCTGGAAGGTTCCCTGCCAAGGTCCTCATTGCCTGGTATATCCTATTAGGATTGGAGCACAGACCAATTCATTTGCATTTATAAATAACAGATTTAAATGAAAGAATGAATGCAGATTTAACAGCATTAAGATTAGCTAGCAGCATAAGCAGAAAAAGAACCATGAAAAAAAAGAAAACTCACCAAAAAATTTGAAAAGCCTGTTCTTTGGGATTAAGGAGTTTTGACAATTAAGCTTTATGATTTGCTGCTGAACCAACCAACAAGTCAAAATATGTCATTATTTTTTCCTAAACCCAAAAACTAACAAGAAAAACAAAATAAACTCCAACCAATGCTTTGGTCTATTGTAAAGTGGGGTGGGGGTTTTTTTTGGATTTTTTGTTTTGGTTTGATTTTGGGTTTTTTTGTTGTTTTCAGGGTTTTTTTTAAAATATCAGGATCTGAAGATTACTACAGGACATAACTAAAATATAAGCAGCACAAGATTGCCAGTAATGAGCTGTTCCAGGGTGTAAGTTTGAGATGACAAGGGCAGAACCAACTTGTTCTGGACTCCTTCATGATGTGGATGGATAAAACAAAATTAATCTCTTCCAGTTATGTGAAGGTCGAAAAGCAGCTGCAGTGTCACTCAAACAGGCACAGGTCAGAAACCCCTGAGGGTACCACAGCACCTACCTCCAGGATCAGCAGCCTCTGCTGCAGCTCCACTGCCTCCTGCAGCTCTCTCAGAAGGCAGGGCTGAGCTGCTGGGCATTACAGGATTCCAAAAGTTCCCAGTAGGAAGCTGACAGCCCCCCGTGCAGCAGAGAGGTGCTCTTTCACCCACTACACCTCATTTTAGGGCAAGAAAGTATCTTTTATTACAGGCACTCAGCCGGCACAGGCACAGGCTGGGAACGGCCCCGCTCCGCAGGGCACAGCAGCCCCACCCAGAGACCTTTCCCTGCTGAAGTCGCTGTGTTGGTTGGTTTTTCTGTAAGGTGAATCATATCCTTCCCTTTGGGTTTAATACCTAAATCCTCTTCTAGAAAAGATTGCTGCCAGCTCAGCTCTGTAAACTGCCTCATAGCCTCAGATCACGCTGATGTCAATGGCAGCGAGGGTTGGTCGCCCCTTCACTGTGTCCCAGGGCACCACTTTTGTGTTACTACAAATCCACCCCTTTGCAGCCGCCTCCAGGTCTCCCAGGTTATTGTTTGCTGGTCTGGTACATCTCTGCCTCAGCTCCCTCTCAAACACAACTCAGGCTGCCTCTCTTTGGTATTCAACAAACCACAGGAGTTTTCCTACAGGTAGAGTTGTGACAGGTCCTGTCTCATCGCTGGAAATCTCAGCACAGGGAAGTTTAGATCATCACTAAAACACCAAGTTGTCTTTTTAGTTTTTTCGGTGTTTGGCTCTTGTCTTCTTATCCACCCCCACCATTACTGGTTTCAGGGTCTGATGAAACTCAAAAAGGAAAAAAAAGAAGATAAAACACAGACATTAATTTGGGTACCCAGTGCTCAGACACTTCCAATAAATTGTCCTGTGCCTTGCTGTGATTTAGCTCAGGAAAGCAGCCATTTTGCTAAATTAAAAGTATTAGAAGTCTTATGAGTAAAGTGAGCCTAGGCTTTGCCCCTAATTTATTAGCATTTTCATTTAATTTCTCTTATATTTCTCAACCCTTCATTTCAAAACTGGTCAAGTTACAACCACACAGGTTCATTATCACATGGAAAGGTCCACGTGCCAGGCCAGTGCCACAGACTGCAGCAGCACCTTAATAGCAGTGACTCCAGAGGAGTGAGCTGCACATCCCCAGCCCAGCCTTCCCCCTCAGCCCGAGTTGCCATGGCTACAAGCCATGCTCAGGAGATGAGATTGCCATGGCACCAAGGCAGGAGAGGCTACGCGGGGCAAGGGACACACCCCTGATTCTAGATGACATCGTTTTAATTAATAGGGGAATGTAATGTAGTCAATTACACACAGGTAATGCAGATTTCTGGAGCCACTTCTGTTGGACTAAACTTATGGAAGGTTCGAATCCAGCTTTAAAAACAAGTGGCAAAACTACTATAAATAAATCACAGACAAAACATATTGGATTTCTATTGTTATAACAATAAAGTAGGGGCAATTAATATTGACTAAACATAAGTAAAAACCAAATGAGGATCCCTCACATCTACATGAACTCCATACTACTTTCTAAAGATGAAAGCTGGAAGCTTCCTTCCCAGGAGGCAGATACGGTGTAGGGAAAACTGAGCAGCAGCCATCTCCTCTGCAACAGGATTTTTAATACTGGAAAGTTGTCCACGGCTGGGGGTGTTCAATACTTAGTCTGTATGACTCACTGGCACTCTCAGGCAGGACCGTGTTATCAAAATCCCCCCATTTAATCAGATACCTTGCAGCACTGAGATACTCATCTCACACTATTGAGCTGTTGCCAAGACACCATTCACACTTCTGACTCCCCATTACCATCAGCTAATAATCTTCTGCCCTCGGCTTTCAAAGCACTTCTGAAGGATCTAAGGCTGCTGTAAGAAAACAGGGCAAGAGGAAAAGCTTCTTGCTCTTGCAAGCAGTCAAATTAAGTTTAGCCCGTGGCTTTTGCATGCCTCAGATAACCAGGAAACCAGAAAAAATAAAATCCTAAATCCATTACTTTAATCATTTGGGGATCTAAGTTGTGAATTTTGAATTACAACTTGCTAGGAGTCGGCAGGAGCAATTAAACTTTAAAAAGCAGGCATGACCACAGGTTCCCCTGTTTCCTCCCGTTTCTCCCTTGAGTGCTAACAGGCTCTCTCTCTCTCTCTGCTTACATCCATAGCTGGGTCCCTTTTCCTTCCCTGGAAGGCCACAGCACAACCCCTACACTTCTCAGCTGCTTTCCCATTTTGTTCAAAGCACAAAGGACTTGAGCAGAGGTTCAGAGAGGGACACAGAAACTGTTCATGCTGAACAAAGCTTTTGGGATCAGCATCCCAGGGCTGGAGCTGGGGAAAGCCCTGCTGCAGAGGCTGGCCAGCACTGCTACTCCTCAGCAGGGACAAGGTCACGGAGACAGAAAAATCCCAGCCAGCCTCATCTCACCCCATTATTTCACTCTGACTGTAACAAACTGTTATCTTTGACTCTCCTCTCCTCCTAGAATGCAATCACAGCACTTGTGAAATGCTGCTTCTGCAACACTGAATCCACGGTGGGGAAATGTAGATGTGAGTGTGAGCTAGAGGGGTTCAGTGCCCAGCACCTTCCCAGAGGGGCTCAGTGCCCAGCACCTTCCCAGAGGGGCTCAGTGCCCAGCACCTTCCCAGGGCTGTGTGTCCCAGGCTGGCATCAGGAGTTGAATGCCAAGGCTGCAGCAGGAAGCCAACAGAGCAATAAATGTCCAACCTCTACTGTAGAAACCAGGCTATTCTTACCCTCAGGTAGGTTTGTGTCAGGTCTTATTTCTGCTGAACTTGATACCAGCTTTCAGAACAGGTGAAATAAAGAAATCCTTACATCTATGAAAAAAAGTACTGCAAGAAAATAAAAGAGGGATAAGAACCTCAAACCAACACATTTTTGTTGAGGTTGGTGTGATGAGCCCTGGGTGTGAGAAGTGGAGATTTCTGATTTGCATCCTTCATCCTGTCTCTGGACACGTCACTTGCTCCAGGACTGAGAGGAAAACACGACTGGGTCACTGCTCGGCCGGAAGACGACCTCCTGGGAGGTCAGGGGCTCTCCCTTACAGCAGGAAAACTACAAAGGATGGGTTCAGAAGAGACAAAGATTTTTTTGTTTTGCTTTGCTATTGTGAAATAGATAGTCAAAATCTTTTCAAAATAAATAAAGTAGGGCTGGGAAGATAATTCTTTACAGTAATGAAAGGTATTGCTTTTTTCTTGATCCAAAATGTGAAGGAATCAGGTCAGAACTAAGGGTCTTTGCTCTTGTGGGAGATTCCCAAATTCACAGGAAAACAAATGTCACTGCTGCTCACTAAGTCATCTACTGCACGCAACTGCTATCGTAACTGAGTCTGACAAGCTACAAGTATTTCTCACCATTTTCCTGTAAGGTTGTGGGGGTTTTTTTTCTCTAGTGACTGAAAAGAAAAAACCAAGTCAGCTCCCATACAAAAATCCTGGGTTACATGTTAAATATTACTTAGATTGTATGTAAATAGTATAAATGTCTACTGCCATCCCTCACTCCTACTGTCAGCTGAGATTTCTTACACTGCGGTTTCAGGGAATGAACACACTCTGACTGTGCCCCAGGATATTCATACAGCTGCCTTTTAGGACTATCACATGGACCAGCAGTGAAACACCAGCAGAGATTTTTTGCTTTGAAACCACCAATAGCAAAATTTCAGTTCATTAGCCGAGGAAATAAAAGAAGTTCAAGCAAATTATCCAGCCTCACATGGTCTGAGTTACTGGTGCCCTCAGTGCTGCAGGAGCATTCACCCCCACTGTGGCTGCAGTGACAAGGGGCTCTGTGACACTTGTTTGCTGATGTCACCAGCACCCCATGCTGGTTGAGGACCCCATGACTAAGGTGGGTGGCCTGTGCAGTCACAGGGGAGCCTGGCTGCTCCAGCTCCCCTCTCTGTAAACACCTCCAGAAGTGATGCCTGATCACACCAAAAAGCTCCTTGAGGCATAGACAGCTTGAGGTACAAATTCCAGAATAAAACAGATGAAGAGAAGGGATAATGAAGAGGATTAAAGTTTCAATATACTTTAGAAAAAATTTTGACAAGACTTCTGTCAACTCAGTTAATACAGAAAGTCTTTTGCTGCAGCTGACATGTCCTTCTGACTTTAAAAATTATTTATAAATTAGGAGTAAGATACCAGATGTGGAAATGATGCAAGCATTTGAGATGCATCAGTCTTTTAAAGCTACTTCTCTCTGAAAACTGTGAGAAAGGTCTTGGCAGCAAAATCAAAAAGTTTTTAAAAAGAGCAAAAAATGCTAATTGTTTCTTAAAGAGAGCTGGAAAGAAAGCCAAAGCAGGGACTATGGAACAGCGCAAACTGGGTATAATTTTCTGCAGCCTCTACCACAGCAGTGTCCTTTGTTGTCTAAAGTCAGTGTTTATGAGGAACGAGCTTAGTTCAGAGTCTGCTGTCAGGAGGAAAAGCTCTCTTTGCACGGTTGGATTTGTGCAAGCCCTGACTCAGCACAGGGAGCTGTGGGGATGGGGGCACAGCCCTGCCTTGGGAAAGCACAGCCCAGCCCCGCAGCACCAGCCACTCCCACAGGGCCAAACTCCTGGAAAACGCTGGGGCAGGAGCCCACCCACGGCCAGAGCTCCCCATGGCATTATCCCTGCTCCCATGGCACTGACTGTGCCCCCATGGCATTACCCCTGCTCCCCATGGCACTGCCCCTGCTCCCATGGCACTGACTGTGCTCCCATGGCATTGCCTGTGCCCCCATGGCACTGACTGTGCCCCCATGGCACTGCCCCTGCTCCCCATGGCACTGCCCTTGCTCCCATGGCACTGCCCCTGCCCCCCATGGCACTGCCCTTGCTCCCCATGGCACTGACTGTGCCCCCATGGCACTGACTGTGCTCCCATGGCATTGCCTGTGCCCCCATGGCACTGACTGTGCTCCCATGGCATTGCCTGTGCCCCCATGGCACTGACTGTGCTCCCATGGCACTGCCCCTGCTCCCCATGGCACTGCCCTTGCTCCCCATGGCACTGACTGTGCCCCCATGGCACTGCCCCTGCTCCACTCAATACACAAGAAAATACCCAGAAACCCAGACAGATACAGGGAGAAGAGAGCATGGGAAGAGAAGGAACCAAACAATTCTTAAAAGAGGTCTTAAAGAAAAAGTTGAAAGGAGCCATGGAATTGGCTGTAACCTCAGCCCAAAGAGGGAAAGGAAATATGAAATGGTGTCAGCATATGTTCCTAATGAGACTTTCTAAGGCTTTGTTGCACTGAATCAGTACAGGATTCTTCAAGTCACAATGGGCTAGAAATTTCTATCACAATAAAGCTGTTCTGAGTACTACTGGAGCTTTCTTGAAAAAGTAAATAAACAGAGACAAACAGATGGAAATAATTATAATTCAAATACTTGGAATTGTTGGAGTGCAGTTTTCAACTATCCCAGATTGGTCTGGGCCCTAAAAACCCTTCCAAACTTTTTCTAGCAAAAAAGCTAAAAGCTAGCTAAAGCTAGCAAAGAGGAAAAAAAAAAAAGAAAAAGAAATCACTACTGGCATAAACAGGTGGGAGGTTCCTGGGCTCTGGGCCCCTGCAGCACTGAGGGACAGCCTGGCACCCCTGGCACCCCCCACCTTCAAGCAGGGACAAGCCCCTGGAGTGGCACACCCAGGCAGTGGCCCAGCAGCACAGGTGACTGGCCAGGTATTTACTGTGGCACACAGGGACCAGGATGATGGTTTAGCTGCTGGCAGCAAAGGCGAGGGGCAGCCAGTGCCCCCCAGCAGAGGGGGATGGAGAGAGGGGGTGCAGGATCAGCACCCTGGCACCAGGAGTGCATCCTGTGGCCAGCTAAACTGTCAGACATCACATGGCAATTCAGCATCTTGTTTAATTTTAACTATGGAATACTAAGACTAATGGAAAAGGAAAGGTGTCAGGATAATGTAATTTTTTATTTTATCTTTTTTAGTCAGGTTTTCCATTTCCTACTGATTGGGGCTGCTACAGACCAGCAACACTGGCTATTCACAAATCCTCAAGCCAGAGGCTGAGGACAGAAAATCTTTGCTTTCATGGCAGGCATTTCTCAGATGAAGTTCTTTCTCTCCACCAAATTAGCTCACCCCTCCATAAGGGCCACAAAAACAGGGTGGGTACACACCTGCACCGTGCCCTGAGCACACGCTGCTGCAGCTGACACTTGGCAGCCACAGCCTCACTGTTCCAGCATCTCAGAAAAAATCCTGTCTAGAAATCTCTGCCAGTCAAGGCTTGGAAGAAATCCATTTTATCTACATATTTTTGTAAATTCTGTAAAACGATTTCACAAGACAAAACATCAGTTATGGAAAGAAAGCACACCAGAAAGATCTGATCAGCCCTGTGGCATAACGAAAAGTTACTGGTAGAAAATAAAACTGATAGAAGGAAATGGAAAAATGGTTTAAAAACGAGTATCCTTTATTAGCACTGGGAAAAATTCTGAGGAAAGTCCCAAATCTCATCTATTTATGAAAACATCAGGAAAATGCAGAACACAAGAGGGCACACTCCCCATCAGCAACAGGCCTCCCTCAACCAGATGCGTCACCTGCCAGTCCTGGAAAACCTCAGATAATCCATTACTTACCACATGGAGGAATAACTCTATGGGAGATATTTTCAAAGAAACATTTCAGAACTTGTATGAAGACTGCAAATGAAAATGAAAGAAATTTCTGAGAGAAACTTTAGCACATTTTACTTCTAACATCCTTGGAGAGACATCAAACAGCTCAGCAGGAACCACCACCCCCGAAGCTCCATGGGCTCTGCACCAGGAAGGGACAACCCAAAACCTTTTGGCCCTGAATCTGCCCTGTTGCAGGTCACCTACACAATGTTTGCTGCTGCCTGTCAGCCCGTGGGAGAGCACAGGCACAGGCAGATATCTCACCGGAGCTGCACTCAACCCATAACTTACCAGCCCATTTTGGTACAGAAATTACTCTCGAAATTCTCCTGTTGTTTCAGAGCCCTTACACAACTTTGGCAAGAAAGGGAGAAAGGATGTGATGCTGAACAGGCCAGATTGCTCATTGGCATTCTCAGCCTTCCTGTTCATTATGTTATGCTGCTTTAGCTGGAACAGACCAAGACCTGAATTGCAATAAAATTAAGCAAAATCCCTTCATTTCCAAGAAACCTGGCAGAAATATCTAGTAAACCTGTGTGAGACCTAATGAAACAAAAAATGAGTTTCAGTAAATAGCTTCCTTACAGCTTGTTAAACATCCACAACCTATCTTCCAACTACACTACATAACAGGAACTACACTTTTCAAATAATTGCTCAGTCTTGTAAGAAATGTACCAAAACCAGAGAGTTTGCTGAAAAATTCCTGATATAAATCTTGTTTCAAAAGAACTGAACTGTATCTGACCAGCATTATTAAGATAAAGCTCTAACTGAAACCTGTATTAATAGTTAAACATCCAGGTTGTTTTAACAGGCTGGGATACAATGAATTTTATGGGACCTTAATAGACAGTCTCTTTATTAATAATTTCATATTTCAAAATGATGCTTCTTTCTCCCTTAACCTTTAGAAGCCTAAAGTAGGAGAAATGCGATGGAAATTTACTTAATTTAAGGAAATTTACTCAATGTAAGGATCTACATCAAAATCTCACCATTTCAGAGGAATAAAGGTCACCAGCCACCAGGCTTGTTGCCAAACACTACTGTGATTGCACATCAGTGGGAAGCCACACAAACTTTTCCATTGAAGTTTAACTCTTACATTCATAAAGTTGTCTCTCAATTATCTGCAAATAATTGCCAAAACAAAACCCAAACAACCTACCCAACCTTGCTACCAATGGAAGGCATTACAGTTCCAGAGAAAGAAATAAACACACACATGTAATGAAGTGGGAAAGGGTAGTGTGGAATACATGGAAATTCAGGGGCTAAAGACTCAAATATGGTACATGGTTTTTCGTGCTGTTACACTTGGCAATGCTGAGTACCCCTGAAGTCTGAAATAAAACATCTTTTTGACATTTCATGCATGACAGACTGTGCTATTCTTTTGGGTATGTGTGCTCCCAGGAAACTGAAGCCACCCAACTCCCAGCAGGGCAAGTGCCTGCTTTTCTACCAACCACCTTGTACTGGGGACAGGCAGCAGTTTGGGGATGCCCATCCAGGACTACCTGCAGATGGAAGTGCCCTGATGGCCAGCCCTGTGCAAGGTCTCCATGCTGGGCAGGGATGCAGTTAAAGCCAAGCACATAAAGCAGGAATGAAATGCTGAAGCCAGTCTAGATAATGAAATCTGGGATCCAAATAATAGAGCCATTACTAGCTAAAAGCCACAGGAATCTATTTTAATCACAGCTAGAGTAGAGAAAATACCTGCCAACACTCTCAGAAGCTTTCAGCCGCAAAGAGGGGACAGCCATGGACAGCCACGGACAGCCACAAGCCCAGTGCCACCAGCTCTGCCCTCAGGTCCAGCTCCAGCTATCCATGTGCAGAAGCTGCCATGCCTGGGAGCATTCCCTAATTTCCCATGTATCACTGGCATATTTCATCCCAAAGCAGAAACCTTTCTCCCACTGGCTGCCCAGCACAAAGAAAAGGCACATGTGCCATCTGTTCCCTGGTTTGCTGAGGGCAGACAAATCCACATTGTACCAAAGCTAGGGAAAGGCAGAGTTACCTTTCCACAGCCCTCTCCTTTGATCTGCAGGACACAGAGGGGAGAGCAGGTGCCAGCCCCGGCCCTGTGACCAGCACAGCCATTCCCAGCCCTTCCCAAAGCTCGGGGCCAGCAGGTATGGGCAGGTCCTGCTCTCAACAGGGCACAGGCCTGCACCTTCCTTTCACCTCGAGTGCCAAGACAGAACTTCTACATACACAGAAATAACAACAGGTTTTTCAAAATATTATTCCCCACAATTACAAGTGTTTTTTAAAAATCACTTACCTTTTCAACTGTTTGGGTACTCCCTTTCCCTGCTGTCACCCCTGGATTTTTTTGTAGACAATAATAGCAACACAGGTCTACAGCGTTCTTATTTGTATTTTTATTATATCTGGTTTGGATCCCAGGCCTCTCTAATGGCTATATTAACATTTTATGATATGGTTATATTTATCCTCCCTGAAATTAGTTGCTATAATAACACCTATTATGTTAGTTCCAAACTTATTTCTCTTTACTAAGGAGACCCCCAACAGCATTCTATTTGCTAGAAATGTCTAACAAAAGAAAAACATAAAACCAGTTAAAGTGAATCACATTATCCTAAATGAAATAAGTTCTCAATCTTATTATTCTTATTTGAAATAAGTTCTCAATCTTAAAACCCCCCAGTATTTTTGAAAGAAAAAAAATGAACTGCTTTGGATAGAACTGAATCTAAGGGGTGCTGGAGCCTTCTCACGGCTGGCTCAAGGGATAAACAAAAATATCAGCTATACAGCAAGGAAGGTTTGGCATTTTGTTAACCCTATGACCCTGGGCATTTGGGGAACCTGTAATAGAGACAAAAAAAGTGTTGAGATGCCTCCAGGCTGGACTGTTACCAGCAATGGTTTGTGAGCCTGTAAATCAAAGCTTGAAATTTAAGCACTTAAAACCTCTTAGGAAAAGTCCAGTTGCAAGTATCTAATATTTGGCCCTTCAACACACAAACTTAAGGAAAATTACACATTAAATGCAAGTCATAGCACACTTAGATAAAAAAAGTCATAAGCCTACAGCTTTACATCAGGTATTACCCACAGCCAGTGCTTTTAAAACCAGGCAAATAGCAGATCATATGCAAATAAAAATTGCCCAAACACCATTAATTTTCTGGCAGTGAAAACCCAGGATAACCTGGCAATTCCTGCTCCTGCATTCAGTCCAAAATGGTCACACATATTTGAAATATTTGACAATAACAACCATATTTCTTTATTATCAACTCTGTGCCACTGAAAACACTGGATGTCCAGGGCCCAATTTGTGAAATTAATTTTATTTTTGAAACATGATATCCAATTACAAATAAATAATTCATACAATATAACTCAATTAGGATACACAATGTTCAGGCAGTTCATAGTAACAACCAAGATCACATTGAAAATGAGTTTACATTAAATAACCCATTACAACAATATACAATTGGTCATTCAATTAACATTTCAGCCTGGTCCAAGGTGTAGGCAAATTGAAAATTGTTCCTCTTATCAGTAAATAAACAGATGTACACAATTTTATACCCAGTCCAAAGCAGTTGATACACCACAGTAATAAAAATTAAAAATGCTGCATTGTATCACCTAAATGTAGTTTTAGTAGAGAATAAAGTTTGTGAATTTTAGCAGGACAAAGCTTATTGCCAAGGAGTTTTATGCCCTATAGCAATTTCTGCATAAATTTACGAGCTTTTCAGGGTATGTTCCAAATGTATGGTTTTGATTCCACACCCTTCTCTGCATCCTGTTCATAAAGCACTGGGATGCAGGTACCTGTTATGTTCTTGCCTCCAGTCACACATTGCTTTTCACTTCCATTTCAGCAGAATCTTTCCCTGCTCAGCCACAGCTCTGAGGTGTGCTCCTGCCTCTGTGAGACCTGCAGCAGCAAACTCACACTGCCTTTTGACATGCAACTTCTGCATTTCTCATCTAGCTCAGAAACGCTACACTCTGTAAACACATCTAGATTGAATCATAGCCTAAAGTCCTGAAATGGTTTTAAAGAATTATGAAACTTAAAGGATATTCACAGCATCCCTGGAATTTCTTGGTCAACCATTTTAATAATGAAATACATAGATTTTCACAAGAGAGTAAGCAGTTACAATTTTCAATGATTCAGAGATCTGGTAAGTTTTTATTTACAAAAATTTTGTTAAAAATCCCCCCTTTTGAGGGCCCTTTAGGTGAGGTATATGCCCCTTGCTCTTAGTTTGAACTCAGATTGTTGAGTTACAGCTCTTTCCATTACAAAACCCCCTGTGATGGAGGCCACTCCTCCCAAACACGCACTTCTCAGCACCTGTGCAGCTGCCCACAGCCTTTGGGACAGTGCAGTGCATCCCAGCAGGTATTTTTGCTCTTGTTACACATGGCATGGGAAGACACACACACACAAAACAATTAAACAAAAATATGGAATTCCCAGCTGGCAAGCAGTGCATCTCTGCAGGGCTGGAACAAATCCCTCCAAAGCTGTCCCTGTGCTCAGCATTGCAGGAGTGGCAGGACCTGGCAGCCCACAGGAGCAGGGGAGGGAGGGAGCCCCACACCTGCACATCCCATGAGAGCCCCTTTCACTGCCCAGCACAGGTGGCCACAATGGGACATGGAAGGACTCACAATCCACAAGCAGCGGAGTCTGCCTTTTGCTATAAATCAAAAGAAAAACCCCATACTTGTCACAAAGATTTTTAAAAGTCTTCCTTTGTCCAGCGCTGAGACTAAACTTAATGAACTGCTTTGTTTTCACATTCTGTAGAAGAAATAAGTGTCCACAGTGAATCTGATGCCTAATGAAAGAGGAATTATATATATCACATCCATTTTAAACATAAAAAAAACCTGAACTGTAAAATCAAATGCACAGTTAGACTGCAACCCCATCTTGTGACTGGATTAGAAAAAAGAAAATAAAACTACTATTTCCAAACCATTTAAAAAATGTCATTTACGCAATTTCTCAAAAGGGGATTTAAACCCCTAGCAAAACAAAATACTAACTTCAGATTTGTTTAACCAAAAGCAGATTTATTTTCTTAAATCTGCTGCACAATGCACCAAGTGATATACATAGTACTTCAGCAATTTATTAATTTTGACTAAAAATCACAACAATATTTGAACAATGTACAGTCTGTGCTGAGTTCTACTTAAGAACCTGTTGATGGAGATAAAATTTAGGTGTTAGTAATGTCTAATACATGGTGTGACACTTCCCTACAGCCTTGGCAATTTTTCCACATTTGGATTCTTCAGTCATTTTTCAGCATTTCTCTTACCTCTATTTGCCACAAGGTTTTAATTCATGATCTGGCTATCTAGAGGCAGTAATAGCAAAAATATGGTTCTGATTTCTTTTTGTTCCTATTTCCACTTGATTACTTACACTAAAATTTACCAAATGTTAAGTTTTTCATGGACAGCAGCAGAGGAAATCCACAATTTGCACAAACCACCTCATCATTTCATCAGGGAACCTGCTTGATAACCTTCAATTCCTATGAGTCTGCTTTCTATAATCAATGGAGAGCATTAATTAAAGAAAAAAAATCAGAGGTTTATAAAATGAGAATTTGCACACCAAATACCTCCCAAAACCTTATGTCACAAAGACAAACAGCAGGAACTCCCTCTTCCAAACTAAGCTTCTGGCCTTCAGCATTGCTATGTGCTACCACAGCAGGGCACTCAGTGAGCATCAGGACCTTGAGTTTTAGTGCTACAAGTAAATGATGCACACAAGAGTAATCTCCAAATTAAAGCCATTTTAGTATGTGCTTCATCACAAAGTTGACTGATGCATGCCTTTTCACATTGTCATGTAAGCCTGAATATTCTTTCCAGAAATGTTTTGAAAATAAAATTCACATCTGAAACAGATCTGAACATTCTTACTGAAGATGAAAAGAGCCCCCATATTTTTTCAAACAATATCCATGAATCTCTACTGGAACAGAAATTGAGACTCCTTCCCAAAGTAAGAATTAGATGTAACAAACCAAGCAACATAAATAACTCTGGCTGACAAGTACTTCAAATATCTGATTTTAAAGCACAAAGTACTACACAAAAGAACAGAGAAGCAAAGGGAGATTTTTAATGGCACAAAGGGCAGCTAGGCACTGTGTGAGCTGAGAACATAACTGTCATTATGACTTTAAAAATCCCCCCCAGGAAGATTTGGGTTGCAGCTAGGGCAGAGCAGGGGTCTTGCCAAACCTTCATAAAGAATGAAAGAGCAAACCCACTGTAATGTCCAAACCTAATGAGAAAAGACAAAGGTTGCTACAGTCCCTCTGCTAAAAGGACACAGTCAAGCTTGTGAAGTGTTAGGTGAAACTAATGATGAGAGTTCATATTAACACTACACAATTCAGTTCTGGATGAAATGGTCACGAGCTGTATTTAAAAAAGGAGTTTCTGTATCTGAGAGATTGTTCTTGGGTTTAACTTTCTGCTGTGTTAATACCATCTTCTGTATTAAAGGACCTTTAACTAACACCTGCAAGAGTACCTGCCTTGAGGCAGAGCTGTGCCATAACCATCCTTCCATTTTCATATAAAAATAAAAGCAACCATTAGGCACATATTGAAGGTGTATTACACAAGCTGGAATGTCAAACATTTTCTCCCTCAGATTTACACAGAAAAATAGCACAGCAGCAAACAACCTGGTCCTCTGTTCAAAAATTACCTTGTAACAAGCATTTTCAATGTAGATAATGTCACAACATCAATACCTTATCTTTAAATAATTAGGTAAAAAAAGGCCCCCAGTATAACCATTTCTTATATAGCCAAGTTCTCTCTATATACATCCAAATTTTCAAGATACAAATAAAACATTATACAGGATTTATAAATGTTTAAAAATCTGAGGCTTCAGAATCAGGGTTCCCCAAAAAGACTTGGGAAAATCCACAGACTGACAAGGTAGCAGAGAAAAACTGGAAAAAAGGAGACAGACACAAGTTTGCTGCCATAACATTTTACTAAACTTGCCAGTCATCATGGTGATGTCATTAGAAAGAACAGTTTTAAGCTGGAAATGAGAAATGGTGGTTTTGTGTGTTGATCTCAAGTGCTGAGTTGAGACAGGCAATTCAAGTATTTCCTATTTGATCCAAGCTCATGGTAGCAAAGTGGAGCAGAGGATTATTTGAGGTTTTTTCCATACATTCGATCGATGTCTGTTTGATAGAACGCCGTGAGCTCCTTGCGCTTCAGTTTGAACGCGTCTGTCACCAGACCAGTCTCTGGGGTCCAAGGATCAGGGCTCAAACGGATCTTTACAGGTATTTCAAACTTCTCCAGATTCGCTGTGAAAAGAAAGATTTTTAAACCAGAACCTAAATGTAATCATTTTCCTAAAGTTAAGAACAAAAGGAGAAATCATATTCTCACACGGAACAGCACGTGACCCAAATGAAGAAGTGCTCCTCCAACCTCCCAAGGTTGGTTTGACAAGCTGTGGGGTCACAAGCAGAGTGACAGGATCCTCTAGCACCCTGCTGCCAGTTTCCACAGAAATACTGGAATAAAGCCCAGCTGCTCAGGTATCTGTGTAGCTCCCTAAGTTCAAGAAAAGCCTCAGTGCATGGAAATGATATCCTCAAAACAGACTCTGCTCTACCAGCATCATGGTACTCATCATCTGGAGAGAAAAATCTTAGAATCCATACTACTTAGGTTAGAAAAAATGGGGGAGTTTGTTTTTTCATGATGGTCCTAAACTGATGAAGGGAATTAAGTTCATATAGGAGTTCTTCCCTGTACTGAAAGAGAGCAGAGCTCTCCATGTTACACCTTCAACACAAAACACTGTCATTTGCAACAATTTCTGCTGTGGTTTCAGATATGAGAAAAGAAGAAAAATAACTAAGAAAAGTAGCCAACAGAGAGCAGTAATAAAAACATCCTCTCTTTTCAAGTTGAATTTCAAAAATATATGCAAATACATTTATATACTTACGTGCAACCTGCCATTTTTAGATTTTCTTGCCCCTTTTTCTCCCTTTGGCATTAGATTACTGGGTTTGAGTTTTCAGGGATTTTTTTGAAATTTATCACTAAAACCCATAGTATTTAAAAGTAAAGCCTGTGATATCAAAGTAAAAACTAAAACCAAATATAAAATAACATCAAAATCATTGAATCAAATACTACCTTTCATCACTTTTTAAAAAGTATTTAATTCTGTTTAGAATAGTGTTGCACAAAAAATGAAAGCAACTTTGTACATGCTCTCCATCACAGCAGCTTCTGAGAATGATTTTGCCCATATGCTCCACACAGTGAAGAAAATCAGACTAGAGAGGTGGGGCAGTGAATGAGCAGCTGCAGTGTTGAGATTGCACTCATGGCAGGAGGGTGCTCCTGGGATGGGAGCTGGCAAATAGCAGAGTTTAATATATTCATGAGCAATATGGAGAAGAGATGAATTTTAACAAGCAGAGATTGCTGGAAGCATATATTTATCCAGGGTAGGAAGGATGAGGACAAAGGGCAAAGAGGTACAGGATATTGTGATACTGAGCAACTTCAAAACATCCATTGCAGGGAAATGCCAAGAGATGAGTATGGAAAGTTTTACACCTCTGATGATCATTTTAAAAAAGAAAAATCATTCTGTGGCCATAACTGACAGCCTTATGAAAAAGAGGCTCAGTGCTCAGAAATGGCCAAAAGCAAAAATAAGGCAGAAAATATTACAAAGAACAAACAAATTATCCCTGTGTCACTGCTTCATTCTGCACCAAAACAGCCTGACAGACCATGGCCAATTAGCATCAAAAAGATACTGAGGAAGAAGAATAACCCACATTGACAGAATCACAACCAGCACTGGGACTGTTCTCTGCCCCTCCCAGACCAGAGCTCAGCAGTCAGCCTGAACAGGCAGATGGAAGGGCTGGGACAAACAAGGCATTCCTTCACACAAACAGGCCCAGCCACAACCTTGCCACGAGATTCTATGGACACTGATATGGGATATCTGAGTAATTTACAAATGTGGCTAGAAGAGTTAATGTAAGGAAAGTCTTCTGAAAATTACTAACTACAAAGAAGCAGCTTCGGTTTTGGAAATATTTCAGATGCAAGTGGAAGCAAGGATAGCCTCTGTCACCATGGGTTTATTTCAACTCTGCACTGGTATGGAGCACATGACACTGTCTGATACCTAATGCATATCATGATTATGGATCTACAGGTGGCCCACACTGGTTTTGGACCAGCAGCAAGGCCAAGAAGATTCTACAGGACATCTTAAAGAACACCACACATACACAAATGTATACAGAGAACTGTATTTGTAAAGCTTCCCTGGTTTTATATTCTTTCCTCAGCCATTGGCCACAGGAAAAGCTGCATGAAACAAAAGGACTGACCCAACTCACATTTTGTTGTTGGGGGTTTTTGTATGAAAAAATCTCACTTCATACAGGTTCAATGAAATAAACACATGCAAAGAAGTATTTTAGGGTCTATGCTTATCTATTTCACAGACTTTGCAGTCCACAAGATTGATACCATCTACCCAGCACTCACCTGCCATGGCAGCCTCAGCTAGCACCTTCAGAACCTCTTTTTCCATCTCAGGACTGTTACAGATCTCTTCCCAGGTTCCTTTAAATCCTTTTTTTCGGGCTAATTCTGCGAGCTCCTTTTGATTTGGCACAACAAATCCAATGACATAAGAATGGAAACTGAGAAGCACAATGTACTTTAGTATGAATTTTGCAAAGTAAACAAATCTTCAAAAATAACATTTCAAGTTGGGGGAGTTTACACTTCATACAGAGATATTGCTCTTAACAGCTGGCTTTTGTTCACCTGATAATCTTCCTGAAATAATACACAAGTTACCTCTGCCTGCTTAGAAATAAGTAGAAAGAGAAGCTACTTACCTTACAGTAACTGGATTGCTTCAAGGTGTGCTGTCCATATGCATATTCCACTGTGTCTCATGCCCAAAGCTTTGGGAAGCAGTACCCACACGATGTCACTGTGCCCTGCCTCTCCTCATGTTCTGCAGCCCGGAATGGAGACTGGTGAGCGGCTTCCCTACCTCAGTTTCCTCTCAACTGCAGAATCCAGTTACTGTAGAGGAGTAGAGGACTGCAGTGAAGAGGGGTTGGAGAGCAGGTTGTGGAATGAGCATATGCACAACACATCTCAAAGGATGCCTGCTTCTGTAAGGGAAGTGACTTCTCTTTCTCTTTCAAGTGGTTGTCCATACACTCACTCTACTGTTGGCACTCTTTGCCTGCTCCTGACATGCCCAGAACATAGGAAGCTGTGATCTCAAAGTCTTTGGGCCCTAAAGCACAATTCACTCTGAAACAGGTATTCAAAGTTTTTCAGATGGTGTGAAGTTTAGGTAAAACGTGCGCAGAACCTCACACAGCAGCTTGACATAATGTAACAAAGCAGATCAGAGCCAGAGCTGAAAGCATCTTAGAAAAGCTCCTAATTAATTCACCTGCCCTGCAGCAGGCTCAGATACATCTATCAGATGTATGTCTACACCTTTCTTAAACATCAGCAAGCACTGATACCCACATCTCATCACTCATAGCATGGATAAGCTGCTGCTGATGGCAACTCCTGACTCTTCCCCTTTGAGGTTTACCTCACAACATTCACATGTCCCTCTCTTTTCTATAGAAGCTATTTATTATTTCACAGACTTTTCTAGTCACTTTTTTAGTCTTGCTTCCTTTCTTAGGTTTATTTGGACATATCAGCTCTTTCCTCCTGATTCCTGCCACCACAGGTCTCTGCCCAGACATTGCCATTTTTTCCTGAACATTTTCCACTAGGTCCATCTCTTCAGATGTGCTACATGTGGAACTCAGATCTTTAATACTTGTTAGAGCAAACAGATCATTGTGCATTTTGTAGGCAGTACATCTGATTATGCCTTTTACCTTCTTACAACAGCAGGGCACACTTTGTGGACTCATGTCAGCTCTGACAGAATTGCTACCAACTGGTGGTTTTCACCTTTAACTTCTGCAGTTTATGTAGCTGTAAGTATAATTTACAACTCCTCTCTTTAAAGTTACTGCTACTTTCAAGCAAATCTCCATCTAGCCAAGCTTACTCTGAATTCTCATCCTATCCTCCACTGTGGCTTTGGTTACCTCCCATCTTAACTATCTAAAGATTTCAACTTTTCAACTCTCACCAGACAGATCATTAATACAAGATTTGGAAACTTAGCTGCAGATTACTACAGCTATATCCTTTAAGGTCTTCAAGATAATTTTATGATACAACCTCTAAATATGCTTTGGGTTACTGCACATTGCAATTTTCTCCTTTGTTACTGGAATGAATCATAATGGGCATCTGACACAAGTTCAGAAGACTGCACCAGAGTCCATTACAAACACAGACTTCCCTGGCAGCATCAGCACAAGCTTGGCCTGACAGCTCAAAACCATTCTCGTTCTTCTCTTCCTGAGAATGCATTGCAGGATGATTTCAGATTAGCCTCACTATCACTACTGCTTGCATCTCACCTTCTGCCTTTGCCTCTGTCCCACTTTCCCCCATGAACACTCATGCTGTACTCTATACTGAACCCTTGTAACTTTGCTGCCTACTGTGTAGGTACTGTGTGTGAAGGCACCTGGGACACAAAGGACTCTGGCACTTTCATCCCTGGCTCCTGTAGTCTTTTGACAGGCTCAAAGACCATGTCCGGCAGTATCACCAGTGTCTCCAGGGATAAGCAGTACACAGAATTAATCAGTTGCCTGGATAAGTATCAGACTTTCTGTTCATCTAAAATTCAGCCCCTTGAGTAGAAGTGTACTTGTTCTGGACAAACAGGTTCATCCAACTGGTTTTTTTTCCTGGAAAGGACACCTTACAGCCCACAGTTCCTGATACATGTACTTTTTCATTATGTTCCACAAAGTTAAACCTTCATTTGTTGCAGTTCAGATGCTAAAGCACTGTTTTGTGTTGAGAGGTATCCTGAAGGTACATCTTCCCTCTGAACAGTTGCTTCCCTCTCACTGCTCCTTACGCCGATCTTTTGTATTTGGTAGCTTTGTCCTGGAAGCGATTTTCAGTGGAAATTTTCAGACTTTGGTCCTCAAGACCTCCTTAGTCACCTCTTCCACGATGAAAGATTTTGCCAAAATGTCTGTCCTACACTAGGCAGCCTCATTCCCTTGCTGTGCATACAATCCTAGCCTCATATGGCTCTCAGACCTATGGTCAGAAACATATTTAGTGGCCCTACACACTAATACCACTGTTTCTATTTTGTAAAGTCTGGTCCTTATCTCCTTGAGATCACTGAGGACTCCCTCAGGTTTTTTGCCATGTCTGGTAAGTGAGCTACTCGTTTTCCTGAGGCAATGCCTGAAACCCACTTAATGTGTCTTGGATGGGTGAAGTGTTGATAAAGCAGTAGGACTGTCCCCTGACAGAGCTCTACTCACAACTACTTTCAGCATGTTTTCATTCCTTATCTCAATTTGTCTGAAGTCAACACAGCTTTTGAAGCAGCAATATCATGCAGCCAATTCTGATACCGTGTTCAGAGTAGCTTTGCACCCTAAAATCTAAGGTCAAATCACATATTAAATCCATTTTTAAAAGTCTGCCCTCTTTGTCCTTTTGAATGTGGGAGACAGAACAGCTACAAAGAAAGGACTCCTCCTGCATACGAGATCACCCAGGCAAAGTATAAGGAGAGAGAAGATCTAAGAAAGGCCACAGGCACTGTTACAAAACCTCTCTGAGCTCAAACTACTGAGGTGAGCACATGCCCACAATGAAATGTGCTTATGGACAATCATTCAGGGACTCTATTACATAGCTACTCAGGCCACATTACACACATAACAGTATTAAGAAAAAGTACAGCAGCAACAGAAGAACCAATCTGAACTGTGTTCTCTTGTTCGTCCTTGGTCTGGACTTTCATCTGTAAATTAACTTTAAAATTACTCAGAGGTTTTCCTGTTTTTAAGTAATAGACACAATATGGCCTATCAGAGTCAAGTACCTGGCTGGCAAGTGCATTTAAGCTTCCAATGTTATGATGACCTGGCAAAACTAACACAAAAATTTGGTAGCATGAGTCCAATAATAAACTGCAGTCCTGGAAGAGAAGAAATCACATGTAGGAAGTTCTTTCTCCACCGATTACAGAGGATGCCTGGAACAGTTGCAACTTCAGGCTGCCAAAGCCAGCAAACGTGAGACTCACTCAGTGAGTCCAGAACACAAATAATGCATAAATAATGGAAATTTTCCCAGCAGTGGCAGGCCCAATGCATGTCAGTCTGCTGATCCAAAACTGTCAAAACTGCAGTTACAGAATGACTACACAAACCCCCCCAGAATTACAGAGAACCAGGTGAACAAACCAAAAGTTAATTGTTTTATTTATTACCACTGAGCAATTCTCTGGTGTGATTATACTGGCTTCTTTCAAAGTTAAGTGGGGCTTTTTGGGCCATACTGGGAATCAGAACATTTCTGATCATTCAGAAACTCTAAAATAACTTTCCAAACATCAATGTCACATGTCAACATGAAACAAAGACCACCTGAAGTATATTTAGCTGTGTAAGAGCTAAGAAACTTCAGACATATCTGAGCCTTTATCACCTCATTTATTAGGACACACATAAAGCAAATAGAAATTACTTTTGATTGTCATTTATTGCATGTTTGCACAGTGTTTAAAAATGTGTGTTTTTTCTCAAGCTTCAAGGTAGAGTACTGTAGGGGTAAAGAAAGTAACTTTAATTCACCTGCCAGCTACTGGGCCATTGGTGATTTTTTCCCCCCACCTTCCTCTGAAGTACCACAGTACTTCCTCTGAAGAACAAATCACAACTAAACACAGCAAGATGCCATAGGGCTTCTAGAGGTAACAATCTCCAAAGTGCTTGAGTGATGCCTGTAATTAAAGCAATAGAGCTCAGCTGCTTTTCAGACTGGGAAAGGGGAATGTAAGACTCATCATCGGTATCTTCCAATAAATTATGACAACAAATGAGAAAGGAAAAATAAAAATGGACTTCAGATTTTTTTTTATAGAGAGTTATTTCATTGTATGGTAAGTAAAATCTCTTTTTTAACTGATTAAAAAAATTCCACAATTTGACTGGCAAAAAATTTTGCTTACGGCAAAGAACAGAGCAGTAACAAAGTATCAGCTGCTCTTACCTGCTTGCATATGCACAAATATTATCCACCAGTGGAAGATTCTTCAGAGCTGCTTCTACTTTGCCAAGAGAAACATATTCTCCTGCCTGCAGTTTTACAAGATCCTTTTTGCGATCTGTCAAGGAAGAAAGGAACTGTTAATTACAGAACAGAAAACTTTTAAACATTGATTTTCAACTTTTATGACATGCATATTTAAATATCCAAACTGATTCATGTTTGGTGAATGCACCAGAAACATGTCAGGTTTCCAGGCTGCATTTATAATCAGTCTGCCTTCCCCAATAAAATAGGGGACATGACAATTCCATGCAATTTCTGCCTTCAGAAAGCATTTCTTATATGACAGCACCATCATGTGCACAGAAGACAAGTAGGACTGTGCAAAAACCACTGTTAGCCAGGAGCACACATTTTGTGCTGTCTGGCCCAGACCCACAAGGCAGGATATGCACCATTTGGTGCCATTATGTTATTTATTTCAGGCTAAATCCATATTTAAAGAGCAACTGTTCACATTTTACTTGAAAAACAACAATAGGAACCAAAAATTACACCCTATTTACTTGAGGTTATTGTATCCAACCTCACAAAATTATACAATATAAGGCAGCTTACCTACTCAATCAGCTTTTATTTAACTCTCCAATTACTAGCCAGTCTCATTAACTTAGGGAGTCAATGTTAAGATTGTTTCAAAATGAAAAAAAACTCAAAACCTAAAACACACAAACAAGTTTATATTATATAACATATCAGAACTTCCCTGGGATACATAGGAAGGCTTTAGATTGCATGACAAGATGAGAAAAACCTCCGTATAACTATTTCACAGCCCTGAAAAATGTGTGTCTGTTTGAATATCTATACTTATAGATGTTCACCTGCATTAATTAACTCACCAATAATTTTTAGACATCCATCATGATGAAACTCTCCAATGTCTCCAGTATGGAGCCATCTCTGCCCATTCTCATCAACAGTGAAATCTTTTCTGGTTCGTGCTTCATTTTTGTAGTAGCCCACAGTCACATTCTGCCCCCCAATAAGGATCTCACCTCTAGGATATGGCTTATCAGTGTTGTAATATCCACCTAAAAGGATGACGAATTTTATTAAGTTTATGAGAGTGAAAACATGTTCCAAAGCAAAAATTTGTGCCATCCTTCTGGCAGTAGTAAGCAATGTGCTTTATCAGTTTAACACAGGCTCAAATAAAACCAAATAATTTTGCCTCATAGCTTAGAAAAGAAAAGATCCGTAAGACTTTGCATTAGTCCAAAACACACTTTACACTTTATATATTTCTACTTTACACTTTATGTATTTCTACAGCACATGAAAGGAAATATCCAAATGGATTTCAGAATTTATTATATGTAATTTATAAAGTATCCATTAAGCTTCTCTTCTACATGCCAATTTTTAATGACTTTAAGAACAATATAAAGAATATTATTTTAAAGTAATTTCTTCATGGCAACTGAAGGTATTATGCACCCTACCTAGTCAAAATACCACTTGCACTGATAGCTTCTGCCTGGATATTTCCCTGTTTTGAAACTATAGAGACATGTATTTTACCTTTTTTCTCCCCAAGAGCAAACTTCTATAGGCAAAATTAGCATTTAAAATACAAACAGCCAAGAAAGAGTCTTCTAATTACTGCTACTGAGCAAAGATGAATAGAAAAACACAGTTATTACAAAAGCAAAACAAATTAATCATAAGCAGAAATTCTCACCTTCTTCCCAGTTCATTAGCTTAATTTCACAAGAGACCAAAGGTGCTCCCACTCTTCCTGTAGTGTAGTCCCAAACTAGAATTTAAAAAAGTGCATTTTCAGAAAAACAAAAAATTAGAAAAAAATAATGTCATGCATCCTCAGTGAAAATTAACTGCTATTTATTGCTAAACTTTAATTCACAGAACCGAGCTTCCATAGGAAACCAAACAGATTTATCCAGAGAACACAGATAAAATTCTTATCCCGCCAAGACAGTAGATGGCTGCATCAACAGACAGTCTCAGTTACTAAAAAGTAGCTGAAACCATTAGGTTCTGTTATATTAAATTAAAATCTGGTGCAGGAAGATTTTAATTCCTGACATCTCAATATACTCTACAAAATTAAAAAAAAAAATATTCACGTGGCAAGTACAACAATGCCAAGATCCCATTCACGCTAGAATGGATCACTCTACCACAAACATAAACATGCATTTCACACACAGGTCAACTGCTTTAGCACAATGCATCCAATCCGTTCTGTACATTTTTGGGAACACCTGATCCCAGGATTCCCCGATGATATTTGGTGGCATCACCATAGAACAGGTGGGCAGGGCCGGGCCTCAAGGCCAGGGCAGGGCTGGGCCCCGCAGGCAGGGCTGGGCCGGGCCGGGCCTCAAGGCCAGGGCAGGGCCGGGCNGGGCCTCAAGGCCAGGGCAGGGCTGGGCCCCGCAGGCAGGGCTGGGCCGGGCCGGGCCTCGAGGGCAGGGCAGGGCCGGGCCGGGCCTCGAGGGCAGGGCAGGGCCGGGCCCCACAGGCAGGGCCAGGCCAGGCCGGGCCCCACAGGCAGGGCCAGGCCGGGCCTCGTGGGCAGGGCAGGGCCGGGCCCTGGGCTGCGCAGGTGCCAGTGGCAGGGGGACACGGTGACACCCACCTTCGGTGATGGTGCCAGCCCCAGCAGACTCGGTGAGGCCGTAGCCCTGCCCCACGGGGCAGCAGAAGCAGATGTTCATGAAGCGCTGCGTGGCTGCCGAGAGCGGGGCACCACCACACAGCAGCACGCGGATCTTCCCGCCCAGCAGCATCCGTACCTTGCGGAAGATAAGGCTGAAACGCAAAGGGAAAATTTTGGTGCTTAAAAACAAAGCAAGAGAGCACCTAGTTTTGGATCTGAATTGAAAGGTTCTATTGTCTTCAAATCCAATTCTATGACATCCAAGGAAAACCTTGAAAGTTCTGAAACCTTGAAGTTTTCAGAAATACAGGCACATGTTTCTAAGATTGCGTCCATGTTCTAGTTGGAAGATGGGTTAAATGTTTGAGAACACAGATTTAACGAGGCAGTAAAGTTGCACGATTTTCTCCTAAATCACTTAAAGTTGTATCAATTTTGCAAATATATTGTCCTTTACTCTCACAGTTAGACTCAAAGATCCTGTGGGTTCTTTCCAATTTGAGGTTTATCATTGCTCCCTTCTGTGAAAATGTGGTGTCTACAGTTTTTTGAAGGAATAAATTTCTCATCTCACCCCAAAATCGTATAAACCTATTATTAAATTCCTGATGAAAATACAATAAATTAGATTTTCAATCAGTTTCAAGTTAAACAACACATTTTATCAGTAAGCATTTAAATCCATGACACAAACTCCTGATTTGTTGTTTCAATTTACACTCAAGTACAGATTTGTTCATGTTCAAAGGGTCAACAATAAAATGCAGAACAGCACAAAAAACCCAGAAACCGCTCCTGTGGAAAGACTGATTTTTTGGTGCCATTAAAAGTGAAGTTAACATTACCTGTCACAGAGTGGGGTAGTGTAACCTTTGGAAATCTGCTCCATTTTGTAGTTGTAGGCCAATATAAACAGATTCCGCTGGAAACTGGTCATTTCATTCACTTTATTCATGACATTTTTGTAGATTCGATCCATGATTTCCTAGTTATGCAAAAAGATGAACTTCATTTCAAAGAAACAGAAATCCTGAACTCAGTACAGCAAAAAAGAAAACACAAGCTAGACATTCAAGTGAGCTTCAGGTGACAACCTACTCCCAGGTTCCCTCTTCCTCCCTTGCTAAGAGACAGCAAGATGTTCATGGAAAGGAGGAAAGTAAAATCTTGGCAGGAGCAGCACTGAACCCCCACCTGCCTGCTGCCAACTCTCTTTATTCCACTCTTTCACTGTAACAAACAAGAAATGACTAATTGAAATGGGAATCAAACCTCTATCTCAACTTCTTTGATACTCATATTGTGATTGTTTATCCCCAACATACACTTAAGTACCAAAATTATTATTTTGAGGCAGCTTAACATCAAAGATTCTACCCTTTCTATTTAAATGGTCATGGTATTCATTTTGTTGCTAAAAATTGAATTATAAATTATATTTTAAAAAAGGTTTTAAAAAGATTCATCCATCAGTTACTTACCGGAACAGCTGCCATTAGAGTTGGCTTAAGTGTAGTAACATCCCCTTTGCTTCCTTTCTTTATTTTAGAAGACTAAAGTGAAGAACAAGTTTACTAGCAGACACATTCAAGATTTTCAATATCAGAAACAAAATTTGTACTATTTTAAAAGAAATATTACAAAGTAAATAAAGTCATTTTTTTTTTACTGTAAGGACTTACATCTACAACATACCTGGTCAGCCAGTGTCTGAGGGGAAGAGTAACCGATGCAGCACCCATGAGACAGACACACGAGCTCAGCACTCAGCTCCAAAACATGGGCAAGGGGTAGGTACCCAATATAAATGTCTTTTTCCCTGCCAAGAATTTTAAAAAGACAGGTTTATGCTATATCACTAGAGTCCTCTGATGCAACACTAAGCACAATTTATGCAAAGTTTACTGCAGAAATGGAGAAAATAGAAAATGCCTTTGAGCTTGAGAGCGTATTTCATATCCCATGGATTTTGTTTCAAGAGTTGCATACTATGTACTGTAGGTTTAATGCATGAAAAAAGATGATGGTTACTCTGGTTACTCTCAGTGGATGAGATGAAAAACTGCACCAAACAGAAAGAAGCCACAGAATTTAAACGTTAACCAAGGGAAGCACTGCTTAAGGAGGCTTCAATCACTCCAGTGCACAGTGGCCTCAGTTTTTTTGTGGCCTGGTCTTGCCCACATACCAAAGAGGAGAGAACAAAGAGTACATGAAGTAGTCATGTCATTTAGTGTAGTGCTGGAAGATGCTCAGATATCAGTGCACTGATAGGTCACAGCCACAGCAATATAAAACAACTCCTATTTTACACAGTAATTAACCTAAAATTAAATGCAACTACGTGACTTCTTTATTTGCTGGTAAATAACAGAGATACGCACCCCAGATTCGGGATCCTCTCAGCCATTCCAGTTATGCCAGCAATTATGTTGCAATGGGAGATCATAACTCCTTTGGGAATTCCTGTGGATCCACTTGTGTACATGATTACTGCAATATCCGAGGGCACAGGCCTGCATGGCTGTTTGTTTCCTGCAGGTTGTTAAAAAAACAGGATGTGTGATGTGTGGAGAGCCTCTTGGGCTGGGAGATCTGACACACTGACACATTTCAGCAGTCACTGTGATACAGCATCACAGGGCTCTTGTATTATATTCTGCTTTGCTTAAAATCAGAGCTTAAGCTAAGGTCAAGTTCAAGCACCTTCATAAGAGTAGGAACTTTGCATTAGCTGAGCAATACTTTGACTGATTGTCCTTATCTACCACGAGAGTTTTCCTGTTGCCTTTCCCATACTCCTGCAGTGGAGAGAATGGCAGGCAGAGCTTTGGCTTGTCCAAAGCACCACCGAGCATCTGTGCCTTGGGAAGGTTCACTGCCCTGGTGCCACGCTGCCACAGGGTCCATTCTCCTGTGCCAAGGAAGCCTCACGTGCTCCCTGGCAGGGAACAACACACTGCCTTATTTGCAACACCTGCAGCAAAGCACTGCTGAACCAACCTGAGGTCCAATCTCCATAAATATTTAAAAGAAGTTCAACAACTTTAATTAGATTAAAGTGCTTTTTAAATACTTGTGCTGAGAGCAAGAAAATACAAAAACTACTGTGGTTACTCAGAGGAAACCACATCACACACAGTGCATGTGGCACAGTGCACACACTGAATGAGAAGCATGAAAGCAACATTTAATCATTTCCCACTCACTGAATCCTGCCTAGCCTGCACAATGAACAACACAGGGAAGAAAAGCAATAGCTCATCTACTTAATATTAATTGGACATGCTAGATCATAAACAATTCATGATAGCATTTCACAGTTTATGAATGGTTAACTTGACAAAGATAATGTTCCTTTATTGTATTGCAGAGTATGTGATATTTAAAAGACTGAAGAAAGATTAAATACCTTTTTATATAGCACATAGATTAACAAATTTCAGGGAGTTAATGAATTACAGCTGATATTTTTCTGCTGGTGTTGCATTAAATTGTTTTAGTAGCACATAAATCTGGCATATCAAATAGGGAAAAGCATCTTCTAAGGAAATTGAGAGGTCATGATGTTTGGAGCAAATCTGCCATTCCCCTGAACATCAAAACTTGACGGACTGACCACCCCTGCTACTCCTAAAATACAACCAACGTTCCTGTGCCTGCAGTAGTTAAGAGATTCTGAAGACACAAAGGATAAGAACAAAAGAAAGCAACTACTGAATTCATTGTAATCTTAAAATACTAGAATGGGCGGCTCTTCAGAGCCAAGAATAAAAATTTCTTAAGATTACAATTAAAATAAGTTCTAAAATTCTGAATTATAA
The DNA here is from genome assembly GCA_013399455.1 of Anthoscopus minutus. Taxonomy (NCBI): domain Eukaryota; kingdom Metazoa; phylum Chordata; class Aves; order Passeriformes; family Paridae; genus Anthoscopus; species Anthoscopus minutus. Next base: position 92,474 of record VWYI01038219.1, on the reverse strand, counting down.
TTCTAAAGATGTTACACAGACCAGAAATAGATTTCAATGAATTTACATAGATTGATTCTTTCAGAAATGTAATAAGTGACCAAGTTCTATCAGATTCAAATGAATATTTTACATTTTGCCATCTGTGAATTTTACAAAACTTAATGATAACAAATGACTGATTTCTTTTGTTTCACAATGATTTTCCTTCTGTGCCCTGAATAACCTGGTCTTAATATGTCTTAACAGAAGAATGCTTTCTATATTTCTATCTTGAATTAATTGCTTATCCTAAAAACTGTCCTTCAACCTATGACATTTGATTGTGGGATCAGGTTTTACTCTGTTGAAAAACAAACCAAACTTACACCCTGAAATCCAACCACCCACAACCAAAACCAAACGAAAAAACCACACAGATTTTATTTAAAGGAAAAGGAGATAAGAAAAGGTTAAATCTGCAGTTTCTTCAGGTTTACTCAACAGGGTCAGATTAGGGCACCAAAAGAGAAGGTTTGAACAGGAAGAACCTACCAGTGCCTGCCTTGGCCCCCATGGCTTGCACAGATGCCATGGTGTGAACAATGACACCCTTGGGGAACTCTGACCATATTGTGGGTTTGCCATCCACTGTAATTATATGTCGCAGTAGTGGAACTTGAGAAACAATTTCCTGTGGAAATGAAAAATGGGTTCAGAAACTAAAAATTAGTTTTATGCCAAGAAGTAAAAAGAGAAAAGAGCAAAAGATTCCATGCTATCTTCTTGTATACTTTTTAAAAAGCACTAATATAAAACATCACAGAATTTTAAAGGATAAACCTGCCAAGCTTAAATAGGTGCAAAGATTGAAGCTTTCCATTTTCAAGTCAAAAAATTTCTCCAACTATTTACTGATTTGTATTTTATTTCATAAAAACCCCACAAATAAGACTGCAATGATTTGTAGACATAATTGACCTTCCCTTCCCATAGAACACAGAGAAACTGGTGACACTGAGCTCACAATAATTCTTAGGTGGCTCCGTGCTTATTTAAAATAAGCAACAGCTAGCAAAAATATTGAAAATTACTAGTTAAGCTTTTCAAGCAAAACATGAGTTCTAAGACATTTATCAGTGTTCTTATGGAAGAAGATCATCAGCTATAGCAGAGCAAAGACATCATTTTAGTGCAAGCTGAAATAAATGTACATGGCATAGATACTATCATTGTAGTAACTTCTTTTTAAAGTTTGGGAAATTCTCATTCAAAATTCCACAACGGCATAGTTTTTCATTAAAACAATTGCCTCATCTGAAAGGTCCAGTTTCCCCAAAACACACAATGATGAAGAAACTCATGCAGATTAGTTGTTCCACTTGGGTATTTCATCAGGGTCAGTAAGCCTAAGAAGTTCCTAGGCTATTCTAATGTTCAGTGAGCTTTTTCTCCCCCTGCATGGAAAAACAGATCTAACTCTTTAAACACCCATCTTTAGACATAAAAACCATTCTCTGCTGGGAAAACATCTGATAATAAGCCAGGAGCATCACAGTTAGCTCTTTATACATTTTCTGTTCTTCCCATTGTAACATTTATAGGCACTAAATCCACCCAGAAGCCACAGCAGTTTCTTGTAAAGGTGTTTTTCCAGGCAGCACTCCATCTCTGCAATACTGCAAATTGCTCATTCTCCATTCACTTAGCAGCATAAAACCCTCTAAAAGCAAACTACCACTTTCTGTACATGAAGACAGATACATAAATCCTCTTCCAAAAGCGTCTGCCTTATGGAAAGGCAATAAATCACTGTTCTGTACAACAGAACCAGGCCATTTAGCAATGGTGAACAGACACACTGGAAAGAGATAGACAAAGAACAGTTTTCTGACCTTCAATTTTGTTTGCATCAGTTCTTTACTAGTAATGATGGTGGTCACCTCTGTTTCATTCAGCCCATGAACTATTGCTGGGCCTCCCAGCGTGGCGTACAGAGTAACAACTGAAACACAAACCAGGGGAAATGGTCAGTCTCTGAGTTACATTTTCAAGTACAGTTTACAAAAAAGAACCGAGATTAATCTAGTCCAACTTAGGCAAGACAGTAAAAATATTTGTCAACTCAATGATGGGACAGTTTTGTATTTAAAAAGCCTCTTAACATCTGAATTTAAATACAGTGGGATTTTCAGTTATTCCCAGAAGGAAAAATGAACAACCATTCTCTATGTGACTGTTTTCTCTTTTCCAAGGTCTAATCAGAAGTTCCAAAACCACATCACCTTATGCAGTTCTCCTGGATCTACTCTCATACTTCCATTGCTTTTACCATCTGTAAAGTAGGCAAAGCTCAGTTTAATCACTGTGTAACATTCCTCTTGCATGTAGGAAAGAAACAGCTTTCATTTATGTGACTTCTCTTTCCAGAATTTGCACACTCTGTTACTAACCTTTTACAATTAACTGTTAATGACAAATTATTACAGCATGGCAATACATGTCATCAGCAGAGAATTCTCACTCAGGAATAAATCTGTGGCTATTCTGTTCTGCCATTTATTTAAAATAATGTAATAAAGGTTTAATTGTCACAGTCCTTAGACACTGAACTAACATCAGGAGAATCATAAGAATAGCATGCAAGAAAATATTTAGAAAATTGACTGTAAGAAAAATTGTTTCCTGTTTGTAAGGTCAGCTCATTAGTGAGTGTTGAACAATGATTTCATATTAATACCTTTAAAATAGTATTTTATTTCCTGTCATTTTCAATGGAACTGAATGAGAAGACACTAGGAAAGAAAAAGGCACCCAAAAATTGGAGAAATATTGCTCTCAAAAAAATATTATTTTCCAAGCAGAACACTAAACAGGGACATGTCAATAAAGCTCTGAGATCAATCAACACAATCAATAATTACAACATCTTTGCTGGGAGTTTTGTCACATCAGGTATCTGAGTATCTTCTATCTTCTGCTTTTTATTCAGTATATAGCTGAATATTTAAAGAATGTAATTATGAAAATAAGACAACCCATTGTACATTAGGACTATAATCTCTGCAGCAAAGACTAAAAATTAAAATTAAATAAAGTTCTGGTGTATTCTAAGATTTTTATTTTAATATTTTAAATCCAAGGAGTTACTAACCCAAAATAACTCAAAAGCAGTTTTCTTACTCAGAAAAGTAAATAGTTGACCTCTACTTATTTTTTTTCTTGTTAAAACAGTCCATCATAGTTCAGAACTGTTGCAGGGCAAATGCACATGCACTGTGTTTTCTTTAATTTGGTGGGAGCAAAGTCCAGAAGAGTGCCTCTCCTCGTTCCCACGAGCTCTCTCTACTTACTGCAGTGACCCCTGCTATATAAACATGTAGCAGAAATTCAGCTGCCCTGAGCCAACAAGCAGAACTGAGCTGACAACACTGCCCAGAAGGCAAAGCATCATCTCAGGAATAACCAGGAGGTACTTCATTATTCATTAGGAAATAAGTACATTAAGACACTCAGAGCTACATGACAGAGCCAAAGAGAAAGAGAGACCATTTATATGATGGTGCACTGATGTCATGGAGAGAGCAAAACTGAGCAATGATTCTCATCTCTGACATTCTCCCTTCTCCACACTGGCACCTAAAACTTTTTCAGGCAAATCTGAAAGTTTTGATAATTTTTTTCTCTCCTCATTCTCTTGAAAACATACTGAGAAGGATTATTCTGTATTCACCTTTATACACGAAATATTATAAGTCAGTCTTTGTTAGCTGACCAAAATCTTGACAAAAAGAAAACCCCCAACACCACTAAATTTGCCAGCTCACATAAAAAGATAAAACCTTGCCCAAAAGAAACAAATAGAATTTTTACAATTCTAGAATTGTACAAATAGAACTTTTACAATATTTCAAGGTAACTGGAATGTTAAACTGAGTATTTCAGCATCCATCGTACATCAAGCAGTCTATCATACAACAAAAAGCAAAATGCACCTTTAAAGGCTTCATCCAAATTTAATTCTGACAAAACCACTTCTGCTCAAGCATGATTTGAAAAATGAAACCTAACCTCTCCAATTCCACCATTTGGCTATGCACTCTTGTGCTTTTTCTGCCTGTGAAGAGCTGTTCACACACGAAGAGGTACTTAGGAAGAAAACCTGTTTTCATGTTGGTACTACTTCTGTTTCTGAACTAGCAATCCCACTCTACCTCCTGGAAATACAAAACTCAGAACTTCAGGAGGAGTCACATTTAAAATCAAGTAATTATTTCTAACCATAAAATCACTTGCTTGAGCAAGTAACACATAACAAACATCACTTTCCTCATTTTAATTCTGTAGTGCAGAAGGCATTTTCTCCAACACTATGTACAAAGCAGATGAACCTGCTCTGTTGACATCAGTTCTGGGCCCAAAACGTCTGAATCCATCAGACTGAACACATTTCACATTTGGAAAGAATGTCCCAACACTCCCACAGCAGTTAGCAGGTATGTCTTGCCACTACTATTGCTTCAACATCATCTGAATCTTCCAATTTCTCCTGCAAGCTGCCTGTGAACACTGCACTGCTCTCCCTTCATCTACCAGCACAAGTCAGCCAGGTTCACAGATGACACAGTTTAGATGCTGAACACCATGTCAGAGTGTGCTGAGGCACGTTGCATTAAGGGGATTTAAAGCACAAATCCAACAGCCCCAAAAACATGCATATCATCCTGCTCACAACAACTAGCCCCCAGCTCAGATTTTCCCACCTCAGATTACAAATCTTCCTAGGATTTGTAAACATGCTTCAGTTCCAAAGGAAAACAAATGATACGAGCCTTTGCATTTTATTCCCAGGACAGCCACCAGGAATCTGACAGATCCCAAAAGTGATAAAAGGGAACTGGCAAAGAGACATGAAGTTTAAAAGCAGCACAGGCATCTTATCTGAGAATAGTCTGTGCAGTTCTCTGCTCTGGTAGGCAGGCCAGCAGCATTTATGCACTGAAGAACCAACCAAAACCATCACCAATTTAGGCAGGAAGGCACCTGGAGAGATCACCTGCACACACCATCCACTGCAGCTGAGTGCTCAGAGCCATGGTCAGTCTGGCTTTTACAGATCTACAACCATGAAGCTTTCACAACTGTTCTTTGCTCCTGTTCTGATACTGAACCACCCTCACAGTGAAGACTTAGCTATTACATATTAGCTTGCCCTAATATGTAATCAAATTTTCCTGCCATTGAGCTAGTGGCAGTGGCCTGCAGCGGTATCAAAGCACACCTTTGTGAGCAGAGCCTAGCTCCATCTCCTCTGCATGCTCCCTCTGGGTAGTGTCAGACAGCAGCAAGATCTGAACTCACTCATCTTAACGCTGAACAGACCCCTCTCTGTCAGCCTCCCCTCAGATGTCACGTTCTCCAACCCCTCCAGGCTCTTGGCAGGCTCCACTGGACTTGCTCCAGGATGTCAGGATCTTTTATCCTAAGAGGAAGCCCCAACACAGACAGAGCACTCCAGATGTGGTTCTACCAGAGTCTAAAAGGAGGAGAAGGCTCATTTCCCTGCACCTACCACCTACACCCATGCTACCACCATCCAGGACACTGCTGGCTTCCACTGCAAGAAGGTGCTGCAACATCCTGGGTGACTCATGGCCCACCAGAACCCTCAGGTCCTGCAAAGCTGCTCTCTCCAGCTGTCCCCCAGCCCTGGTGCATGAGGTGCATTCCAGAACCCAGAGAGGAAAGAGAACACCCATGAGGAAAGAGATGTGTCTCCCTGAGAGCACCACAGAGCCAGGCTGGGCTCAGTGAGGTGAAGGACATATTAAGAAGCAATGATGAAACAGACATTTAAATAACTACAGCACACTGAGACCAGCACTCAGTACATTCCCGAGCAAGAAAAATAGGCCTATCCAAAATCAAAATTAAAGAACTGACAAAATATCCAGATAAAACAAAACTTGCAGGCACAGATGAAGGTTTGACGTCAACTCCTGAAACCGAGTCAATGAATTCATGTGTGATTTTTGTTTGTTTGTTTTCAGAAACCTGGGAATCTGTACTGATGCGAGATGAGAAGAAAACAAACCTCTCACAAATTCACTGAGCAAACTATACTTACCAAAACCATTCTCCACATCTGCCAACAGATACAGGTTTCTCTATTCACTAAAGCAAAAGGCTACAAAGTGCGCAGTTTCTACCTTACACAGTATTTTTAAATTTGAAAACTTTAATGTTCTGTGTAAAATATAGATAAAGTTTTCTTACATACAGCAAAGCAAGAAGTAGTTTTGTTATCAGATTGTGAGATCAAAAGCCATAAAAACTTCAGGGAAGACAGGTACTTACGCTGGTAGTTGCACATGAAGCAGGCCTGGGCTGCAATCATCCACTCAGCTCTGGTCTCACAGAAGATTGCAATGTTAGTCTTTGGCTGCTGACCCAAGACTGCTAAGCCATTTCCAAAATTAACAGCTTTAATGTATACATCTTCGTAAGAAAGCCAGGTGTACTTGCCAAGGATGACCTAATAAGAATAATAAAATCAATTTAGAAAATGAAAATCCTTAACACATGTCCTACTACATCTTCACCCATGTGAAGAATCCACAGATGTTTGAGCAACATCTTGAATTATAACAGCAGTTATTCAAGATAAAGATGATACTTTTTCTTGCCAAAAGCTACATGGCCTATGGAAGTTCCAACATAAATACCATATCACAATGCACTGTGTCCATGCATGGTACCACCTCAGTTTCTGTTTTCACAGAAGGGAAAGCACATGATTCCCACCAGCTTTTGTGGCTTCAGAAGACCTCTGAAAGACTGTATTTGGTTATCTGGCCCACATACCTCTACTTTTTAGAAAGGTTTGGTTTACGTAAAGGATGAAAAGCACTTAGCACAGTACATTATCTATATTTGCTTTCCTGGATATTTGGGCTACAATTCTACACAAATAAGACACTCAGATGTTCATTAAAATAAATAAATAGACAGACAGATAGACAGACAGATAGACAGACAGACAGACAGACAGACAGACAGACAGACAGACAGACAGATAGACAGACAGATAGACAGACAGATAGACAGACAGATAGACAGACAGATAGACAGACAGATAGAAAGAAACTGGAAGCCAAAAAGCAGTATATCCATGGGCCCTCAGTCAGAAATTGTGAAATCCCTTTCCCCTTTGTTCTGAAACAAATGTCAAGGGGATGAATAGTAACAATTTTGCCTCTTTTTTACTGTTAAACAAAAGCAGGACAGAAGACAGGATAGGAAATTACTGGCAAATCTCAGTTCTGAGAAGTCATGTAGAATATATTATGCAATCTCACTTTTCCATATAGGAAAGCTGGTGCACAGTAAAATTGGATTTGAATTTACAGGTCACTACCCAGATTTCTGTATGCACTTGCACCTTGCAGTACTATTTCCTTACTGAGTGACAGGATATTTCTTTGAGACCAACCTAGAAATTTTCAGGCGGTATGAAAATACTTTCTACTGAAAACCTATACTCTATTATATCCTACCCATCTATTTATAAGCACACTGACAATTTTGAAAAACAATTTTTAATCAAGTATTTCAGACGTGTTCTTTACAAAGCATTAGTAATAAATGCAAGCAAACACTAAAAAAAAACAGAACTAGAAAAGTTCCTTCATTCTTTTTTCCGTATTTCACTCATCAACATGAACTAAATTTCAGACTTTGGGCCGTCAAATCTAACAGCTTTTTGACTTCTAATGAGTCTGTTATTTCCACATCTGCTTCTTCAATAAAACATATTTAAAAATCTCTCTCAAACTCTACTAGAAAAATAGAATCCAGTAGATTTCCTTTGTCAAGATACTTTTCCAAACTGCTCAGGTTACTATTAATGTAACAATGAGTTGTACCTACCACAGCTTCACTGCACATTGCTCATTATTACCTACTTGTTTAGCAAGGCAAACAGGCACATGTGCAGCTGCTTGGAAATTTCAAAAATGACTTTATGAGAAAATGTCATTGAACAAGTCCAAAAAACATTCGTCAACAACAGCAATATATAGCAACTCCACCAGAATTCCACCAGATTTCTCAAATATCTGCTCAGGTTTTCCTGGTTTATTTCCAAAAGCTCTGTTCCAGTGGCAAACAGGTTATCTCAAACCCCAAAACCCTTCTGGAGCAGAAAGCTCAGGCTGAAAAGGCAGCACACGGGGCAGGAGCTTGCCCCTGGCTGGTGCTGGCTGCCACAGCCCCTGAGGAAGAAGGGAGACCTGGGAGGCCCTTTTTGTTTTAACACATCAAGATATTTCTGGTGTGGAAAACTCTCACTGCTTCCAAAAAAAATATTGCACCTCTTCCTGTCCATCCAAATTTCAGTAATTTGGAAGTTAAATTCCAGTTTGGGATTTTTTTTTCCCAAAAGGCAGTATTTTTGGCAGATGTGGAAGCTCTTGACAAGCTCATCAGTTGAAAAAATTTATAGCAGTGACTTGGGCAACATCCTTTCCCCATTATACTCTGCCTACAGTGCAGCCTCAGGAAAACTGCTCACAAATAATCTGGCCAAGAAATACAAGCAGATTCTTGTTTCTGTTTCTGGTAAGCTTGCCAATCAGGTTTTAGTCATTTCCACCACTCAAACTCACTGAACTGGGGAAAATAAATCATTAAATGGCCAAAAATTAATCTCTCCAAATAATACTTGTGATTCTGCTTGTTTCCCTTCTTTTATTCTCTTACATAATTCAGCCTCATTGCTTAAGCAAGTTTGATATACAGTGAAAGATCACCTCACCTGCTTTCTTTTCTTAAAAAGGAAAAATCCTATTTAAGGATGTAAAGCACTGTTGGCTGTAGCTATTTAAATAGACATACATTTCTGAAGAACACTGGCATGAGAACAAGTAACATCTTTTTCAAGGCAGTAATTTTGAGTTGTACTTTCCTACTGCCTTCTGTATACTCAAATTCCAGTGTTCCTTCCCCGTGGTCAGTTTTTCTTCTCTATTCCATCCCTATGACATTTATATTATATACACATTAGTGAATCACAGATATCCATATACACCTATTACTAAACTGCCTCTAAGTCCCTTTCTCCTGCACTTCTCTGTCAGCTTCCTCTGCAGGACACTCCTGCTGGAGTATGTCTCCAAATCCAGCTCCCTTCTTGGCCTTGCCCTCGGTAGCTTTTGCTAACATTTTCCAATGCACAGTGCAAGAAAGACAAGGAGCTACTGGACAGAGTCCAGTGGATGCCACAGCGATGGTGAGGGGTCTGGAGCATCTCTTACAAGGACAAGTTGTGGGAGCTGGGCCTTTTCAGTCTGGAGAAGAGAAGGCTGAGGAGATCTCACCAAGGCATCCAAATATCAAAGGGCTGTCAAGAGGATGGTGCCAGGATCTTTTCAAGGGTTCCTAGTGATGGGACAAGGAGCACTGGCCATGAACTAAAACATGAGAAGTTCCACTTCAACAGGAGGAAGAACTCCTTTACATTGAGGGTAGCACAGCACTGGAACAGCTGCCCAGGGAAGGTTGGAGTCTCATTCTCTGCAGACTTTCCAAACCCACCTGCACACATTCCTGTGCCACCTGCTCTGGGTGACCCTGCCTGGGCAGGGGGCAGGACTGGATGATCTCCAGAGGAGCCTTCCAACCCTAACAATTCTGTGATTCTGCTTCTGCTTCAGACAGGTGATAAGACTGGCATCAGGTGCCATGATCCTTTAAACATTCACACACATTTAACTTAACAACTTTCAGAGGTTACTTCTGCTTGATAACTGATGGAAAGACAGTAACTGTCCAAGAGTTGGCCAAAGGGCCCAAGAAGGGAGATCTGAGCACAGGCTAAAAGGTCCCACAAAGAGCAGGGCCTGCAGCTCCGGGGTTTCACCTGGAAACGCTGCATTCCAAGGAAAACGCTGCCCTCTCGTGCTCCAGGTTTAAACTGCAGCCTGAGCCACATCTGCCACGCAGCACAAAATACTAGGAAGTATCCAGACTCTATTAATACTTGGAAATCCAGAAAAGCATAGACTAAACACACCTTTAACCTGGATTTTAGAAAGATATTGAGTTTTTTAGTGAAAAGGTGCAATATAATGTTCTTGATAAAGCTGCAGGCTCATGTAGAGTCATTAAACTACCTTATCTCAGCTATCTTTGAAGGTCTTCCTAAAAGTACCTTATAGGTTTAAAGAACTTTGACTATGATTTGGAAACCAATGATCATGAACCAAATACATTTTCTTGTAAAAATATATTAAAGTAATAAAAAGGAAGTTATTTGAAATGCCCACTTTTGGCCTTTTTCCACACGAACACATGGATTGCAGGTGAATACATGTGAAATCTCCCCCAACACACCACTTACATAGCAATCCATGGTTTTCTACATCTTAAGTGACTCTCTTACTGTTCAATGACTTGGCATGGCAAGAACCTTCCTGAACCTTCAATTCAAGTTTCAGTATCATCCATAATGAGCAAAGTTCTGAATTCCCAAGTGCCTGCTGTTGCACCCAAGTCTCTCAGGCTTTAGATGCATCACCTTCCCCAACAAAGCTGTGCTTTCTTCTCCCCACTATGCCTTATTTATTATGTTCCCAGTAATTCTGTCCTTGGTTACCAACCCTTTTTAAAGCTGAGCAAGGCAAACAAACAACCCCCAAAACAAACAGACATCTTCCTCAAAAAATAAACCAATGAAAGAACACACACACAAAGCCAAATCCACATACCAACACAGAACAAAGCAAGCACCTGATGATATAGCCTATAACTAAGACAACATAAAATAATGAAGCTCAGCTTCTGGGCATCATAAAATTTCAGCTGTGGTTTAGTCCCTTTTCCAATTAATTACATCTTTATCTCAGAAGTATTTTCAACATTATTCTATCCTGACTTAAATACATGGTTTATGAAATTAATATTAGGTATGCATGATATTGGAGAAATATCATTAAACAACTGAAATTCAACAAGTACATAATCAAGGATTTGTATTTCATTCACATTCATGAAGGCCTGCTACTTTGGAATCTGCACAGAAACAAATATTTTTGTAACAATAGATTATCATAAAAATTCAAGAAATTACAGACTGAGACATCATTGCTCTCACAATAAATTAACGGAGTATCTGATCTTAAAGATTTTAAGAGGCTTTAAATAATTTTAGTTACAAGTGCAAGGACACTTAATTTTCCCAGTAATCAAAAGATGATTATTTCATTTTATATATATAAAATATAAAAATATATTGCAAAGTAGAAATTACATGCATTATACCTAAGAATTAAAATTGTTGTGCATTTTTTTGAAGAACTGCACCAAACCTCAGCAAGCTGGCTTTGCTAAAGGGAAACAGGCAATTGCCTGAAATGAAAGACAAATCAAAGGAAGAGAATTCTGACATTTAGAATCAACAAGGTATCTTGTGAAATAGTCTGATTTTCCTCACTTGCTAACACCTGCTATGAGGTCATAAGAAACACTGTATTCCCTAATGGAATAAAACAATTTGAAGAGGACTAGTGTGACAACTCCACAACTTGGAACAAAGTAACACGAGGGCAACTACTGCAATCGACCATAATGAACCCTTGTGTCAAGCTTAGACAAAATTACCTAACCTGGGTAATTTCTAAGTCTAAATGCTCACAAACAAGTCATTTAAGTGGATCAACACAAACATTCCTCAGCTTTCCAGTAAATGTTTTGCTTGCATAATGGAAAAGGCCAAAAATCCTAAGTTCTTGAGTCTTACAGCCACGATTATGATTAAAAAACAGGGCACCTGTCACAGGCAGGCAAAATTCTGATCTGTGCTCAGAAGCCACTCTTTGTACAACATGAACTTTCTGCTCCTTTATAGGGTAATAAGGCAGCAAAATGTGCATCAAGAGTACCTGTAACCATTCATCCCAACACTTGCTTCTTACTGCAAAACTACTTCCACAGCTAGGGGTAAGTTTCACTAACAATAAAGTTCGTATAAAGATTTTAACAGAACTAAACTTTGTCATATATTGGGCTATTAACCAAGTTCTATTTTAAACATACTCTATCAGAATTAAAACTAGCAGCATGAAGAGAATTTTTTTTTCATCTGCAGGGAAACTAATCTTAACTAAAAATTACCTAGTGTGGATTTAACAACTAATACAGAAATGCAGACCTTTAACACACAGGGATGCACAAATATGCATATTCTGTTTTAGTATTCTGTCTTGCTTCTTCAGGCAAAAGTGCATTTTTCAAGGGGTCTGAACAAATACAAAGCAACAAATGACAATACAGGCTTGAACATTATACACTATAAAAAGTCAGTCCCTCGAAACAACAGAGCTGTTGTCAGGTACTGAAATCACATCTCCCACACACATCAGGATTACAGATAAGCAGAGTAGTTCACCTTAAAGGAAGGAACAAAAGACTCTTCCAATAAAACCTGTGCAATCCTTTCACCAACAAAAAAGTCATTTAAGTCCTGAATTCCCAAGGCAGACCAGCACATCCTTAAATCACAACTAAGACTGCTGGAAAGGCACATCTGAGTACTGGCATCTAGGAATTTTTGTATTTTTATCTGATTACAGTTCAAAATAACACAATGGGAGACTTTTTAAAATTCACTTGAAAAAGAAACCTTTAAAGCCACTTACATCATCAGGTGAATATTAAAAACAAATACCTAAAACACACTTGTGTTTTTCCTTTGACAGAAACCATAAATAGGATACCTATTCAAGAGTGCAAAGAAGTTTAGATTTAGTTTAAATGCCAAGTATTGAAAGATTGGGAATTAGATAATTTAATTCTTTTCACAGCTACTGAATCTAAGCAGAGAAATTTATTTTTTCCCCAGCTTTGATTTACTGGACTGAACTGCCGCATAAGAAAGTAAACATACTTTAGAAAAAAAATTCTTGAAGGCAGAAAAGACTTACCTTTTTAAAAACTTTTCCTGATGGCTGGATTTCATCTTCCTCTTTCAGAATTTCACGTGTTCCCAAGAGTTTTTTGTCCTTATATTTAGTTTTAGCGTATTTAAAAACTTTGTCGAGTGTATCACACCCAGGATATAAAACTGAAGCTAAGCAATGCAGACTGTTAACAGATCTGTATGCACCCCCAGGCTTGTTATTCACAGGTCTGGCTTTAACCTGCTTGGCTTTTGCTATAGCCTGCTTTGATCCTGAAAGTATGTACCATGGAATGTAGGTTACAAGGGAGTACACCAGGACTATGAAGTTTATAAACTGTAGAAGAACAGGGTTGATGTTATGCTTCAACTTCATTTTGGCTGCTTGAGAATGTTACAAGAGAGAGTTTGGAAACATGGATCAGCTAGACAGGGATCCAGAAAGATCTGAAATGAGAAAAGAAAAGGTTAGTAGTAAACTATCACTGATGGCAGAGGGGGTATTTTTAAACACGATGTTACAATCCCTATCCCAGTAGGTCTCTTGATGCAGGAGTTAGAAGTCTGAACCCCACAGACAAATGAAAGCAGACACTGATACACGAGGTGGAACTGTCCCACTCCCCTGCAGCAGACTGCAGTACAATGGCATGTGCATCACAGGTATTTATCTGAAAAGGTTTGGTGATTCTACAATTGAAAAGATCCTCTTCAACATCAGAGCACTAGCATGTGCACCTTCACTAGGAAACTCTATGACCTTTGACTGCAAATTATCAGCCTCCAAACAAGCCCTAGGAACACAGGCAATGTCACCACTCTGCACGTGGGAAGCAGCCCCAAGCATTAGGGATGTTGAAATGCTTCCCAAGAACTGGATACACACTGGGACACCCAGCTAAGAGAAGGAAAGCTGTGTAGGTGACAGAACTTTGCTGGTTTATTCTTTGGGACTTCCCATTAGTCCTATGATTTCAGTCTCAGAACAAGTATTCAATGGGCCCACGTGTTGTATCAAAAAACATGAGTTGAGTAATACTGGGTAAATACCAGAAAAGAGCTTATAAATATCCCCAAATTCCTAACAGCATTATTAAGAGATGTGCAACTTTTTCCAGAGTCCCTAATGATGGCAGGATATTCACTTTGTCTTTTTTAAAAGCATGATTTGCCATATCCAATGACCACAATGATGATGCAACGCCTTAATGTATTCTACTGATAAGTCAAGAAATTATGCAATCTGTCTAAAAGACTAAAAAGCTAAATCAACAAAATAATTGAAATCCTTATGGAAATCAGGGATAGTTGCCATAATGGCTAAAGATGAATTTCTGCAACAGTCAATGAGCCACTAGCTAAAAATCAGTGTTCAGTACACAATAAACTACAAATGCACTTCACCCAGCCAACCTTTCATATGTATTGATAAAACTCATTAAAAGCAGTATCATAAATCAAGCAACTAATAATGATGTACAGGTAAGATGCACAGCTTTTGACAACTGTAAATTAAATCTTTGTTCATAAGATGTATTACTCTGTGCTGATGTCTTACACTCCTCTTGACTTTTCCTCCATTAACTCTCTGAAAACTTTAATCAAAAGAAATTTGAGTTGAAAAAAAGTGATGCTTAAATCATAGATGATACTTCAGTAGAAATGGAAAGAAACCTTGCTCCATTAATCCTGGATCTGCAGTCTTTTTGGGGACAGATCAATCCAGCATCCTTCCTTAGTAGGATGAGATTAATTCCATCTTTCCCTGAAACATAAAACTCCCTAAAATTCCAAGCAAAAATATCCCACGATCATCTTTTCCCCCAACAAGCTGCTGTAACTTCACTGTTAACAGTGCATCATTACAGGCAGCTTGAAGGAACCAAACAACATCAAAGTCTGTTCTGCAGAGCACCCTGGGACACATATTCAAACCATAGGAGCTCTTCGCAGTAGGGACTTATTGCAGCAAGCAGTAGTGGGGGAAGAGATTTAAAACATAAAAAAAATATTAAATGGAAGTGCATATATTTTAATTTTCAGATCAAAGGCAAAAAGCAATGACAAATAAAAACCAAACTTAAATAGGCTAAAGGGCAAATTCAGTAATCGCCTGAAGAGACTTATGTTCTTAGGCTGTCACTGAAGGATACTTAATGAAAATAATCATGAGCAGCCAATCAGCTACTGCAGGCCAGAAAAATTATACTGCTGTTGATAGCAGCACAGAACAAGATGTTTTAAAGCTGAATCCAGAGTTCACACAACAAGAGTTCACCCATTTTTTAAAAAGTTCAGTGTTGTACTATTACTTTGCCTTGCCCAGTTCAGGAGGTGAATATCTTTTTTCTCCTTATAAAGCTGAAGAACTTCTCTCTGCCTAAAAAGTAGAAGCCAAATTTAACCAAACACTGCTACAATATGGCAATTAAAGCAACTCATTTAATACCTTTAGGCAAACTTTTCCAAAGAAATTACCTGACAAAGGAAATTTGACAAGGCTGTACAAATAATATTCTCTCTAAGTTTCATAACTTTCCTTGGTTAGAGAGGCACTGAGCCCTTCCAGAACAGCAGCCTCCCATTTCATTTTGCACTTAGTTATCCCAACAGCTTTATTCTTTCCCCAGAAGGAGAAAGGAACCTTTTCCACTACTTCTATGATAAGCATGCCATTGTGTCATGTCAAGCTCTCTCTCTTCTGGCTTACACTTGCATAATAACCCAAACCTGGAAATCTTTGCTTTGAATTGCAAACATAAATTGTGCTTTGTCCACCATTTCACAAAAGGTTGCACACTGCAAGAAAGGGACCAAGGACACTCCAACAGGACAGAGTAAAGGGAAATATCTTGGACTGTACCCCTGGCTCAGAAAAGCAAGCATCCTGCTCTAGAACTCTGTTCTGATGTACAACTCTTATTCTAAGTAAATTGCTAATTATTTCAGTTATTCCTTCACAAAAGTGAGGCTATTACAAGCCAGCTATGAAAAAGTTTATTTTAAAAATTAGGACAATTTTTATTCATTCAAAATATAATGTTTTTGAGATTAAAAATAATCTCTTGCAAATAAAGTTTCTTGTCTTATAGGCCAGGTAAAACTCCATTTTTTTTCCTTCAAAATCTTATAATTAGGAGATAGCAAACTTAAGCAAGAGAGTGAGCTCTGGTGTCAATGTCTTAAGAATCTGGCAATGGATTGCAGACTGATAATCACAGAGCATTGATGCTTGTAACTAATTGCAATTACCATTGTAATTGGACACTGGAAAAGTGCAATGCCTTTTGGAACAAGAAAGAAAAATATATTCCAGTAGCTTCATTAGAAGAATAAATTCCAATATCTTTGTAGGGTGATGGGTCTAATGAGAGCTGAGCCATAACACGAAAGAATTTGGCAATATAAAGGCTCCCCCTCTTTCCTTGTGTAACTGAGGAACAGAAGTTGCATTTTAACTCACCACTTTGTTTCTTCATTTGCTATTTTGTTGAAGAGGAAAAAACAGGTAAGCAAAGGAAATGCAGTTGAAAATGTTTTTGTGCCCAACAGATTTATCACTGCCATTCCCAGGAAAACATCAAGGTCAGCTGAATGGATCACTAAACATTCAATTTAAAAAATCATTTTGATGACAATGTAGAAACAAAAATCTACCCTGACTTGAGGCTGGAGTGTAGTGGTAGCTGTAAGGCAACTGTGTTTTACAGCAAGCAAAACCAATGCAGATGAACATGACAGTACACTTTCTATTGGGTTTTTTTCTTATACAAAAGGTCATTTAACCTCCATTAGGAAAACCACTTTTAATGGCAATGTAAAAGAGTAAGACTGTTTCCATTAAGACACAAAGCTTACTCATGCATTCTTCTCTGTAACAATTACTATTTCAAACTTTTAATGTATGCTATTTTAAACACTCAAAATGAAAATACATTATTAAATATCAATCTGCAGAACTAATCTAAAACTTAGAAATTTTAGTGAAATTTCGAAGTTATATCAGATCTGGAAGGCCTAAAAGGGAAGCAGTGCTTGCTGTTTACTATTCTGCCTTTAACAAAAAAAGTAGTACCTAAACAAAACTTTGAAAGGTTTAGTGAAATACTGTACAGGTTTTTAAAATTTCATTGAAGTACAGTATGTTGTCACCTTATTAATTTTGGAAGTATATATGACTGCTTCTGACCATAAAGA
Organism: Anthoscopus minutus; assembly: GCA_013399455.1. Lineage (NCBI taxonomy): Eukaryota > Metazoa > Chordata > Aves > Passeriformes > Paridae > Anthoscopus > Anthoscopus minutus. Next base: position 75,364 of record VWYI01038219.1, on the reverse strand, counting down.
GTGTAAGCAAACCCATCATTTTGGGGCAGGGAACAGAAAGCAGAGGACATGATCCTAAGCAGTTCTTGCAGGTATGAGACTATGGCACAGTGAGAAAGTTCACTGCATTTTCAACACTGGAATTTTGTTCTTAGGTAGCTCCTGCTTAATCACTGACAAATAAAAACACATGACATGTGGTAATATCCTAACTTAGTGGTTTGGTCTGCAGATTAGCTGTAAACACTAAGGTTGTTACAGAACATGCAACCATCCTGGTTTCACATAATCCTGGCTGGAGTTTTTGAGGAATCAGTGCTCAAACCCTGACAAGAGATGCAGGAAAGGTTGGGAGATGAAATCCTGGATGAAAGAGCTGCTAATTTATACAAGAATACAACTTAGAGAAAATCTGCTCAAGCAGAGGGTTCCAGACATGCATAAGAGCTGTTCAGTTACATGGAATTCATGATTGCTGTAGTCACCAAATGGGAAAGAGCAAGTCCACAAATTAAGGTTGACACTTTTTCAACAGCAAAAAGAAGCAGCACCCAGTGCACTCATTCATGAGTCTGGAGAAGTAAACCAGTACTATTCAGGACTGATCCTTCTTAATACATAATCAGTGATTTGGCCTGATATACCCCTTATACTAATACTGTTATACCCTTTAGTTTTAGAAGAAAACTTTTGTTAGATGAGAAAGAAACAAATCCTTAAAGGAATGTGTTTACTAATTGACCTGCTTATAACAATTACATTACAATAAAAGCATGAATTAACAAGAAAAAAGGAACCTTATGCAACTTCTCATCGTGGCAGGTACAGGTACAAGAGCTGATACAAGATGTTCCAGTCTCAGTTTACTCAACAGGAGCTGTCACAGGCAACTGCATGAAATCTAAAAACAAAAAATTCCCATTAAATATGGCAATTATAAAACACAGCCTCCATTTTGTCACTCATATTTTGTAATAAATAAAATCTTTTTCTCATTTGATACTGCACTGTATCATCTCAGAGAGTCTAGGCCCACTGCCTGCAAGTGAGCACAAAGCCAGGTGTAACACAGCACAGCCACTGCTCAGACTTGAGTCCTGCACAATCAAGGTGGCTGCAACAGCTCCAGGTAAACTCAGGAGCTCGTGGTACTTGTCTCCCTGAAAAATTCTACCTCCCCAGAGGCTTCCAGTGTACACTGCTTCTACCATGTGGGGTAGAAAAAAAACAGACCTATCTTTGTGTATCCACCCACACAGAGAATGCATTTCAGCCTGAGTAATGAAATCTTCTCGAGCACTTTGCAAAAAGGCTTAATAAAATAGTAATCATTGTATTTATTGATTTCCACTCCACTATACACTGAAGTTTTATTTATTGTCCTTTGCAGAAAGAAGTTCTGAAAACCTGTGCCTGCAAATCACATTTGAAATAAGCAAATGTAAACATTTTGTACCTATTACCTTTCTGCAAACATTACTATCTACACAGCTATTCAGTTCTTAAAGATAATCTTTTCCAGTTTCAGTGATTAACTATTTGCTGCTTGAGGTGAGCATCCAGGTGCTCATCCAATCCTCACATTCTGTGAACTTCTGTGGTCTCACACAGAAAGAGGGATGGTAGGAGACCAAAACTGCTATTGATTATGCCTGCTCTCAAAAGGAGGCAGAGCTTCAGGAAACAGAGAATGAACACTCTCTGAAAGGACACTAGGGTCATTCTCAGCTACCATATTCAGATCACCTGTAGCCTCCAGCTGTGACCCACAACCAGCACAACCCTGAGTGAATCCTAAAGCTCTTTAAATGCTTCCCCTTGCTGTGCCAGGGAACACAACGCTGGCAGATGGCCAGAGCCAATGCAGCACTCCCACTCCTACCTTCACCCCCTCAACACTTCAGCATAAGCAAATCTACAACTCAGCTCCAGTCCCCAGGGAAACAGGAGGGCACACAGAGTAGGGGAAGAGGCAGCATGCCCTGGAACAAAGCAGTTTCCCAGGTAGGAATTTACCAGACTGCTGGGGCAGCAAAGGCTGCTCATGAACAGCACAGCCTGAGGGTGTGATTTCAGTTTGGCTCAAGCAGATTTAACACTGGGCTGCTAATAAAAACAGACTGTTCATCTCCAAAAGGTAATTCCACTCTTGCCCTCCGTTGTACCGACACAGGGTGCCTGTGTGGCCGGCAATGAGTCAGATTAGCTTGTTGATCCAGGTTAAACCCTCTCCTTCTCAGGGGGGAATGGTGGATTTTCCTTTGTATCAACTTTGGTATTCATTTGAGCCTACCCTGAGTCACTGCAACCACCTAAATCAGCAGAAAATTAGCACTACAAAAGATGTTTTTCTTGTGCTATCTCACAGTGATTAACCATGGACTGACAGGAGTTACTGGCAAGGCAAAACCCAAGGAGGAGAGGGAAGGAGCCTGGCAGGGGAGCCGCAAATGAAACCCCCTTGGGCTGTGGGAGAGCCGGGCTCAGCACAGGGACAGCCTTGTGACTCTGCTGTCACAGCACCCTGCGGGGTCAGGCAGAGCTGGGACTGGGATTAACCTGCTGCTCTCCTACTAATGATCTCACTGCTGTACTTTTTTAGGAGCTCAGCCTTGGGGGTTTCAAGTGCTACAAGCTTAAATACTTTTAAACTTCAGGTACAGGCTAATACAACATCCTATAAATACAAAGGGGGTTAATTTATGTCCTTCACATGTCAATGCTACTTTTGTAAAATGATACTCCTATGTCCTTAGGAGGTAGCCAAAAGGCATGTTATTAAGATAAATAAATAATGATGTCCTTTTTAAACACTAAGATACTACAAAGGTAGGAATTACACGAACCAAAGAAGTCCTTTTACCCTAGAGACACTCTCTACAGTATTAACTAAATTTTGATACAAAGGAAAAAGTTGTATTATCTAGAAAAGATTCATTTTCCTCCTAGGTTCATTTACATCAAGTGGAAAAAAAAAACACACCTAGTGCTGGCAGACAACAGGGAGACAAATGTGGTAGCACAGAACTAAACCAGATAGAAGGAACAGACATTTCTTGAGGGCACAAAACTGTGCTTTCTCTAAACCAGATCGTTAGTATATCCAGTTATTCTAAAAAGGTAATGATAAGTGGGTATTAAAAACTTCTCTTTGACATCAGCCTCTTTTAGGTACACCCAAGCTCCACTGAAATATGACTTCACACTGCAGGACAGCGAGGGCCCAGGTTTGTACACCTCTCCTCGGCTTCCTAAGGAAGCAAAGAGTGGCATTTAGGAGAAATGAAAGCTGAAGTGACATCACAAGGCACACAAAGAGATTTATTTCCCCCACAAAAGCCCGACAGGACTCCAGTGCACAATCTGACTGCACAGGCTACAAACTTAAGTTTAAACCTTTGTTCCAAGTGAAAAATAAAACTAAATCAGTGAGTTCAACACTAATGAGCTCCAGGAACAATACCTAAACACCCCTAAAGCTCCCTTCACTCACAACACGAACACCCTTCCAGTAAAATCAGCTGAAAATGCAAACCTCATTGCAACTTTGCATCTTAGATTTTTTTCTGTTTAAAACATTTTAAAAATTATTTCCCTTAAATAAGGAGTTTTGGTTTTTACTTGTCCAAGACAGTTTGGATATTTAATGGATTGACAAATACATCTTCTATTGATAAAAACAATAGAACACAGCTCTAAGGTGACAACTTAGCAAACCTGAAAGATGAAGGCAGTGAGCTAAAAACACTTGATTTAAAATCATGTAACATAGTAACAGCTACACCAGAACACAATCCAGGGTTGCTGCATCTTTTATCTCCTTCCCCTCCCACTACATACATGACACTTCATGGCAAACAAGTGTTTAACTTGTTTCAGGCACTTTACCAGATACTGTCAATACACTCCTTCCACCATTCCTTTTCACAAGCAGTTATTAGAGCATTTAAGAAATGCATTTAATGCCAAACTAAATTAAATGTTTTCAGGTTTCTGACAGAGGAAAAAATAAACTAATGGGTAAAGTACCTTGCTGCTGGAGAAGGCCTCAGAAGAACTCTAGTATCTGCCAATTCACTGTTAGAGAGAGATGAAACCACTGATTTCCCCAGCACATTGCTAGATTTTTAAACCACAGCTACAAATTAAGCATGTAAGAGTACTTAAACAAGAACATCAACACCACAGCACATACAGTATGAAAAAAATCTGCATAAAAAAATAAGCCAGAAGCTTCACCAGTAACCTTTGCAGTGGTGTAACAGTTATCACTACCAGTTTATCACTCCAAATTCCTACAGCCATTTTCCACTCATTTAAATCAATTGCCCTAAGTACTTCCACTGGGAGGCAGACTCTGCTTTCCATCTGAATCCAAGGGACTCGCCAGAGTGATTTCATGTGCTGTTTTCCACTACAAAAAACAGCCTAAGATCAGCTCTCCAGTTTCTGGGAAATCTGAAATGCTAAGGCATGAACAGTTCTGGCTTGTTTGTTTCTTAGAAAACAGAACAAAAATAGATGGTCTGCTGCCATACATTCAGTGTGGTTTGTACTGTATCCTGGTCATGTATTCATCAGATCAGAATAAAAAAAAATTTAACAAAACAATCCCACACACTTTTAACTGCAAAGGTGCTCCAGTACTTTTTTCTCCAGTAGAAGCTACACATGTAGAAAATTGTTCTTATTTACTTTTAGATTAATTTTAGTTCATGTAGTGCCACAGTAAAAATTATTACCCATTATCCTATATTCATTTTTCAAAAAATACCACGTGGCCAGGTCCAAAATCTGGTAAGCCTGTACACTTAGGTTGTCTTTGCCTTTTTTCTTTAAAATTTCTCCTCTATTTGATGGGATTTTGCTAGGGATAACTCTTGACCCTGATGCTGGCTCATCACCCAGTGTGCAGTGTCAATTCACACACCAAGATGAGATATTTTATTTCTGTATTCTAGTTTGCACAAAGTAGGGATCTTAGGTGTAACCCCACAAAGCCAGCAAAACTTTAGACTAGTTACACATTTTCCCAGGGGCATCACTGTTCCTTGATTACAAATATCACAGGTATTTGTAACTTTTTCACTAACATTTTCACTGCTTTTTCACTAACTAGTACTCAAACCCCTGTTCAGCAGCTACCTGTCTCACTGCTCCTGCTGATGAGTCCAGGTGCACAGCAGCCAGGGGTCTGCTCTGAGTAGGTGGTCAGTGGCTATGAGCCCCCATGCCAGAATCACCTTTCCCCAGTTACTGCCCAGTCCTGCTGACTTCTCTCCTGCTGGCTCGTGTCCAGACAGCCCTTTCATCTTGGGATTCTGTGTTTGCCTTCCCTGAAAACAGAAGATTAGCCAAGCCTACAAGTCTCTAACAGGTTTCACAATGCACTCCTGCCTGTAGCTACTGATTAACAGCAAAACATCTGCACAGTTCGGTTCAAATCTTGAGGGACCTGATAACCTTAATGCCAGAAGCTCCTGAAGAACAAGAAGCAGATGAACACTCAGGTAAGAAAACAAATCTGAGAGAACAAAATGAAGATATGGACTTCACAAGAAAAAGAGCGAAAATTCCAAGTCTTTATACCAATTTGTCACAAGAAAAATATGAGCCAGATGAACAATACATATAAGAGGAACTTTACACTACATTTTAAAGCAAGAAGTATATTCAAAGTATGCTAAGCTATCAAAGTGATCAAGTGGGATATCTCACCATTTCATTTGAAAGGGTAAGCTGGTGACATTTTCAATACACTTTCTCTTTTGAAGGACAAACACATTCTCAGGTTCCAATTACTTGGGGTTTTGCTAGGTTTGGTTTGTTGGAGCTTTTTAAACATCATCATTGTGTCCAGTCGTCTACAGTGATTGACTACCAAAATAAATGTAGTCAAGAAGTTCCTACAAAAATATCTACTTTTCTCACACCCCACACACTTTCCACTGTAGTACCTCAAACTCCAGAACAGGAGCAATCCCTCTCCTCTGGCCTGCAGTGGAAGTCACAAGCCCTTCAGAAAGAATCATTACCTTATTAAGGAAAGACTACTGCTTCCATCCCATCTGCATGGTTCAGGTTGTGTTATCCAACATTCAGTCTCAGTACAATGAAGAGATCTCCCTCAAGCCACACAGCAGAAAAACAACAGGAAAGCAATTTATAAAATCATAGCCCTGGCAAGTCTTGCCTCAAGCCAACATTCACACAAGATTCATCAAGAGTTTCAGTGTTAATACACTGAACCTCTCTGTAAGGATAAGCAAGACATCTCAAAAGCAGTGCTTCACTCCAGCAGCAATATAAAAGCAGAAAATAACCTGTTGAGCTTTTCCTGAGTGCAAATACAAAGAGAAAAATGAAATTTGCTCTAAGTTCTGGGGATATGTAATTTTCACTTTTGGTAACTTTACTTCTGCCACAGGTTATAAGCCTATTCTCTCAAAAACGGAGTCAACTATTTCTTAGATTGCTTACAGTGATGTCTGTGAAACCTCACATCCTAAACACCCAGGTTTACATATTATTAAGTTTGACTCTTAAGATGGCTTAACAGAAATACTTTGCTTAAGATTTGGAGCATATGTACAAACACAACTATTGTCCTGCAATGCCAGAAACTGCCTCCCTACTAGTATTTTTTAGGCTCTAATGCTAAAAATTACCTCACTTTCTTAACCAGATTTCAAAAAAACTCCAACTAATCCAAACCAATTTATAAGACACCAGAAATTCTGCACACACAATCAGCAGAAATAGGACTTCAACAAATATTTCCTATGGATACAAGCATAACACCATAAACACCAAATTGCCAAAAGGAACTGGAAAGCCTGGAAACCATGGCAAAAGCATTGCCCAATCAAGCACTTGAAGAAATCTGGGGAAACCTTCGAGAGAAGATGATTTTGGCTGTTAATGCTTTGGCCTCACTCCTCCATGTATTTATGGACAGACAGCACACTTTGTACTCAACAAGTTGTGGGGAGACTGATGGGAAGTCACACAAAAGGCTGAGCTACAGAAAGACAAGTAGGTTGCTTCTCTGCAAGCTGCTTTATATGTTTTTTATTTTTCTTGGCCGCTCTAGGGACAGTGGGGAATACAGTATTACGAAAGAAAGAAACACTTAAGGAAAAAAAAATTTCAAATTCAGTGTTTCCTAAAGAGCTACTTGAACTAGGTTTTATATCTATAATGCTTGGGGAAAAATTACTCTTTTGTTCAAAATCCAGCACTGTAATTTATTTAACCATGGCATAAAGAAATCTACCCAGCTCATTTGAGTCATCATTCTGTTTTCTAGCTTTAGAAGTAACAGAATATCAGGACAACCTCTCTCCTCCATCACACTGAAACAAATATCCTTTTCTTTCTTTTTATCACTCTTCCTCTTGTAAGCAAAGCAAGGCAGGATCAGTCATGAACACACTCAACAATTGCATAACTCGAAGCAAACACTGAACAAGGTCTCATTAAATTAGAAGCCATTTTATTCTCTGAGAAGAAACATTACACAAGTGTGGTTCTCAGCCCCATGTCCTTATGTGTCAACCTTGAAAATAAAACTTACAAACACAAATGGTGACAATCAGAGGACAATACCTAGTGCCCACAGATATGTTCAGAATGGGATGAAGGTGAGGAGTAACTCCCAGGAGATCACTCGAGTCAGTGCTTCAGAATCAGTACACAAATATTGCGTAGGTAGAGGGAGGTTTGGGTAGAAGGGAATCCTGTTTTTCTCTTCAGGGAAGTCAAACACACCCTTAGACTCTGATTATGTAAACATAACCAAAATTGAGGTATGTGGCTGGGTAGTGCCTTCACTGCTAAGTTTCAAGAACACTGACCTTTTTTAAAAAAGAAAGGTGCCACAGTATCTACAGCATTTGTAGGAGTTTTGTGAATGTTCTCAGGCAATATTCTCCATCTTATACAGATGTCAGCATTAAATTAATACCATTTGAAAAGTTGGAAGTCCAGAATAGGCTATTAAATATTTCACCTGTTTCATGAGCCGCTAACATTTCAAACACCAAGGGAAATAGATCTTGCCTTTAAAAAAAATCACCCAAAGAATCATGAAATATTAAGTTAATGATGTAATTAAGATATACGTAGTTTCAACCACTGTACTCTCAGAATGTTATCTTAGATGTACACATATTTACAGATGCACAAAAACACAAGCCAGCATAGCAGATGTGTCAGTCCTTTCACAAGCTTGGCCTGGCCACAACTGCATTTGTACCTGTGCAACACAGGATTTGGGCAGAAGACTAATTTTTCTTCGCTATAACTGATTTTATCAGTAAATTATAGATTTAAGTTTTTTTGAGTGTCTGTTTTACCCAGTTTTCCTGATCAAAATCCCTCACCCCACCTCCCAACACCTGCTAACAGCTTTGGCTTGGTGACCTGGACATCCACACATGAGCACACAGCTCTGCTACACCTGCTGGGAAGTTGATTGTCCTTGTTCTTGAAAGTACTGGATGTTACCAGGTTAAGCCTTTTGTGGAGATTGCAAGAAAAGCAGGCAAGAATCTCCATAAGCATCTTCCTCCTCAAGAAAGGTGAAAAAAATAAATTTGCAGATTTCAGCGCTGCAGAATTGGAAAATGTTTTCTACGCATCTCAATGTTAACCATTAAGGAAAAGCATTTCTCTATTCACAGTTTCTCTAGAACAATACAGTGCAGCAATAGTTCATCAGGACAAGTAAACTGCAGCTGTAAATGCCTGCAAAGTTCTGTTACCAGGGCTTTACAAGTCATTTGTGACTTACTGCTGGAACAGACCAAACCCAATTTGCCACACAGATCACCAAGCTCCCTACCTGAGCACTCCTGGGACAGCTGTGTCCCCTGTGTGCCTGCTACCTTTACCTCACTTCACTCACACACAAAAACCTTGACAGAATCTGCAGACACAAAAAAATCAGATGTTTTTCTACATAACCACTTAAATCCTCCTGCAAGCCATCACCTCCTGCTTCTTCTGTTCCCTTCTTTCTCCATACCCACATACTTAAAAGCAACTATTGGTACCTCTTTACCAAAAACAAATCACCAACTCATCTAAATTCTAAAAGATGCTACACTTTCCAGTTTTTCTTACGTTCTCACAGAATGAGCCCATAAACATTGATTTTAATAATGCTTTGGTGAAGCGACTGCAGACCATACTCCACTGTTTCACAGACTATCTTCTCATACTGTCTTAAAACTTTGGTTGGTGGAAGTTTTTCTGTATGTCTGATCCAGCAGACCTTACATCACCAGGCACATTGATGTATGACCCTGTACTAATTGCTCAAGAAGCACAGCACCCATGCAAAACCTTCCTGCAGTTGGCCAAGATTTCTCACATGTCTGAGCAGCCAACCTGAACAAAATGAGGCATGCTCCATATCCTGTGCTGGGGAGCAGTAAGGCAAAGGCAGAAATCTTGCCTCTAAAGATGCAGAGAAAGTGTTTCTACTGAGTTTTCAGTTTGCAGCATCCTTATGAAGTTATATCAGTAGAGAATGTTCTACAGACAGGAATGTAACATGGGAAATAGATGGGGAGCTGAACCTGGCAGGAGTGTCCTAGTGGCATTCTGCTGCTTCAGCTTCAGTCAGTCACTTCTAATTGTCAATATCCATTTTCCGCTTCCAGGTCTCATACTGGTTTCATCTAATAGATAAAAGCACTCAAGGTAAGGGTATTTACACAGCTCTAAAAACCAAAGCACTGGATTTCCACTTTTATAGTGCAATAGGAAAAGGTTTGCAGTCTGTTCTTGCTGTTTTCACTATCAACAGTGAAAATCCCTAAGCCAGTAACTTCAATAATCTTATCTTTCCTGCTTTTCAGGAAACTCATCAGACTGAGAAGCCAGCTTGTCCCATTTCAGCTATGGTAATTAACTGGCACGTTTTTGTAATTAACAACGCTCATGAACACTGAGGGAAAGACAACTTCCCAATACACAGGTGGTAACAAATTGCCACCTCCTCCTCCAGGATTACAGACACTGTAAATCAGCACCTTGACTTCCCAGGAGCTGCAGGCTCACTTAAGGAACAAGAGGACTCCTTCCCAAGGATTAGTAAAAGACTCTTGCAAGTTTTGAATTTAATTGATCCAAACCATTATGAATTGTGAACAACTTTAACTGGTTCAGAAGGTAATACCGAGTAACATTTGAGTTTCCTTCAGAGTTGCACTGCCCCCCTCACCATGCTGTATTTTGGAATAGCCATTCAGGACATGTGTTTAGGATATGGCCTTGCCCACATGATTTCCTTCAACAGACTCAAAATCATTATATCCCAAACTGCATCTTGAAGCTGCATACTGAATCTTTTGAGAGCCCTTCAGGCTTTACTACATGGCAAGCTGCAATGTAGACCAGGTCCTCAGGATGAAAAGCAGGTTCTTCCAACTCTAACTGCATAATTCAACAAATAAAGTCCAGCCATTTGAGACTGCCTAGGCCTGGCTTGAGTGCTTGCTATACTGCTCCAAGTCTGATGTGTAAACCTGCACTGCCAGACCACATGCAGCCCTAAATAAGCTGGCTCACAACCTTCCAGTGCAACTGCTCTGTCGGCAGAAACTAGATAGAGTTGGGATAATTCAAATGGAAAAGGATATCAGGGCGACTTGACTTCAATCTCAAGCTCAAAGCAGAGTCAGCTGTGAAATCATACCTGCTTTCTCAGGGCTTTATCCAGCTGGATTTTGAAAACTTCCACAGAATGAATCTGCACAAGCTCTCTGGGCTATTAAGCCCCACTACCTGACACAGCTCAGGGTGAAAAATGCCTTATAAACAGACCTCAGTGACTCTGATCCACACCTGCTGTCTCTTGTCTTCCCACCATACACCACTGTGGAGAACTTAGCTCCACTCTCTTGAAAACTTTCACCCAGGTGCTGGAAGGGCCCCTCAAACCTTTTCTTCTCCAGGCTCAACAACAGGCACAGCTCCTCTACCTCACAAAGCAAGAGCTCACAACTCAAGCCAATCTTGGCAGCTGCCCACTGAACTCACTCCAGTTTATGGACATCTCCTTTGTCCCAGGGAGGGGAGCACAACTGGATGCTGCATTCTGGAGTGCTGAGTGCCAAATGGAATTGGATAATTGCCTCACCCAAGCTCCTGGCTGTGCTTTGGTTAATAGGGGGCACAGGCTGGCCAGCTTGCTGGCCACCATGACCCCCAGAGCCTTCTTAGCTGAGCTGCCCCCCAGAACAGGCTGTCCTGGTGCAGGGGCTCACTCCTGACAGGGAGAGAGCCAGGAAGCCCCCACCCTTAGAAGCTGCTTAAATGGTAAATTTGCTTAGTAATCAGCAGCAGATGAAACGGATAGAAATTGAAGCCAAGTCTTCTTAGTGTTAATACACCTTACTTAGTAGTACTAAGTCGCCTCTTAGGGCCATATTCAGATGGCCTAAATTCCACATAAATCCTTTTGCCTCCTATTTCTTATTAGCTGGTTTGCAGGCAGCTCCCCACTCAGTACCTTATGTAAATTCTCTGAATTGCTTTTCAGAACCACCTAGAATTCCCCATTGACTGAGAAAAGGGGCTTCAGTGGAATTTAGGCCACCTGAACCTAGTTTTTAAGGTCCAGTAACACTACAGCATCAGACTGCATTATTTTTTGGGTTTGCCACCATGGCAGTAAGCAGCAGTTGGCTGTCAGGACAGTTTAATTACTCTCACACTGGAACAAGTATTTTAAAAGAAAATGTAGACTGCTAAACAATTCAAGACTCTTCCTGCTACTTTCTGGAAATTTAATCCATAGCTGGATCTCCTTTAACAAGAGTGCTTTATCCATAGTTCTTTTGAATTTTGTCCTGAGCCATGTGAGATGTTTGTTCCAGAAGTCTTGACAATCCATTGAAAAAAATTGGGTCTTTATGACTCAATGGCTCAAACCATTCACTGGTCTACAGAAAGGAAGAATAAAAGCCCTACAATCAGCACTGAATGGGGACTGGGAAAATCAATGCCTTAAATGCTCACCAGTTCAGCAAAAGCACGCCACGCTTTAAGTCAAACATGAAGACAATTCCCCTAGTTCTTCAGAGATTAAGAGTTTTCCTATAAATACTGTTCTGATTTTCTGAGGTTTCTGGTTAAACCACATCCTTTGATTTGAGAAATTATTTCTTACAGGCATTATGGTTTTGGAAGAGTCATAAACGAGAAGATACTCACACCATTCTAGCCAGTCCAACAGGCCCTACTCAGTGTCCCTACACACTCAGGATCCTCCAAGCAAGAGAGATGGAACAGGGAAGATGGGACCACCCATAAACACTTCTTAAAAGTGGAACCAGATTCTACACACCACAGTCCTCACATCACTTTTCAGGCCATTAATAGTGCTTTTGTCAAAGACTCACAGCACTCATGTGCACCCCTTGTCCACAGCTGTAAGCCAGAGCTCTTCTCAAAACATCCTAGTTCTGTGAATATAAAGAATATCCTAGGCTGATATTTATTACCTTCATCCTCACTTGAGTGGAATAGGACGTTTGAAGATAGCACAAACATTCAGCTCCAAGTGCCAGCTTATTGCAGGTCAAACAGACCACCACAGAATTAAAGTCAGTAAGTCTGCACCCCTCCGAGGAATTCTGTATCCATGAGCAAGAAGCCTGCTTTCCTGACCAGCCAAGAGGGACTAGATCCATACCAGACTGGCCTCATTATGAGTTTCAAAATGTTTCACCACACAGATCAGCAGCTCCATCAGACTGACTCGAGTCTGCCAGCCAGCCATCAACGCTGAACATACAAATGTTAAACGTGAACCTACCTCCCACTTCTAGGGACCAACAATAACAAACAGGCTGAACAACTACAAAGAAAAATGGGTCTGTAAGTCACAATGCTTAGTTTCAGCCATTCCTAAGGCATAAGTCTACAGGTCAAGGAGAAATTGATGATCACTTTCCTCTTAGGATACAGTTAAGACCTGATAACACATCTATTATTTCATGCTTCTTTTTTTTAGCCGCAGGAAATAAAAGTCATAAGCCATGGTGAATTTTTGCACAATGAGATGGCAATCCACTCTGGAGAAAGACTGTATCAAGAGCAGAATGTAACCAGTAAAAAAATCACATTAAGGCCTTTGGTTTCATTTATGGTTTTTTTTACATGATGCTTAAAACAGTAACAAGACAAAAAAAAACCTGAAAAAAATTCATATGAACTTTTGTATTTTGAATAAAAATGAATGCCCTTACCCTTAACAGACTTTTTAAAGTAACCAAAATCTTTTATTGTTGGTGTTACTCCTTTTCATTAAGTCTGTACTGATAACAACTCTTAAAAACTGAGGCTACTCAAATAGAAGGATTTCACATCTGATGTTATCAAACCCATTTCACAGGCGAAAAAAAGTCCTTAACTATAGAATCTGATACTTCTAAACAAAATGCAGTACTTATTGTAGAAGACTGCATACCAGCTGTTGTACATAATAATTATATGTTGAGAGGGGGCTTGTTTTTTCAGTAAGGTTAAAAGAAAAAAAAAGTAGCGGTCATAAACTACCTTACAAGTATTCTTATTCTGTAACTGCCCTAATTTTTCTGGAAGCTACTCTTTTCTCACTTCCTAGGGATTCTGTATGAGTCCCAAACACTGAACTTCATGCTATTTATCTGTAGTAGGATTTTAAGGCTTGCGGCTCTCCCTACGAGTGGAAGGTGTTCCTGTGCTATCCTTCCCGGGTGAGTCCCGGAAGGGAACGCACCTGAGCATGAAATCCTGCACCAAGCCTCTGGAAAACAGATCGGCAATCCTGAAACGAGACTGAGATCCCGCCCGCTCCTCCTCTGGCCCTGCCGGTTTCGCATCACTCGCGCACACCGGCCACGAGCCGCCCGCCGACACCGCGGAGCCGCGGTCGGGCGCGGAGCCCGCAGCGGGGACGCGGCACACGGCGTGTCACCGCACGGGGCACCGGGCACCCGCCTTGCGCTCCGCTCCCGCCACCCCCTCAGAGCCCAAATACAAAGCAGAGCAGAAGAAAAAAAGGAGCCCGGCACCGACTATTATCTCGCTAATTATCGGGAGCGCCGGTGCGCAGCCGCCAGCCTCGCTGGCAGCCAGGCCCGCGGCGGCCCTGCCGGACCGCTTCAGCACCCCCGCGGCCCGGATGGCCGCCGCACTCGCCCTCACCCCCGCGGAGGCGGCGGGAGGCC
>VWYI01038219.1:42349-60960 GCA_013399455.1 Anthoscopus minutus | reverse complement strand
CGGGGCCTCACCGGCAGCCCTCACTCCCGGGCCCCGGCCCCGCCGCGCCCGCGCGCCCGCGGAGCGGCCCCCGCGCCTCCGCGCTGCCGGTGCCTCTGTCACGGAGTCTCCCAATGGCCCCGGGGCCGCCACTGATGGCACTGGCCCATGGGCTTTCCTGCGGCCCTGGTACCGCGGGGGCCGGCGGTGCGCCGTGCTCCGCATGCCGCCGCGGTGCCTCAAAGAAGGCTTTCTGCCAAGCGTCCCGGGCAGAGTGAGTGAATGACCGCGCAGCGGGATGAACGTGGCCCGGAGCCGCCCGGCGCTGTAAGAGCCAGGGCACTGCAGGGGCTGAGGCCGCCCTTGGGGCTTGGCGGGTCTGAGGGTGCACAGGTGCGTGTCACCCGCGGCAGCTGCTGCAGGGCCTGCACCTCTGCTGGCCCTGATCGCTCGTTTCACATCCACCCCGACCACAGCTGGCGTCACCTGGAAAGATTTTGGTCAGTGCTGCTCAAGGCTGGATTCTTCTTTAACCACTCCTGAGGATCTTTTGTCAATATTGACTCATCCAAATGTTCCTTCAGAATGAAGGGTTTTCATTTAACCGGTGTAATACAATACTGAAACAAAACAAATGAGTGCCTGCCAAAGAGGAGCGAAATAAAAACAACAATTGGGAAGAAGGTTTCAAAGCCCAGAGGAAAGCTTTGGTTACTGCGGGTGGTGATAGCCACCATTGTCACAAGGGTAGGTTTGTTTGGCTCAGTTGGTGCAGGTCAGTCCCCTGGCTCAGCGGCCCAGGGATCTGAGGGCACAGCACATGGCAAGGGGAGAGCAGGATTGCAGAGCTGAGGGCATGAGCCTGGACACTGATTTACCTACAGACCATCAGCAGTGAGTTACTTTGAGCCATTTTTAAACTGTGCAGCTGCCACTGCCCATAGCTGTGTCCCACCTGCAGCTCTTCCCCCTTCCCCTCACAGACACCACTTTTCAGAGGCAGAAGCACTGTTTGCATCTCCAGTCATCTGCAGAGTTCAGTGGCAGAGAATGTCCTCACTCTTGCTAAAAGCAGATTAACAGATATATACTTCTAATCCAAAGACCAACTAAGTCAGTCACCTCAGTTACTGGAAAAAACACTTCCAAGTGTATAGAACTGGAACACAGGAGATGGCTGCTGACTGTTCTGAAAAGCAGGAAAACATTTTCCATAGGAGTTATCTGAGCTATAAAGGTCATGAGCTGCTTGAGCAAAAGGGATGCTACCTGAATTATGCATAGCAGTGTGGAGACACACTTAAAACAGTTGCACACTCACTGGAAAAAAGTGAAAAACAATAAGCAGACATGGAAGGAGAAGAACCTCTGTTTTCAAAGACAGAAAATGCAGACATTTGTGCAACAGAAGGGAATTCAGGTGTTGTCTGCCAAAAGTTTTACTAATGTTGATAGAGACAGAGTAAAGTTAATAAATACATTGTGAACATCAGCACAGGGAAGAGTCTTAGATTTGTGTTACACCATCTTTCACATTTCTTTCAAGGCAAGGAAGGTTCAGGATAAAACTGCAAAAGTCATTTGATGTAAAGGAAGATGGGAGATAAAGCACTGGACAGCACAGAGCTCATCTGCTCAGCATTAGATCTCATGTTGGACCCTTTGCTCTTACTTATTTCTGGGTTATCACCAGCATCTGAGCCATTAAACACCTTGGCAATAGCCTCACTTTGAGAAATGCTTGGAATCTGTAACTTGAAATTAAATGTTATCCTTTTTAAACTGCTAGATCTGATTACTATCAAGTTTTAATTTAAAAATTCCTACATTTATGCAGTGTTTTCATGAGGTTCTTCAAAGATCCTTGATGTTAACATACAGCAGAAGTAAAGCTTTTGATGATACCAGAGATATTACCACACCTTTTGCTTAAATGAAGATTTTACAGTGCAGGGCTTTGGAAGATGCTGGTGTTGTGTTGCTTCAGCACTTCTGTTGCACAAATCTATGCTGAGTATCTCTTGGGGAAACCAGAGAAGGTGGGGATAGACAGTACACATAAGAGTCACCAATAAAATGAAGGATAACATATGTTTATAATTGGAAATTTAACCTGCACATGGCACTACACAAGTGACTGTGGGGGACAGTGGCCTTTCGTACACAAGTTATGCATAATGATAGGCATTTGAAATAGTAGTTTATTTATATTTCATTAAAAAAGCACACCAGCACAATTCAAAGCAGGAAAGAAGTAGTTGTATCACCCTAGAGCATTCAGGCAGGGAAGGAGTATCTGGGAAACATGCATGGCTGTTCCTAACCACATTCATTTATTCACAAATTCTTGTTTGGCTTGGTTCTTTCTGTTTTCAAGAAGGAGGAGCTCATTAACTCTTCTCACTTTCCCTTTCAAAAAGTTTCAGGCAGGAAGTCAAAGGGCTAAAAACACTGCTATATGTTTTGTTCAACAACAGAGAATGAATAGCAAGCAGTAAATAGCAGGGAAGATTGCAAGTGATCTTATGAAAATACTGATTTGGAAGTACAGTCAACTGACTCCTCAGGAAAGAGAACAGCAAGCCAATGCTATATTTGGCCAATTCTAGCTAATATCCAGGGGGAATTAATAAAAACAAAACCACGAGCCACAGTGAAAGAGGAGAGTCTATGAATGGGTAAGTATGTGTGGAAGGTTGGCATTAATCTTTCATGAACAGGCTGCTGCCCACTGATTTTTGGGAAGAAGAGGGGGAAAACCCAACAGTGTCACAGATACAACAGATGTGGGAGCTGTTAACTAAAAATCCTTGGAGGGACACAAAATTAAGGAGTACAGGACAGTACATATGTTTAAACTAAAATCAAACTAATTTCTTATGTGAAATAACAGAAATCATTAAAGGAGAGCTTGAGTGGGACAAAGCTCATGGTCTCAACAGAATATATTTCAGTCTATGCCTTCAAACCTGTGAAAAATGAATGACTAAAATTACAGAACTGTCTTCATGACTCATTAAATAATTGAATGGTACAAGTTAATACAGTGTTAGTCTAAATTAAATTAATTGTAACTAAAGATATTATTTTTAAACAGTTTGCTTAGAACTTTCTTTGCTTTAGTTACAAACAGTGTATTCCCTATTCAACAAAGGGATTCATATCCATGGTCATTTTTATTTAAACACTCAAACTGATGTTGTAATAATTTATATCTAAAGATATCCTGTGAGTGTGGCATTTTGAATGGCCTTTTAAGCACAGAGAGGGCTGAGCTACTACTGAAGGGGCAGGGAGAGTCACCTGGGATGCAGGTCCTGGCAGCAGATACAGCTTGTGTCCCCCTGTCATTCTCACAGCTGTTAATTTTGGGGTGCTGCTTTAAAAGATGGAAAACCATTTCTAGACCAAGCAACATGAAGTTTCAATGCTAAATAGCCATCATGTACATATCTGTACATTTGACTCATTTTTATCTGTGAAGCTTTTTGTTTCCGAATAAAGAAACAAATGAGTAAGTGACTAAGATTAAATTGGAAAGCAGCAAACTCTGGCAACATGCCCCAATGATTAATTATTCAGTAGAACACTTGGTCATATGGGCATGCCTGGAGCCACTTTTCACAGAGATTGATGACATTAATAATAAGGTGATCAAGAGTATAGTGGAAAATTTATCACCACTTGACACAGGCTCAGCTTTGTTAATGCTTAAAGTACTTCTTTACATTCCTAGCTTGTATTTTCTCATCCTACAGCTCTGTTGTCAACCCACTGTGATAAATCAGAGTGTCATTCAGGTATTAATAGTAGGATAACCCTGAAAACCTGAAATTTCTAATTAGGGGAAAGCATGTAAATGGGTTAAATCTGTTAAACGAGCTGCAAGGCACACTCGGCAACACTGCCGCACCCTGGAACTGCCATGCCATCAGCAACTGTGTCACCCACGGAGAATCAGGGGAAGGATTAAAAATAGAATTTATTTCTACTCCTGAACTTTTGTGCTCAAAAGCTGCCTGTTTTCTAGGGCAGTGAAACATTACAGTGGAGCTGTGGGTGTCAAAGGCAGCCAAGAGGAATCAAATCATAGAATGCTGTCTCAAACCTGCAGAAAAACATTCATCCCTATGGGCTCCAAAGACACTGGTGTCCTGAGACTCTCACAATACAATTTAATCACCAAATAGACCATAAAAACATCCAAGCTCAGGCCTAAGTCCATGTCTGAGCCTTCCACAGTGTACCCCAGCAGCTGCCCAGAGTGGGCTCCCCCACAGCTTGCTGTGTGCCCAGGTGCTGCTCCATGAGCATGGATGCACTGGATGTGCTGCAGCCCAGCCCACCACCACCCTCCCAGCCTGGTGCAGCACAGCTTTGAGTGTTTCTTCACTCAAGCAGCACTGGCACAGAGCCCTTTTCCTTTTTAGACCCCCCTAGTAAAACTTACTAGATTTGTCTGTGTGCACCTGGGATTGGAAATGGATGGAGAAAAGCCCCTTCTCAGGATAGATGTGCTTTCTTTTATTTATTCTGAATAAACAAACATGGTAACAAGTACTATTGCAGATAGAGATGGCACATTATAAACTCTGTAATGTGATAGTGAGTGGCCAAAACAACCCAAGAGTGCTTTCCTGGTCTACCAGGTGAAGGCTGCAAGTATCCAATAGTTTGCCTTTATTCAATGGGCTTTGTTTAGTCAACTACTGTACAATGTTTCCATAAAACAAAACCTCTTTGCTGTCTAAGGCTTCAACCAGAAAACAAATGTGGCCAAGGGTTTCCAAAACAGAAGCTTAAATTTGAGTTGTTGTGCAAGTGAAAATTGAGGTAAACTACCACATCTTTGGCAGCTTGAGAAATTCCATGGCTTAGGTGGGTGCCCAAATGTACCCAAGATACGTTCTGGGATGACATCCTCCATTTATCCTGTCTTCTCTGCAAACCACTCTCATGGTGGAACTTCCCCTCACAGCCAAAATTAGAGTATACACTTTAAAAATAAAGAGTTTGGAATAAGTTCCAGGTCTGTTGTGTGAAAACCAAGTGTTAATGTTTTGTGACTCACAGACTCCCAGGTGCTGTTAGTATGCTCAAGGAATGACTATCCAAACTGCATTATGATTCATAGATAAAACTGATTTTGAATTTGGGGTTGCTTGCATCCTAACAGTTGCCTCTGATTTCCCTTTGGGATAACCAACCAGTCATGTGAAATTTAGTTGGCAAAACTTAAGTTCATTGAACACACTTGGATTTCCTTCATAGCACAGTACAGCAATGCTTCCATGAAATTGCCAAACTTCAAAAGAATAGCCTTCAGTGTGTTTTATAAATGAGGGAACATCTTTATTCTGGCAGAGATATGGAAAGGAAGCCAAAGCCATCCCAAGTTAAGTAAGCTTAACTAGGGAATTCTTTACAAAATCAGGGCCGTAGCAGGGGTATCTGATTTGGCAGGCTGAACTGATCAGTGCTAGGCTGTCTCCTGCTTGCCCCCTGCAAGGCAATGCTTTGGGACTTGATCTCTTTAGTGCCATTTGCCCATCACCCTTCTGCAGAGCACTTTGGAGCCACTGCAGCTAACACAGGAGTGGAGTAGCACACATGTGCCAAGCAGAGTGGAGAAAAAAGTGAACTATTTCCTTAAAGCCTCACTTACAACATTTGTCTATGTATAAAAACAAGGATTATTCAGGGGCTTACACATCCATGGGTTCTTCTGGGAAGTGCTGAGCTGAATGTCAAACCTGCTCAATTTTACATTTACAGTGTTCCTTACTGATTGCACCAGACAGTCCATACAACCTACTGCTTAAGGGAACCCTCACTCTCCAAATCGCTCCTCAGTAATGATAAAATGAGGCTCATTAAATTTTGGCTGATGGACATACTCCTTTGCTTCATAGCAATTCCTTAGTGATTCAAAATCTGGTATCAGAAACAACAGACTATGAAACAGAACTTCTCTAGCTGATAGGTTTTATATGCCTAAGAAAATATTTATGTGTTAAATAAATTGCCAGATTCAGTAATAGTACTTGCAAAATTCAATAGGCAATTAAGGCTATCCCACTGCAATAATAAAGAGATAACGGATTAAAAAAGATCTAAATTAAATACTAATATACTTACATACACTAACATTCTATTCTATACCATGAAAAAATATTAAAAACATATTAGAAAGCATTAGAAACATATAGAACCAAGAATTTGTAGTTAACAAGTACAATCAGAAAATAAAAATATGCATAGGATAAAGGCAGGAGGATTTAAGAGTAATGTCTCATTCAGGATTTCAGAGCTGAAGGTGCAATATGGTAAGTATGACTTTATAATCCTCCTATAATGCCTCCTTGGCATTATTCTGAAGTAAATCTATGAAGGCATAAGTAAGTGAAGACAGTGTGATCTCTCTGATGATTAAAGTGATACAACACTGAGTTCAGATATAGGATAGTCTGGGTTTAGGGAAACTAGGCCAGTGGTAGCTGGGAGCACATGGTGCATTCATCCTCACCTGACACGGGAAAGGTCTAAGGATTAGAAGGATTAAGGTTAAGGAAGACAGTTTTCGCATGAGGAAGACTACAACCATCCTTGCTTAACAACACACAGACCATGATCTGCATCTCTGCAAAATGTTCACTTCTCAGCTAATGGAACATATGCGTGCTCCTTAGGACACTGCATTCTGTACCTCTTCACTCCTCTGATATTTCAAAGACATGAACATTTCAAAGAAATGAAAGTAGAATATGTGCAAATGTGTAAAAATTGGAAACAACAAATGCTTTGTATGCTTTTAAGATATATCTCCTAACTGTTTCACATAGGAGACCAAAACCCTGCTACATTCACAGGAGAACACCACAATTCAAAGAAGTCTTTCATTCTGAATAGTTGGTACAAGCAGCATTTGCTCCTGAATACTGATGCTGGACCTTTCTGGAGACAGCCCACGCCATCTAAATAACTGTTACCTTTGGCAGGAAGACAATGAACGTTATTTTATCCTCACACACTACAAATCACTCACAAAATACACTTGGGGCTGGTCTTTGCCAGCCAGCTAAGTTACTGGGCCAGTATTCTCTGCAGTGGGTGTGGACTGGGAGCATTGTGCTCCTGAGCTGTCAGCCAGCACCACCACAGCACAGGTATTCAAGGGACCTCCTGCAAACACACATTCTGGGGGTTTACTACAGTAAATTCCCACACATACATACCAGCTTGGGAAAAACTGAGCATATTTGAGCTGGAGATCACCCAGTTACTCACTGTACATTTTTAAAATTGTGTCTGCACTTTGCTTAGTGCATCTTGGGTTGTTTTAAAGGCATTTTGTCTCGTCTAATTCTCTACTTGAGGCAAAAGCCTGGAATTCTAAATCACAGTCATTAGCACAGCTCACCAAGGTTATAATCTCACATAACCTGTTTTGCTCCTGGAAGACAGCTCTGAGGGCTCGACTGCATGCACTGAGTCAGCTCCCTTTTCTTCCAGAAGAGGATGTTAGCAACAGCATTGTTATTGCTTGAAGTAAGGTATTGCTGTTCACCCAGGGAGGGTTTGGCAATAATTGCTTCTTATGTAAACAAGCAGAAATTAATGATGTTTTCTGGAGGCCTAGATTGCCTTGTTAATTACTTGCAAAGATGTATGGATGTAAAATCTCAGGCCTGATAAACATTGAATCATTAGACACTTGAAGTTCTAGATCATCTCTTAATGTTTAAAGAATAAAGCAATAGTTTTGTAGTACGTGGATGTGTTAGAAATGTCTGTAAACTATAGGGCTGGTTTATTGCCCAGTATTCTTAGAATATATTAGACCATGATTTTTTCAAGGTAATAAGTGTGTAATAGACAAGTAGACTACTCAGCTGACACTGTAATTACTGTGATATAAAGGTAGTGGTGCATAATGAATGTTGCTGCTGAAAGTATATTGTGGAATAACAAATCAATGTGTGAAATCTGGATACCTTCAGGATAAGATCAACCAGAAGAATTGCCATCAGGTGTTATTTGCTTTGTTCTATCTGAGGCAGGCAAAACATGGTACAAACCATTAAGAACTCGTATTTATTAAAAAACTTAATTTAAAATGCTTTCAACTCTCCTTTCTACTTCCTTCTTTGACTTGTGCAAAGGATATCAGATTTTATAGTAACGTTAAGTTTCCTCGATCTGAAAAGACAAAACTCCTGGACAATACACATTTATCTGTTCCATCTTTATTTCTATACTTAACAGCTTGCAAGGCTAATCATGAAGCCTTTTATACCTCTTTATTACTCCATCAATCCCCTCCTCAGCACTGAAGGTAACAATCAACATCTCAGTCGATACACCACAAAAGGAGCAGTTATTTTTTTAGTGACCAAAAATCCACTTGCAGTTTGATCTTAGAAATTCATTGGTACTATCTGCAAACACGATCATGCAGACTGGAACGGATCTACACCCCATCACCCCTACTGAATAATTTGGTATCATATTTAGTAATGTCTTTTGCCTAGAGAAATACTAAACAGCCGCTCTCAATTCTAAGGAGTCAAATGATCTCCCAACCTCCTGAAAACACCACTCCCAAAGCTCTTCTAGCCCTCACAATGGGTCTTGGGGAAACCTACAGTTTTCTCATGTTTCATTTGCCAGAGACAAAAGTAAAACTAATCTTCACCTAAAAAAATCCCAGCAAATAAGGCATTGGTGTTTCTATAAACAAAGTCTGAAATCATGACAGTCTTCAAATCCAGAAGGATGAATCTTAGATTTGCTATTAACATTTTTTAAATTTTTCTGTAGTGCAAGTAAAGATTTTTTGCAGATTGAGGCTTGAAGTGGGGCTTTCAAGAGATGCTTATTGCTTACAGAACCCAGTTCTTGGTTTAGGAAATATATGTGTATATATATATATATATATGCTGTGGCTATATATAGGGTATTGGCTAACCTACATCCCAAAAAAGTCATGTTTGAGGTGCCAGCTGCAGGGCAGCCCAGCTGTGACCAGCTGGAAATGCAGGCAGGAGAACTGCCACTGGTATTTCAAGAAGATACTGTATTTCAGCAAGAGCTCCACAAAACTGGCACTGGGGAAGGGCAGGCCAAAACACAGGTAATCCTCCTGTTGAATTAAATATTTGGCTCCCCTGAAAGTTCAGATTTTTCCCTTTCTGCAGGAACTGTAGACATGAAGTACAACTTTTTCTGGAGCAGGCTGTTGCCAGTATGTAACTCAGCATTACACCACTCAGCTGCAGTAAGCCCTGCCCTCCATCGTCCCCAGTGCTTGTTGTGCTAAGTGGAACACAGCCCTTGATCTCACGGCAGTTGTGCTAGGCTAAGATCAAAGTCTAGCAGCTGGCAAATTAGCATGTGGGACTCCAGCCACAAGGAAAAGGCTTTTTCGTACTTGAAAAACAACATGCATATTTCTGCTGCCATGTAACAGAAAACATAGTTATGGTTAGATACGTGATCATGAGTAACAAGGATACAGATCACTGGCTCTTGAGTGCATGGAAATGTGTTCACATCATCCAAAATGCTGACAGTGCCAGGATTCAGCACTTGCTTTTAGTGACACCTCCCACTACATGCTTTTATTTTTCTATCACGAGCTAAAATTTCAAAATGGGGCAGTACAAGCTAGTTACGGATGTCCTGAAGTGACAGGTTATTCACAGAAGGCCAGATATATACAAAAAATAAGAAGATCATGCACATGTATCCTGTTTTGTCAGCACTACTTGTGGTAACAGCCTCTCTACATGACAGGTTTGGTGATCATCTGTCACCAGCTGCATTCCAGGTCCCTTAGCCTGGCCAGGAGGCGGCTGCCAGCTTCTGCTCAAATGAGACAAGGAGGGGAGTTAACACTGAGCCAGCTTCTTCAGACCTTGGGGGCCCTAAGCAGGTCCTTGCTCTTGATTTTCAGTCAGTCCTTCAGTGAGTGATGAGGAACACAGGATGGTGGGGTTTGATGCCGTTGGCAGTGGTAATTCTGGGACCTGCAGCCAGTGTTGGCAGGATGACAATTCTCATTGGGATCAGAGGAGGCACTGCTGCTCCCCAAAGCCAGTTATTTTAAGTCACATCTAAACAAGGAATTATCAGCTTAAGATTAGCCTTTCTCCCCTGCAGGTTCAATTAGATGCAATACTTGGTAGGTGAAAAGCAAAATCACATCTCTCTCACTTGAGCCAGACTGCTCTTGGCTTCAGTGGGTGTTGGCTGCTGCTGAACTGAAGAATTCACAGCCTGGCCAGAGGGATGTGAGTAAATAAATACCTGGGAAGCTGACATGCCCTGTGTGCCTGTTTGCTTCAGCAGAGGCACAACAGCCTCATTGCAGACACTTCCCTGCATGCCAGTGCCTGACATCCCTGCCTGTGGGAGGGCAACGTGACTGCCCCATTTCTTCTACCACTGGCCTGGCACCACTGTGCTTTCTGCTGGTGGTTGTTTGCCTTCTGTCTCATTCATCTCCTGAGCAAAATTAAACCAGCACACCACCAGAGGCTACCACTGGACTCTACACTTCACAGCCTGCCCCATGCATGCTCCTTTCCCATCTTCCCTCTATGCTCTGCATTTGCAGTGGGTATTTGCTGCTCCAGCCATGGTGCACTTAGTGGCAGCACATCTGCACCAGCAATCTGCAAACAGAGGCTAAAAGCCCAGTGCAGGCAAGGTCTTAGAAACAGGAACAGGCTTGCAATAAGGAAACAAAACAAAAATGCTCTTAACACATCTATGGGGGTTTTTTTTCTGTGAAACTGTTTTATGAGGTTGGGTTTTTTTAATCCATTGCTAGGTGCCTATGCAATATTATTGCCCATTAAATAAAAATATTTACATACCAAAACAAAAATGCATACTGTATTTACTAACAAGTAAATCCCAACACCTTATAGGTTTCCAGAAAACCTTGGGAAACTTCTTTCTGGACTGTAGGGCTAAAGCCAGGGCCCCTGACAGACGTTAGAAACACACCTGGGCAGTGATGGCCAGCTCCAGAGTGAAGCCAGGCTCTCCTTTTCTTACTGCTGCATTAAAAACACCATGAGTAAACCCCCTTTCCCCACAAGTCAGAGCAGCTCTGTTAACATCTGTTGGATAAGACTTCACTCTGTATCCAAATACCTCTGGAGCTGAGGTGGGTGCAGATCCAGGGGTGGCTCTTGTGTCTTTCTGAAATCCATGGCGTTGCTCCTCAGCTTCCTTGCAGCATTCCTGGCCCACATCAGAGGCTGCAGCTCCACCAAAGCTTCTCCTCCAGCGTGCAGGGCTCCCGAGAGACCCCAGTCAGCCGCTGTGCCTCGGCTCTGCTCAGTCCTCCCAGCTCCTCTGGCTATGGCTGTCTTCCCAGCCTGACTTCTGGAATGATTCAGCTCAGGGAATAAACAAAATGGAGTTTCCTCCCTGGTGGAGAGGCATGAGCAGCTGGTGAGCAGTAAGAATACCAGCAACCTGGTGTCACAGCCCAACACTGTCATTACTTCACACCACATGTAATTAAAGCCACGAATCAGTCACACTGAATCCATTTGTTCAGTACTCATTCACTTGCTTTTAGTGGAGGGGAATAGTTTGAAAGCAGCTGAAATCATGGCATCGGGTCCCCTAACTACACATGGGTTTCAGCAGTGAAGTCAGATTCCACGTATGTCTTCTTCAAGCTTAAAATCAGAAATCCTCTGTCAGACCCCTTTCCAGTTCTTTGTGCCTATTTCTTCAGTTTTAAAGATTTGTTTTAAATTCCTGATAAATCAGGAAATGTTTGAGGTATCTGAGCAGCACAGAAATCCATTGAATTTTGTGTACATATACATCTTTAAATGTTCCCTTTAATGCCATCAATATTGCTGCACTAACTGCAATAGTTTTGAGAATCCAGATATGCACTTCATGTAAAAATATGGAACAAGCCTGGGACTGTTGATGAGAGAGCTGATGGAACTAATGCACACTTAAAAAGCAAAACCTTGCCTTCAGTATTAATTTGATGGAAGCTATTGTCGAGCAATCACAGCCCTCAGATTGCTTTGGACCCCGAAAAGTTAGACTTAAGTGCTTCGTGAGAGAATTAAGAGTACCCAAGATATGAAAAGCGTAGTTCAAAATTTCTAAGAGCTATTAGGAGTAGGAATCAGCTACAGAAAGTTCTTTCATTTTGTTACATATATGCACACACATCTATGTAGAACTACTTATTTACTCATTAATTAACTTTTTGTGTCTCACTTCCGTTGTAGCTTCCTTTTTGCAATGCCCTAATCCAAAATTAGGGTGGCTATACATCCCTTTTCAAACATTAACTGGACCTGGAAGTTATGTTCCAATTCTTTGTATTTCAAATGTTCATAAATTATTAAAATAGGAAATTTAGCTGCCTATGCTGTAGAGAAATCGTGTTTTACCTAAACTCAGACTGTTTTTTTAACAATACTGTTTGTTTAAACACCTGATAAATTCAAATACATTGCCAGTGAACACATACCAGAAAGCTATCTTTTCTGTTGAAAATTTAATTGAAGGTTATCCCAAGTAATAATGAAAGTCCATAGCAGCTCTGGTATTACATCAAACATAAGAGCTGGTGCATTACAGAGGTGCTGGTGCATTACAAAGGATCCTCCGTACTGTTCATGATCAGAGAAAAGATTAAGTGATACAAAGGGCCGGCTGGGGCTTTCTTAATAAATTCTGGCAACAAGGTTACAAATCTGGACGGTGGCCAAGAGTGCAGTTATCAGGCTCAGTCAAGGGTATAGCTTAAAACCGAGAAGGAATCAAATCCTTATTTGCAGCCAGGGCTGGAGAGGGGACAAGCTAGCAGGTGACCACAGCTGAGCCCAGGAGCCACGACTGGGGACAGCTGTACACTATAATCCAGTTAATTTTCATATATTGTTTAATGCAAGTGATTAAAAGCACAGCTGTCCCTCTGCACTCCCAAAATCATGGGTTTTTCCTTCTCCCAGCTGGTTTTGCCTTCTCCCAGGTTAAGTAAAGCCAATCAGTCTCCAGAGCCCACTGAGACCACATCCCATCCTGTCAGTGCCCAGCTCAGCCCTGCTCCCACACCATCACTGACTGGGAGCAGCACGTCACTCCAGTGGGACAGCACCATGGCAAGGGCAGTCCAGAGCCCTGGTGTTATAAATTAGGTCCCATTCATTCTAATTTAATAAATCACAAACTTAAAATTTAAAGGAATTTTTTTAATTAACTAGTAATCCTGTATAAAAAGGTTACAAATCCCATATAAAAATAGATACAAATTGATTATATAAAAGGTCACAATCCAATGTAATAGAGTAAATAATTTGCCAGTTGCAGATAAAGTATAAGCAAAACCAACCAGGGTGCATGGGTGGGATTCTCCCCTGCCTCACGTACAACAAACAAAGGATTCCAGACACTTCTATACTGTATGCTAATACATATTCATCAATATTGTTTTATAAATCTACTCCTAGTTTCAATTCCTAATATCTACATCACTATACTCTACAGCACATGCTCTCACTGTTGCTAAGGGGTCTTCTGTATTTTTTGGGGGTATTTTGGATGAGGGCTGAGGTTTTTTCAGCTGTCCTGTGGACCACCTGGCAGGTGGCACATGCACAGTAAGCTTGGTGCTGTTAAATAAGTACTATGTTCCAATTAAACCTTATTTATTACATAGATAAGACCACTGTTTTAGGCTCTCCATCTGGAGTTGTCCCAACTTCCTCCTTCTCAAGGTCTGTCCTGCTCTGGGAGATGTCCCAATTCCATCTTGATGGAGCTTTGGTTTGGGAGTCTTCCTGACTTTGTCCATCCCAAGGCCAAGTCCAATTCCTGTATCCTGTTTCTCACATGTTATCATCTACCAAAAAACCCTCATCTGCTTCATTACACTAATCACATATAATTTTCCAATTATTTTCCCAAAATATTGATACAATTACAATTTAGTCAGCATGAATCACATCCATTTATCACACTGAGTAAGCCAGACCAAACTGGGGAGGCTGTGCCTGACCTCTCACCCACCACAAGGCACAGCAGCCCTCCCTGGATGGGAGATGGGCCAGGAGTGGCAGCAGCTGAACAGGAATTGTGAAGGAAGTAGAAAACATGGCACCCAGCATGAGGAGCACATCATATCTCAGCACGCAGCTAAAAGGATGCCCTTTCACAAATACCACTCTGCCTTAAGCAAAAAAGTGGTATTTATACCAGAAAGGGTCACAGGGGTCCTGCAATATGAATCTCCATTGGAAGCAATATCAGATGCTTTTGATGCAGCTGTGTAAAAACTGTAATGGCATGTGATTAGCAATTTCACAGGGAAAGAATCAATTTCATGCCCTTCTCTATATTTTCTAGCTCTTACCATCCTGCTCTGTGAAATCCTAGACAGCAAACAGCAATACAGTCAAGCAATATTAGAAGAATATCCTTCCAATACTGAAAAAGATACATCACATATGTTAGCAAAATTTGTAATAATGCCATACAAATATCAAGCAGGTCATCATTATTATTCAGCTGCCACCATGAAGGACTTCAACAGTGTAATAAACAGTTTTAGAACTGGTAATTTCCATGCAGGTATCCAAACCAGTTAGGTTTTTCCCAAAGGCTCAGAGTGCCAGGCTATCATCAAACAAAATCAGGTGAAGAGATTCTTGTAGAAACAAGACATGGGGTTTAGTATTCCAGTTCTAAAACAATTAGTTGAACTTCAAAGTCATTTCATGTTATTACCTTCATACTTTTGGTTTTGTTCTTTTAAGTGGGGATCATTTTCTTGTACTTTTTTATTTTACTAATGTAAATAATGTGTCCACTTAATTTTTCCATATCTTATAGAAAAGAGCATATATATATCTTTTAAAGAGTATATATCTATTTTAAAACAGAGTTCATTGTCTAAAAGGGGAATCTAGGAACTCTCCCTTCTATGTAAGTAAATTTCAGTGCTCAGAAAAGAAGATCCAAGTTGATAACAGTATCACTGTCTAGTTTTACATGCTCAGACTGAGATAAGAATCAGAGCATTTCACACCCATGAGTGGTTTTCTTCAGAGGAGAATGATCTTCTCAAGATCCTCCAGGCAGGGCTGCTCACCCTGCAGTGAGGTTCAGGGTTTCAGCACTGGATTTTGAGAGACAAGCAAATTCAGCCATTTCATACCTTATTCTCCTCTAGTTATCACACCAGTATTTGTACAGACTGACTGCCAGAAGTGGGGTTCCAGGTGCCACGAGGGAAGCAGCTGTGAGTGCCAGTGAGTGCCAGCAGGATTTGGAATCTGGCTATGAACTTCCAGCACTTTGCAGCAGTAGGTACCTGGGAAGCAGGAATCATGCTGTGCCATAGAATTTAACCCAGGCACAGAGGCCCTGTCCCAATCCCGAGGCAATCAGTTAATGAACCCTGATTTGTTTATTACAAAATGGTTATTCCTTTGTCAGCCTGTTCCCTGTTTGCCAACCCACTGTCCTGACTTCTAGGCCATGTTTAGACTACTGGGCCAGACCTACTGTTACCTGGTTAAAAGGATTGAGGACAATTTTCCCTTTTGTATTTGCTTTCACATGCTTCAGGCAAATTGTTGCGCCATCAGCACCTGTAAGCAGAGTTCATTGGCAATTTCTCCTACAGGTTTCCAAGACTCAATGCCTCTCTGGTGTGCTTCATGCCCACAGGGTTTGTGACACTGCTCTGAGGTCCATCATACCTAGGAGTTCTGTTTACTTCAGCAGCGCACATTTCTCAATAGTTCCTAAGGCATCTGCACTGCTATGGGACTGTCTGGGTGATGAACAAAATTGCAGTGTTTTGCTCTGAAGTGTCTGAAGACAACACACCCAGAAAGGCAAAAAGGTCTTGAGAACACATTCCTGTGAGGTTTGCAGGAGGACCCTGAGTCTGCAAGTCAAACAAACAAGAAACCCACATGGTCTTTGAGTCAGACTGGATCAACCCTTTTTCCTCAAGGTGCAGAAATTTCAGCTGACCTTCTGGTGACTCCTCACTTCAGTCTCGTGTAAAAGTAAAGCAAGATTCACACGAGACCCAGGATAACATACTGTATAGTGGGAAAGTGGAATCTTCTCAACTTTTCCTGCTGACTTTGAGACTTTTCCCCTGGCACCATATGTTTTCAAAGAAAGAGAAATTGCTACAGGCCAACACATTTCAGCCTTCCCTGCTGTTCCTCTGATTCAAAGCAGATCTGAACTGGCTGCATGAGATATATTTAAGAGTGAAGAAAAAAGACACATCACTTTGGACTTATTTCTCTAGTGCTTCTTGGGATGGATGCCTTAAAGTCTACAGACATTTGGTCACTGATCAGAATCCAGCACTCAAGGACAGTGGAGATTATGGACATATCTACATTTTGGTACAGCTTAGGGTTGTACATTTGAACTGAATCTCCCAAGCATAGCAGTGAGAATTAGTTCAAGGTGGGATTCCTGATGAGTAAAAACTATAAAACTGAAGGAATAAATTCCTAGGTACTGCTTTACTTCTCACATAGGAATAACACAACATAGGACTAGAAGGAAACATTTCTTCCATAGTTGTGTGCATTCAGTGAGAGCTGTGGGTACCAGTGACCATTCTACCTTTTCAACACCTGCATGATTTTCAGCACACCCTGACTCCCGAAAAAATAACAACAGCTATTTCACTGTGACCCTGTGTGCTTCCTCTCTCCTGCTCACTGTCTCCAGCTGAAATTTCATCTTTCTTTACTTCTCCCCAACTTCCCCCTATGCTGTGCCCAGCCTTTAGAGGCCCTAGACCACACTTACAGGACAGACTACAATTCAAAGGCCAAAAGTTGCTAAAGCCCTTATGCAAGTTAATTACTGTGCCCGTATAATCCCATATAATGCAGATTAGTGTTGTCAGCTAGTGTTGGGAGAGCAGCTGATGTAACAGGGAAACCACTCTCCTCAAGGGTGAGGAGATGCTGAGCAGTGCTGGGAACAGAAACCTCTTGTGCTGCTCCCCAGCTGCTGTCAGTGTGGAGGAGTTGGACACAAAAGCTGGATATGAAGACCAGGCAGATTTAAAAAGGGTTTCACCCCCCTCATTGTAAGAGGAAATTGTCAGCTTTGACCCCGTGCCCCACTCTGCACCTTGGTATGAAAAATTTGAAGTTCCAGAGGACAGATGCACAAAAAATATCCTTACATCAAGCTATGAGTCATGGTGAACTCAAGCCAGTAAGACCCCATGTATGCATCAAACAAAAAATCCTAACACGTTTCCTTCAAAATTAACACTGAGAAGTCACAGAAAACCATCCAGTTTGAAAGGCTTGTTGTCCCTCTGAGCAGGAGAATGTGGAAAGGTGGAGGGAGGCCTTCCTGGGAACTTCCACTTCTCTCAAATTGAGTCCAATCTAATAGGATTAATTTGCAGCCATTACTCAGGTGAAATGCCCTTTGGCAGCAAGGTGTGTTTTACATAGGGCCTACTTATTGCCCGAAAGAGTGTAAACATACCATGTTCAGATGTCTCCTCCCAAAAATTAATGGTATGTTGTATTTCAGCTTTTCCTGTTCTAAAGAGTGAAGTAATATGGGTTGTCTGGATGGGTAAGAGGTAGCTAGGAGTACAGCATTTCACATGACACCACTGGTAACCCAGCCACAGTCAGTTAAGCAAGTATTTCCCACCTCAGCAGGTTTTATGGTCAAATTACAGACTTTTCTCTTTCTAGTTCATGGCTGATAAAACTTTGACTGATGGAAGTAATAACGACAGAATATGTGATAAAGTGGTCTGCCACTGGCTGGAAGTCAGGGCATGGGACACTAAACTTCCATATTCTTAAAACCCCCCCTATTATTTTTAAAACAGTATAATCCAATCTAAATCACATAAATCTTTTGTTCACATTAGAAATCTAAGTCATTATATTCTAAAAAATTCAATTTTGCAAGCAAAATACATGAGAGATTAAAAGATGAAACATTTATTTCACGGAATTTGTTTTCTTTTTGTTGAGGACCAAAAAGCAGTTAACATATTTCAATAGCTTCCAAAGCAGCAACGGTTGTGTTTCTTTTTCTGTGCTTTCCTTCCTCCCAGGCTCATGAATCAAAACGTCAGGCTACTAAGGCACGTGTAGCCGGAATGTTTTCCAGGTGAGACACGGAACCAGAAGGAGCACAGGCAGCGAATGAAGGCACTCGAGCAGCCGCCGCTTGCTGCGCGCAGCCCGCGAGCCGCTGCCCAAAGCCGCAGCCAGCGCCGCAGCTGCGCCCGGCAGGAGCAGGGGGCCGAGCTCGTCCGTCCGGGTCCCCGCTCACCCCGCCGGCCTCCCCTTCCCGCTCGGGCAGGAGGGAAGCAGGGAAGCACTCTGAAGCCACGCACTGTAGGGCACGGCTTCGTCCGTCCGCCTTAGCGTGAGCGAGCACTGCCTAAACCCTGGTGCCCAGGGACGCACGTTCAGGAGTATCGCACCCTCTGCCGTCCCCTGGAGCCCAGGGCTGACCGTTCCCAGGACTCCAGTCCCCGGTTCCCGGCCCCCGGTTCCCGGGCCCCGGGCCTCCCCTCAGCGGGGCCGTGGCGTCACCTGCCGGCCCCCGAGCTC
>VWYI01038219.1:15462-42305 GCA_013399455.1 Anthoscopus minutus | reverse complement strand
GCCCAGCCCCGCTCAGCCCGGCCCAGCCCGGCCCAGCCCCGCTCAGCCCGGCCCAGCCCGGCCCAGCCCCGCTCAGCCCGGCCCAGCCCCGCGCAGCTCCGCCCAGCCCCGCGTTCCCTACGTTTTTGAAACTTTAAGAGCCTGCGCCGTGTCGCTTGCCAGAAGGAGCACTGAGAAATAGCATACATTTTAGCAATAAATCAGTCTGTTGTAACGCGGGCCTCAGTGCGTTCTCCAGCACATACTTAGCCATATTATTACATGTAAGACTTAGTCCTAAACAATTTCCCTCGGGAAACAATACCATTCACCTCTATAGAGGACAGTATCTGTTCTGTGAAAAGGGAGAATGCCAGATTTCCAGGTAATGCACTTATTCCCTAGGATTAAATACTGCTTGCTGACTGCAGAAGGGAAAGGTGAGCCCACTGTTGATTCCTGTTAGCCAAGAAAAGCTCATATCCAAATGTGACAGGCTCTTGGACTGTTGATTAAATTTCATCAAAGCTATTCTAAAAGCAATGGGGCTCCATTTCTGTGGGAAATGTAACTGAAAATAAATTGGGCAAACAGGTGCCAGCTGGCCAACAGTTTTAGCTGTAACTACTGGCCAAGATGGAAATGGATCCAGGTTTGATGTCCACCAAATTGGGCAACAAGTATTTCTTGATCCCAGAATGCTTTAAGGGAGTCTCTTCCTCTTTTGCACTGGAAAAGGCTTTTCCCAAGCTTATGCTATTTGTGAAATTTCATGTTAGGATATGAAAAGCAACATTCAAGAATATGGTTCCTCATCTACAGTTCTTGGCTACTTTTTTTAATGGATATATTTCTCAGCATATGACTACATTAAACAAATCTATTTCCTCTTCTTTTTCCTCTCCTCATCCTTTTCTGTGGCTCTATTCTATCTATTAAACTGGGAAAATACAAGGCAAGTTTGGGATCTGCACTGTAGGCACTGCTTGAGCAGTTCAGCTGAGATGAAATTGATACCAACCTTAAGAAACCTCAGCTGAAACATCATCTACATCTCTCGGGCACCCCAACTGCCTTCAGAATCCACTCCCTGGCTGAGGAGGTAACATCACTTACCTATCAAGCAATGGCAATGAGGGTGAGTGTTGCTGCAGCACCTTGGGAGGCATGAATGCCCGGTTCCTCTCCTTGTTTTTCTCCGCTTCTTGCTTTACAGGTATAACTTGCTTCTTTTTTTGTATTTCAGCAAAACCAGGATGTGGTGTTGATGCATTGATGAACCATAATGCGCCTCCAATTTATGCATACACATAATGGGGCTACTTCAAAACAATCCAAGGCCACTTTTAACCCATTTTTCCTCCTTATGCTCTTTTGAGATGCAAGGTGGCATAATTCCATAAAAAAAAGTATTAAGCTAGTAAGAAAATACAATTAGCCCTAGCAGGCTTTGGAATTGATACTCCTCACTATAGCTGGTAATGCTGCATTAAGCTGCTGTACTTTAGGAAAAAACAAACAAACAAATCCCATTAAATACATCACTCTTGTCAGGTGAGTTGTTTTCCCAACAAACTCATTTTTACCCTAAGCAGCTGTTTAGCTCCCCAGTTCCTAGAGTGAAGCAGAGCCTCTATAGGATTTGTTCTCTCTAGGGTACTGTTATAAAGATTTGCACTCCTTCATGCAACCTTCATTTAAAATCCAAACCTTCAAACTGAAGTTGAATTAAACTCCAAAAGCTGTTATTTCACAAGTTCCTCAGAAGATTGCCTGCCCTCCCACGGTCCAGCATCCCTGCTGTGCCCCCTTGGCACTGATTGAGGGCTGCTGCAGCCCAGCCCTTCCCTGCTGTGGCTCATTTCTTCCTCAGACCCTCAGGAACCTGGCTTCAGGCTCTCCTCAGGAGACTGCAGCAAGCAATCCATCCAGATTTCCCAGTGTGATATGAGCACAGCCTGACAGCCAGGCTAATGTGACCCCTCGAGTTCAGCCTGGATCCTCACCCAACAGCAGCAAATTCCAGTATCTGAATTCCAGTCAGCACAAGCCCACTTTGGTACAAATCTTTATTATCTGACACCTCCTTACCACAGCTATCATTGAAACAGCTGACATTCATATTTTACAGGTACCATAAAAAGTTACAAAGTGTAAACTATGCTGTGTAGTTCACAAAGTAAAAATACTCAAGGACTGACTTTGTGTCAATGGAATTTGGCACAGAGGTGCTCACACTCGAGGAGACAGGCAGGTGCTTCATCCTGAGCACGTCAGGGAGGCAGTGTTTGCACGGTTTAGAGGCAGAGCTTCTCCTGCTGGTGGATGGCTGGCTTTTCTAGGATTACTGTGGCATTAAAAGGCACAAAGGGAAACACCCCACGAAGCAGGCCCCGGGCACTGTGGCATCCCACCAGGAGTCTGAGTGCTGCCCAGTTCTTCCAGTTGCAGCTGGGGGAGGGTGTGTCACCATTCCTACCAGCTCCTTGCTCTTGCTTTGTCCAGCAAGAGCTGCAGCTGGAGATTCTTCTTCCAACAAACATGGGCAGCTTCCCTGTGCCTGCAGCAGGGCTGTCATTGGTGCCTGTGGTAGCCAAAACGGGTCTTTGGCTGCCTTTAGGCTCAGGACTGCAGGGCTGCTTTACAGATCCACACACTAACAGAGGTAAATATTTTAGATGACACCATGTCTATCACATTTAGAGACAGAAGTTCTATTTTAAAATTGTTCTGGGTACACTAGACAATTGGTTAATAAAAGGTAGTTTGGAAGGACCATTATAAGCAATATGCGGCAGTAACTGAGCAACAATAAATATTTGAGTTGTTTGGAGATTTTGTTGATTTGTTGGGTTTTGTTGGGTTTTTTAGTTTTTGGGGTTTTTACCATCTCCATTGTTACAAAGCAATGACAACATCAGTAGCCATAGCAACACAATCCCTACTTGTTCTACCCGAGCCAGTTATGCATGGTACAGAGAGCCCACAGATAATTTCCTCATGGAATTCAGAGCCTATTTATAGGGTATCCTTTGGAGCAGATATTGTCCCAAAATCAGTATTCCCTATATATTCCCTAGAAGTTTTGGTTAATTTAATCAACAACAAAAAAGCATTGTTACTTTCCATCCTCAACACAATGCTAATATTTTTAAATTTATATCCTGATCTTCCATGTAATTAAGGTAATAGAAAAAGAACAGACTGAGAATGAGAGGAAATATCTCATTAGAGCAGATGATCTAGAAGAGAACAGTCTGACATAGGCTCCAAATTCTTCTTTCATGAATAATCCTCACTATTCATCAGGGCAGGCAATAAAGAGTCAAATCCAATGGAGATTTCACATAGAAATTTCACTAAGAAAAAGCAACTGCTCAGGGATCATCACTTTGTACAATCCTCAGGACCCTGAGACCTCTGCCATGTCTGACCTCCCTAGAAACATGCCCTTTCCAGAGCTGAAATAGTCCTGATCTTAAGCTGCTGTCAAACATGCACAGCCACAGTGCTTCCTCTTCTCAAACCCTACTCCTAAGCCCCTTTTTTGCTGAATGATAAGCAACTACTCAATATTTTCAATGCATAGAGCAGAGATCTCAACCCAGGGAAAGGTGGGCAGAAAGTCAGGAAGCAAGATGCCTACACCACAGTGATCAGCAAAGGTGTGGGAAGGGAGGGCAAGCAACATGGCACCAAGGAAACTCAGATAGAGGTGAATTGTGGGCACACTGACAGTAGTCTGTCAGGGAAGAGGGGCTTCTTCAGGCACTGCAAATTCCAGCCCTGGTTCTCAGAAGGATTGTGTCACTGTAGAGAAAATGAGAGCGCAACTCAGTGTTGGCTCAGCGTTGTTTACATCCGGATGACAAATGGGCATTAGAAGGAAGAGCTCTCTTAAGGAAACCAGCTTGTTGCTGGAGGGTTTTTTGGAGCACATTTGCTCTGTCTGGCAAATACTTGTTTGGCTTCAGGGTGCATTGGTTCAGTCAGAGTTCACTCCATTGCCACTCTTTTCCTTAAACACCTTCAAACTGCTAAGGTATTTTCTTTCTAGAGTTCTACCTTGTTCTCAAAGTCCCAGCTGTGTTTCTTCTAAGAGCCTCTGTCCCACTGAATACACAACATGTCCAGTGCTGCTATTCCTGGGGCACCTCAGTGCTCAACTGAGCTAACTGAAGATGCTCGGGCTGCCTGACAAGCCTATGCATGACCTATCAGAGCACCTAATTTATGTAATATTCAGGCACCAAAACTGCTTAGGGCAGAGCAAACCCTTCACTAACATCAGATTTGCAAAGAAGGCAGGCAAGCAGAATGAATGTACAAATACAAGAATTTATCTCAGAAAAATTCAGTAATATATTACAATTCTTTCCATATACAATAATCTCCAAGACTTAGGCATTTTCACTGAAAAAGAGATTTTGGCTAAGATATTTTTCTTTTCTGCAGTAGATATCCACATTTTTTCTCAAATTCAGGCACTTGGCTTGTATACAATGCATTCTCTTAACCTGCTGCACCCTAGAGCTATGCTCACACAGCACTGCAGCTGTGTTACCCTGCAGCACCAGCTTAACACATACTTCCCCACATCTGTCAGTGGGGAAAAAAGGCATTATCAAATACACTGTCCTTGGTGAAATTTCAGAACTGACTGAAAAATTGGGCTGCCTTTCCTTCTGTGCAAGTTCTTGACATAGGATTATTTTTAATTTGCACAGGATGAAGAGTTCACATGATTCCCTCACTTCTCCTGTCCTGTGCCTGCCTGCTTCATCTTCCAAACTTATGATTCTATGATCCAAAGCACAGAAT
This sequence comes from Anthoscopus minutus, assembly GCA_013399455.1. NCBI lineage: Eukaryota > Metazoa > Chordata > Aves > Passeriformes > Paridae > Anthoscopus > Anthoscopus minutus. Next base: position 37,505 of record VWYI01038219.1, on the reverse strand, counting down.
GTTCAGGAAAGTCACATCATTCAGCGCTTCCCACCGCCCAGCACACACATGCACACAAAAATCTCAGCACTCTGTTCTCCAAACAGAAGGTTTGCTCTGCTCCATGACTTAGACAAACCATTTTTTCCAGTATCCTATTCAGGGCTGAAGGCTCCTATTTATTCTTGAATTCTCCTGTAAGTGGTTTACAGTAGCCATCTGCTGAAAACATACACCTTCATTCCTGTGGAAGCGCAGCAGGGGTTTCTGACATTCAGAGAACAATCTGATGTCATGTTTGATGAATGATGGTAAATCTCTCAACCTCTAATCAAAGACTTCTTGGGTTTATACTTCTGCTGCTGATCTCCTGCTGGGGCAATTTCCTATGCTCAAGCTGTGGGTAGGTACCATGGTGGTAAGAACATCTGTGTGGAGTCTCTCACTCGCATTTCTGGCACACATGAACCTAAAAGGACAACTCAAAACAGCACTGGCTTCAAGGCTTACATCCCAATGATCCCTCCCCCCCACTGCCCAAGAATAGGATAAAATCAATAAACCATCTAATAATCCCTTCTTAAAAGTATTCCTTACATAAGGATAATTACAGATTGCTAAATATGGATTGCAAGAAAGAGATCTTTCAGCAGACACTGTTTCTTTGCATGAGATTAAGAATTACAAATTGTAATTTGCTACTCAAAGATGAGAGATTTATGTGCAGGGATGCCATAATTGCTTTTGTGTTCTTCAAATAATTTCTTTAGTTTCTGTAGATACAATGCATGTAGCTGATCAATCTCTTCAGTGGTGGGGTTCAAGTTCTTTTTTACAGGGATGGGGCTTCCCACTGTAAATCAAACACAACAGCATTAGTGTCACTGACATCTCTTTTTAAGCAGAATTGCTGTCCCTTCTGTAAGAGCTCCACCACAACTCCCAGCCAGATGGCAGAATCACAGCACAATTTTCTTATCCTGGGGTCTGGTCCTGCCTTTCACAAGCCTGAGTCTGGGTCTGGTTTTTCACTTCCTTTTGCTCAAGGAAAATGAATTAAACCCCACCCCAACATTTCAGTTTGGCAGTAAAAGAGTGAATGAGAAGAGTGATAAGCTCTAACTTGAAGGAGCAGTTTACACTTCAAGACACAGTCCTAAGTGTTATGTGCTGTCTACAAGTTCAAAACAGTATTTAAAAAAAAGTACTTTCTCACTTTCTCTTCTGATCTGAATAGTAAAAGTACTCAGTGTGAGGGACTTGCTTAAGAGAACAGTGGTGCCCTCAACCACAAAGTCACATGAACAGGATTGAAGGAAATATTTATCTTCCAGTTTATTCAAAATAGATATCATTGCACCAGAAATGGTGTTGGTGACCTCAGCCTAGGGAGGGGTAGCACGTAAATCCCCTAAACCCTGTGAGGTGTCTCTGAACCATCCATTGTCCAAATGTTCTCCAAAATGTTCTCCAGATGCTGTGCAAAAGCCTGCTACCTGTAGGTGACTCTATAGAAATCCAGAGGGCAGCCTTCTCTTCCACAAAAACCTATGACTAAAAAGTGCATTGCTAAGAGAAGCTTCCCATGATCTCAGTCTTTCCTATGTTGTTCAGTCAGTAGCTTTTGACAGATGTTCTTGCATTGGAAGCACAAAGAACTTAACAGAGCCAACTGAGATTACAGAGGAAGTCTAGAAAAACAGAGAGCTCAAAGCAACCTCAGGACATTTCCAAAGGCACCTGAAAATTCCTTTTAACAGATGCTGCCACTTCAGATTGGATGGTGATGACTAAAGGGAAGCCTAGCCAGAACCACAAAGAGCTGAGCCTGCATTTTCCTGCTGCAGCTCCAGCTGCCATCAGCTCTCAAGAGGGGACCCAGCCCTGGATTGAGCAATACCTTAGAGGGGTGTGAAATCAATATACATACAATACAGGATTTCCAGAGGCAGGACTGGAAACAGCAAATAGCCCCCAAGCCCTCCTGCAAAAGTCTCTTCTCTCAAGGGTGAAGATTTCTTGTGGGATTGAAAACTACACTCATCTCTCTAATATTATGTGCAGCTTTAAGGGACTTGCTTAATTTGATATTTTAGAATTGTTTCTATTTCTGAAAAGCAGTAATAAACAAACAAAAAAAAAATAAAGGAAAAACAAAAGTACTTCACTCATCAAGCCCAAACCACTCAAACTTCACAGATCTTGGCTTAGCTGAATGGCTCTTGGATCCACGGCTTCTGAACCAGGACTGAAATCACCCATTCCTGGCCACACTGGCAGCACAGCTCACCACCTCAGGTGAGCTCACTGTGCCTCTGCAGTTCTCAGGAGCTGAGCCAATGCTTTCAAAGCCATGTTGAGCCATATCAAGAGCACCCCACACACTCCCAAGTAAACGAGGATGTTGTGATAGTTCTCAAACATGGGGGAAGAGACACAAAAGGTAAAGGACCTTGTGAGATCTTACAAGTTCTGTTGCAAGACTCTGGTCTTGCTGATTTGTAGCACTCCTGAACTTTTGTCATGATGAAGAAATGTCTCAATGAATAAGAAATTTTGAGCTTCAGACCAGTCCTGGTGTCATCGGCCCAAGAAAAAAAAAGCAGATTATATATCTCATCCAATACATCTCAATCCAAAGATTTGATAACTTTTCGGCTTTAAAATAAATGACTTTTTTAGCCTGCCTGTGTACATTGTGGGCTTTAAAAATTAAATATTTTCAAAATATTCAACTGCATGAACTGATAAAACACAGATCTGCTTGTAATTTAACATAAAAAGAGCCATGTTTTTGTCTTAAATATTTTAATTTTTTTCATACTATAATCAAATCAACCCCATATAAAGGGAAGGCCACCTTCAAAGTCCCTTGTGGAACACCAGAAAAGCTCAATTTTCTTTAGTTCACTCAGGTCAGAATCTGGCTAAAAATTATTTATCAAAAAATTTACAGACAGACAGCTATTGTCTTTGCATGAGATTCAGCATCCTATTTTGCATAGGTGTGGTTGTCCATAGCACTAGTAAAACCATTAAAAATATGTTCAGTTCCTCACCCCAGTGAGAGTACCTGAGCAGTAACGAAAACTTTTGGGGAAAAACACTCTCCCAAGCTGTATGGCATGCACACTCATAATTAATGTATGCTCTTTCCAAGGGAAAAATCCAAACACCTCAAGACCTGCAAAGCCATCCAAGTGGCAGCCTGCCCAAGGGCTGTGGCTGTGCCACCACAACGAGTCTTCTCCCTTTCCTCCTGCATCTCTTGCTCTGTCCTGATGAGCACCAGGTCAGGACCATGCAAGCTCCTTCCAGCAGCCCTGCTCCAGAGCGCTGCTGGGGTGGCTGTGCATCAGCTGGAACATCCAGCTTCTACTTCTCTGCAGAGCTAAGAAATTAAGGTTCTGGGCTTCTCACAAAACAACTGCAGCATCCTGAACTCAAAGCAACAGCTCCAGAGCTGTGGCAACCCTCTCATAAAAACCAGACAACACTTGGATTTATTTTTGGGTTGCCAAAGATAGAAGCCTATGGATAGCTGAGAATGAAAAGTAAGATTTGGCCTAGGACAGAAAGGGGAAAGGAAGAAAAGAACTGTCCCCTTTAACTGGAAAGGACAGTAAACCTCACATACTTGAACAGATTTATAAATTTACAGATATTAGCAGCACACTGATGAATTTCTAAACAATTGCAAACACATTAGAAAAGGTGCAGGGAACTTACCAACAGTATGAATAGGTTGTCTGTAAGGTATTAAACCAAAACTGTATTGGAATACTCCTCTAGCATGAAATAGTGGTAAAGCAAAGCCCATTATCTTTTGCAACTTCTCCTGTACATTCCTAAGCCATGAACCTTTGGGGTTTGCAACTTGCTTGAATAGTTCATTTTCACCAAAGGAAAACACAGGGACCAGATGAGCCCTGTAAAACAAAGAGGACACTGAGAATTCTACATCAGCCTGCGCTTGCACCGCAGTTCACATCAGCAGCATAGAAACAGTTTCATAATAACCAGCACAGAGAGTTTGGATTTCATCAGCAATGGGCATTTAACTCTTCTCACGTGCAGCAGCTTTTTGGATGCCTTGGCTGATTGGTGTTTAAAAAAAAAGTAATTGGCACACAACTAGCAACTTACTTTTGGCAGTATTTAGTTGATTGATACCTATGGGAATTTTTGTGACTGTTCAGAATTATGAAAATGAGTATTTGCATGTATTATAAGTATGTCTTTATCCACCACTATTTCAGCAAGTCCACTTTGTTCCATTACATTTTTTTCCCCTTGGCAAGCAAAGAAGCCTCACTGCTAACCTTATAATGCTCCCAGCTGGGTGGCATCAAAACTAGATCTTGGCTTTCCCTTGTCTTTTGACTGGAGTAATGTGTGCCCTTGATTTCAGCACAAAAGCCGTGATAAAAACCAGACACCCTTGCAGACACCAGTGCAATGCCAAATTCCTCCTCTGCTGTCCAATTCCCAGTGAAACCCTGCTTCCTCTGGACTTCTTCAAAACAGTAGCCTCAATCCATTATTACCAAGGGTCACATCTTACCCACAGAAATTACGTGAACCCACTTTGGCTCTTGCACAGCCTAATGAATTCTCATTCAGTTCATGAATTGGCCTGGGAGGAAAGGCACTGAGTAGCTTCTGGACAAACTATTTGAGTGGATAGAATCAGTGCAGTTGTCTCCAGAAGGTAAACCCATCGTATTTAAAATCTTGGCTACAGTATGGTTTTTGATTAATGCTTAGTTTCATTGACTATTCTACAGAGTTTAGAGAATAACAATAAAAAAAAAGCAGGTAATCCTCAGCAGTCTCTGAAGGATCCAGGGATGTTTTATTTTCATTACTTAAATCTTGGTTTCTGCATCTTAGCTCTATTCTATCTTCACTACCTTTGAGAAAAACCTTACTGTAAAATAGCAGTATTGCTAGAACATTGTCAGAATGAATTTCTGCAGAGCTGTGAATGCCTGAGGAGGATGCACTGAGGACAGAGCTGGCTGGAAAGCACTGTGGACAGTCAAAATCCACCTGTACAGTAACAAACAACTGCTTCAACAGCTTCTTCAGCCTGAGAACTCACATAGGCTATCATTCCACATACTATTCAAAGCTCAAAGTTTCTTTCTCCAGTGGATTTATCATCCTGCCACCTGTAAAAGAAATATCATAAAGCCTGGTGCTTGCTGTGGCTGTGTAAACACTCCACTTTTTACTACAACACTGAGACAAACAGGAACATCTTGTGGTGCAATAGCTGTGGTGCCCTGACACTGTGGGATTTGTTTTAATCTAGTGAAGGCTTTTGCAAGATCCTATGTAGGAGGCTGAGACAGAGAAATAAGTAACTTATGATTGTGAAATTAAAGATAAGTTATCTGATTCATCATTTGTTTTGTGTCTTTAGGATTTCTTAACTTCATATCACACATTTGAACTACCTTGGACCAAAATGTCTTTTGCAGAAGTGCAGAGGACTTTTGCTGTAATATTTAGGCCACATTTGACAAGCTCCTAGCTGAGGAACACATCTTCTCTGTGCTGGCAGCACAGGAGCCAGGGCCAGAGAGCACAACCCTCTGCATTGCCCCTTCCTTCCTGGGTTGGTATTTGCTGCTGCAGACCATGAGCACCAGGAACGTGTGCAGGCACTGGTGGCAGATGGGTCTTCTCATCTGTCACCATGAGCCTCCCTTGCCCTGTCACTTCCACTTGAGTTGGAAATTTTCTTCCCATTTTGTTAATGGTTAAAAACAAGACATCAAAACAGAAGCAATTACTGGATGCTGAGTTTTTGGGCAAGAGATGTGCTAGACTCATACTGTCCCACTGCCCTGCTGGACACACAAGAAGTCAGAATTGCAATGCTTCACACAGAAGAAAAATTGGAGACATAATGTTAGTTTTTTGTGTTGGTGTTTGTAGGAATGACTTGGAGCCTGCTGGTTACAGTGACCATGTGAGTTGTAGCCCTTAGGCACTCAGGCTGAGATAGGAGCTGCCACCCAGAGGAGGGCTCTAGGCAGCCATGACCCTTTTAGAAAGATGAGAGCCATCACTAGAATGTAAGTAAGTGATGGGGTAAAGGGGCCATTCCAGTGTTTTGTAAGTGTCCCACCCTTGCTGTTATGTGTTTGAAATACTTTTGAAATCAAGGTCATGAGAGGCACAGGTGTATCTGATTTCTCAATCCAAATCAATTTAAATGAGAGATAACCACCACCAACCTTTGTGATATGACAGACCAGATATCTACCAACATACTCAGAAAAAAAAAGTACTTAAATATTCTTCTAATCTTTATGGTTAAAACAAATAAAAGCTAGTGACTGTTGAGCATCCCAGTGAATTAATCAACAGTTGAGCAAAGATTGAGTAAAGACTCATTTAGACAGTAAACTCATCATTCAAATACACAAGAATTTTTTTCTGGGTACAAATGGTAAAACATTACCTTCTATTAGTAAACAAATTCTTTATGAGAATCCTAGTGATATCTGTAAGAAACACCCTTGGAATTTTGGCACAGAAAAGTTACTAGAACTGTTTCTAGTTTTTTGTGCTCTGTGTTAAAGCAGAGAGCTCCTCTTCTGAGAGATCACCTTTTCTCCAGTTAATAGCTTAAAAAGCTCTTACAGATTTCTCAAGACTAGTATTTTTTTCTCATTGCTTCACATGAAAATGTATAATCTTGAGAGCTGTCCAGAAAATGTAGCCAGAACAAATCATTGGTTTCAATATTTCTAATATGCAAATTGTCTAGACCAGTCCAGAACAAACACAATAGCTTATACTGTGTAAATCACTTAAAAGATATTGATACGATCTCTGATTAATTACACACTGACGGCTGCTTGATTATAAAATGTTACCTAGTTTTTCTTGAGATTTTCACTAAAAACTCCCAGGAATTTACTTTTGCAAATGGCAGTCTTCAAATTGAGTCTTTAATAATAGTGAAAACAAATCTTCCTAGACCATAATTTTCAGTGATTTAATGAAACAAGGCCTGGCTATCTAATTTGTTTGTTTGTTTGTTTGCTTAAAATGATAAGAAAATTCTACCTTAATGTGCCTTCAATTTACAGAACAGAAAGTAGAATGTCTGCCCTACTCAGCAAAATCAGCCAAGGTTTACTAATATTGCTTCATAATTCTTACTTTGCAAATGCAACTGAAATAAAACAAGATATGCTAATAACACCTACTATTACAAATTATGAAAGTCAAAGGGAGTTTTCAACACTCCCAGATGGGATCTAGGTTGACAGACTAGCTCCTGTACCAGATACCTGCACGTTCTTAGACACTTAGACTCTTTCAAATTCTCTAATTTTATATAATATGAACTGTATTTAAGAATCAATCTGCATTCAAAGCATGCTTCATAGAAGACCTACCCATGTTTCAGGGCCATTTTAATGAAGCCCTTCCTCTTGAGGATGTTCAAAGTCAGACTTCCAGGATGTGCATTGAGAGATTCCTCTGCTCCTCCAATCACAATTACGGATGCATGGCCACCTCCTTCATTGTTCAGCACATGTGAGACACTTTCCTTGGATGCAGAAACCATTCCTTTAGGAGGAAACATTTGAAGAGTGACCACTGGATCTTCATGTGCAAGTACAGTGGAATTTAAGACTATTTTGAAATATAGAAATGATGTTTCAAAATTATAACAGCACAGAACAGATTTCAGAGGCTTGGGTTCAACCTCCTCACTCTACAACAGATTTGGTTTTGGGCACATGCTTTGATTTCACACTGATGATTTCAATGCTGTTGCCTATTGCAAGAGTTTTGAGTTCTTCAGGGTGTGCTCCTCTGGCAACTTAACTCCCCCTCAGAGAGACTCTGTGCCCAAGAACAGAGGAGGTCAATGGCAACAGATACTGCTGAGAGGCAGAAGCTAAAGCAGGTGCATATAAGCACAGGCACAGAGGGGTTAACACAATGTATACAAGACTTGTTAACTCAAACATGGAGCTACAGTGAGAAGCAGACCCATCCACTCTTTTCAAAGCTATAAAGCAGCAGCTCCATCTAAGGCAATGGCATGACAGCATTAGAAGAAGCAGAAAAGACTCACTTCTACCATTCCTAATAACTGCATCAGCTCATTTTCTAGTAAACAGGCCCAGGCACTCATCAATATTTATGGTAAAATAGCAGATTATATGAAGCTTTTCTGATACTCCTGCTGATCCAGATATTTCTAATCAAAGGCTTTAAGAGTACAAGACTTCATCATCTCCTTAGGTCTTGCTCTGGACTTGGTGCTTTGAAAAATCCCTTTTCCAACAGATATGCACCTAATCTTTAAAGGTTCCTTTTCCTTCTTGCCCTAAGTTTTATTTCAAAGGCTTATAGTGGTCCCATTTACCCAGAAGCTATGTTTAATTACGCTGTGTTGAATTCACATAATCTAAGTGACAGTTTAGAGATCAAGTCTAGTTTATGTTGTTGGTTTTACAACCAGCTGGGATCAAAATGCCCTTTTGGATGTCCTGCTCCCTGCTTGGTCTTTTTTCTAATAGGGACATTACAATGTGGATTAAAAAAATTTTGTAAGAGAGGCAAGATGACTGGGATATTCTTTTGAGAGCTGGCCACCAAGAGGAATAGCTTGCAACTGGAGCAAGGCCAGACCTCAATAAAAAGCTACATCCATTTGCAACACATGCCTTCACAGTCACTGTTACCCTGAAAATGCAGCTGACCTGAGACTCACAAGTAATTCAAGTGATGCTCATTGATATCAGCATGCATTTTCCCTGGAAAGGAAAGCAGAAGCTGCTGCCTTTCCCCAGGACAAATGAAGCGAGCTGTCAGGCTGCACACAGGGCACTGCTCCATGCTCACATGGCAGCCCAGGAGTGCCATAGCTGCACTGCCAGAGGCAGCAGCTGCATGCTTTAGAGACAGGCTGAAAAAGCCTGGGAAATGAAACATTGTGCCAGGAGCAGGCTTTCAGGACATGGAAGATTTTGCAATTGTTTTATTATTTGACTGGTGACCTGTATTACACCAAAGGTCCTCTCTCATTTATCAGCTGCATACCTGTGAAAACGGAGCTCCAATGTTGGCTATTCTTTAGTGTGTTTTTAACTGTGGTTATTTGTCATTCTGAAGGTAAATATTTGTTCCCATGGGTCAAGATGCCAAAAACATATAAATCTGACTTCCAGATAATGATTAAAAGACAGTGCTTAAAATTGCAATGTTCTACCACTGCCAATCCCTCACTTAGCAAGCCTCAAAGAACACCCTCAGAAATTACATTTGCATAGAAAGGCATTCTCTGGTATGTTGAAGCACACATAGATAAGTCATTCTGATATTAATCTGGGCAGCATCCTAGGCATGCTTCTGTGAATAGATCAGTGCAACAGTTTCTCTGAGACTGCAGTGTCTGTGTTGCAGTCATGAATAAAGTTAGATCTCTGTCTCCCAAACTTAGTTTCGTGTATCACAACATGCTTAAATGCTGCAGTTGAGTGAATTTAAGTAAAATAACTCCTGTATTAAACCACTGGGGGGGGGGGAGCACTAGTCCTTATTTCATTCTTCTCACTTTTCTGTTCCTCCAACTTGATTATGTTATTTTTATCTTTTTTTACTGTAGTACCAGTCATGAATATCACCCCTTTAATGACAAATGCTTCTCAGAACAAAGAAAAAAGGTCTCTCCCTTTAGAGTTTCCATCTCAATTAAAATTACACAAATTTGCAACATGAGATTTCAATCAGAAGCAGGTAATTAGGTTCTGAGTATAAAGATATTTGTAACATGGAAGTCTAAGCCCCTTAGGTAAGAGATTAGCCTGAATTTGTTTTACAAGTGCCTGCTAATGGCTAAATAAAATTACAAATTTTTATGCCCTTCTCTTCTTGTATATAATGGGTACACAGGACTGCTCTCTGATAGTTTGAAGGAAAATCAGCAATTTCTTTTCAGAAAGAAGAAAACAACTCAATGATATTGTTTATAAAACCATTAAATAAAACCTCCCAAAATTTTTTGCCACAACAGTTCATCATAAAATAGAGTGTCATTTTGCACCAACAATGATCTTTCTGAAATTACTTACCATGTATAAGTAGAGGAATAGGCTCTACATCAGTAACAGAAGATAAAACATGGAGTAACAGCTGAGACATTCTGCTTTTACCTACCAGCACTCATTATGTATTCTCTGAAGAAGGGACAGGCAAACCAGATGGGCATGATATGAAGATATGGAGTAAGCCCAGGAAATAAATTTTTGAAAGGAGGATCGGTGCAAAAGTTTCCGAAGGCTCCAGCTACCAGGACCCCATGAGGGTGAAAGCCAAGTAAGTAGTTGTGATTTGGATTCAGTTCTGAAGTTTTTATAAGCTGAAAAATAGAGTCAGTGGTAGGCATTATAATATTTACCTCAAAAACAACAGCTTTGGAGATTGCACATTGACAGGACATAGAAGCAATGACAATGAATTTCCTGCTGAGCACTTAGAACTACTGTCCTGCTTTACAGATAAATAAAGCTTAAATAGATGTGTCAGGATAACATCTAGCATTTACTATGCTGAAGCACTATCTTGTCACCCAACAGTCTAGCTTGAAAACTGTCCCCTTTTGTCACTAAATCGCAGATTTCTCATATTTTAGAAAGAAGTTAAGTTCACCCTGGAGTATTAGAATTTTAGCAAAGATGAGTCTAGATGTTTGCCCATGCTTATGGCTATTCAAGCTGTTTGTGAGAAACCTTTTACTCACATGAATGGGAAAGTATTCCCTGAAGTACTTCCAGACAGTCCAGCTTCTGACCCACTGGGACCGTCTGCCCCCAGCACATGGTGTTTCCCAGTCCAGGTAGAGCCACACCAGGTACAGAACAGCAAGGAACCAGAAGTTGCCCAGGATCAGGATCAAAAAGAATCCACAGCAAAACTCTGCTACAAGAGACAAAAAGTGAAAGCACAGCAAGCATGAATCACATCTGTGGCCTTTTAAGACCTGAATTCCCAGCCCTGATATGTTTTTACAGATTTATTCAAAATGGACACAAATAGAGCTCAGCTTATTCCACATTGTGTTGTTACAGTGAGAGTGAAACATCACAAGGGTGTCTCACCTCAGTCTATTATTTCTCCCTCTACTGCACAATTGGATGTTTGGTAGAGAGCATCTGGTTTACCTAAGGCAAAATAAAAGGAGACAGCAAGAGCTAACAAGGATGTAATGCTTCAGGGAGTGAGAAGAAAGGAAATCTGGGGAAGGAAAGAAGGGAAAGGGAACCATGGCAACATCTTTTTTAATTGCAGGGATGTTGGGCAATCATTTTCTATTTTCTTTTTCAGCTTCTCTACCTATAATATGAGTGTGGTAGTTCTACCTCAGCCAAAAGCGCTGTCACTGGCCAAGAACATGCACTAGACAAAACCAAAATATGAAGAGGTTCCACTTCAGCCACTCATCCCATCAGTCAGACAGGAACTCCAGTGCTGCTGTGGGAACACAAAGCCAGGTAAGTCCTGGTACTTTCAAAACCAATTAAGTAAGAATTGTAACATCCTGCTACAACAGTGAAACAAAAGCACAATCCAAAGAGCAAGAAAGGGTTGTTTGGTAAATACAATGTGTTTCTTGGGGCTCAACCTTGAAATAATTACTCAGAGAAATCCTATGAAAACTTCATCTTTGTAGAACTTGCAGAATTTTAGTCCTGCGGTGTGTTAAGCAGCCCTGGTCTGAGATGCCTGAGGAGTAGGAGATGCTGCTCTCTGCCCTGTGGTACCCCTGCAGCAGCCTGCTTGCTCTGCCATCTCCTGAACAAACCCCATCAGGCCCATGGATCAGATGCTGAAGCCCAGGTTGCAAGGGAGCCATGGCTTTAGCATCATAGATGTGTACAATGGCAAGCAAAATAGGACCTTGTTCTCACTGGAAGACTCAACGGGCAGAGTTGCAGGAACCCAGTGTTTTTCTGAGATATTTTTCAATGCAGAAGCAGTATTTTATGTCTCACAATTGACTGGCTTTCATAAGAGCAATATCCTGTGAAGTCATAGAAGAAGTTACACCAGTGAAACATGCTGAGCTAAATACACCACTAAATAGACCAGATTTTTAAAAAAAACAACAGAAGTACTTCAGGCAATAATTTGGCTCACACAATGCAACATATCACCAGAACTAAAAACTTTAGAATAAGCAGATGAACCAAGAGTAAAACCCACTCATCCTAGTTCAGATCACCTTCATTCAGGAGAGATATTACTTGGGTGTTGAAAAGTCAGCAGATTCCCCGGACTATGCAGGTTTCAAAGCTGAGATCTCAGCTTGGTCTACAGGCAGATTTGCATTTCCTCCAACCTGAATATTTACTTTTTCTGAACTTCAACCAACTTGTTCCTGTGCCTAGTTTGACTGTGCCTTCAGAACACAATTGGATATTTTGTCCAGAAGGGGACGAACATTTGCATTTCCAGCAGGAATATAAGCAGAAAAATAAGGAATTGAATTTGCTCTGAGGAAGGGAGAAGGAAATGACCATAAACAAAAGCAGGAGCAGGATAAAATCTACCATTTTCAAGGATACTTCATTCTTCAGTACAGAAGCTCACTGCTTCCTCCTCAAGCAAGCAACCCCAGTCTTGCACAGAAAAGCACTTGAGTAAGAGCTCTTGAAAAACATCACATCTAACTCCGGCCCAGAGACCCCCAAAGTCAATATGAAAAACTCACAAGAACTGAAACAAGTTCTAAGGAGCATCATTAGTGCAGGACCTGGGTAAAATATGACAGTTTCACAGGGAATCCCACTTTAGCATCACTCCAAAATAAGGCACAGAAATCTATTGAGGAAAAGTCATTACCTGTTCCTTGAAGAAGAGATCCTGAAACTGTAGAATATTCTAGGAATGCTAATCTGGACAGGATGCCAAGGTTCTTGGTTTAAGTTTGAACAAGTACGAGAAGTTTTTTTCTAGCTGCTATAAATCAATTAATTTGTTATGTAAAAATAAGTATTTATATTTCCTACCCTTCCTTTCAGAAGCACTACTGACTTAACACAGATTCAATCACATAGGCTCTTTTAACACAGAATCACATGGCTTTTTACTGCTTTTTATCAGTTTGCTAGCAAACAGCTGAAAAGAGCTTTGTAGCCAAGCATCCTTTCTGTGACAGCTAATTACATCAGCAGTGAGAAGGCTCAGATAGCAGTACCCAACCCTACCCAGACAAACATCCACCACATCAACCAGCTGCTGCTTCACTTTAGCTAGGGCACCTTCCTGAGTGCACACAAGGTGTGAGGAGATAAGTATGCTGCTAGCACTTCCTAAGGGGAGCTCAGCATCTTGCAGGACAAAGATGATTAGTGCATTCCCAATGACACATGAGGCAAATTCCTTTTACCTTACCTCCTCATTATTTCAATGAATTAGCAGCCTGCAAGATGATGAGCTTCCCTTAGGATGACTCAAACCCAATGAGCCTATAAACACAAACCTCATGTTTTCTCCTTCAGACAAGACAATGAGTAAATAAATAGCAACCATTTTAACTAAATTCATAAACAAATTCCAGGCAAAAGGTGAATAACTTGGGATTTGTCATTCTACTGCATCATTGTGCCCTTGGATGTAGTTCCAGTGTACATTCTAAGTGTAATTTTTTGGTCGAACTCAAATTAGAGCTTTGAAAATCTCTCTTTGATATATTGGATTTTGGGGGTGGGTGAGGGGGAAGGAGGAAATATAGATTAAAAGACAAATCACTGGCATAGAACTCTGAACACTGGGTTTGTGAACCAATGTTGGTGTGTCACTTCTCCATTTGCCATTTACAACACACTGATACTCATATTTTGCCACAAATGAATGAAAACCACTTTAAGTAGTGTTAGCTACCAGCACTGGCAGCCATCCTGCCCAATGATGTTTGTATACTTGGTTCTTCAATCATTAATCAGGCTCTGAGTTTGCAACTGGGGGCACCAAATTTATAAAATAGTTAAATACTAGAGATAGGAAGCAAAAAAACAGCAGAGGTTAAATCTGGAAATTGGAAGCTTCAGATGTATTTGGAATTACTAAGGCATCAAAAATATTTCTTTAATATCTATTGTGAAAGCCACCAAATGCAAGATTGTCCCTAGAAGAAATGGCTCCCATTATGCTCAGAGCAGTCATGGACAGCACACCTGGGCAGTGCAGGTGTGTCCCTGGTGCCAGGGGTGCTGGTCTCACCCCAAGAAGCACTGCAGACTCTCTGCAGTGTTCCAAAAACCATGCAAAGGGGCTCACTCTGAAGCCTCAGGACTGCCCAGCAACTCAGGACAGCTCTGAACTCCAAGCCAGTTCCTCCATGCTCCACATACAATTAGCAAAGCTTTCTCTAAACACATTATGCTGGTCTGTCTTAGATGGGCTGGACATATTCAGAATTCAGTAATTTGATCCTCATCCCACCAAGGACATGGTAAAAAGCCCATCTTTATCCCCCTGGCATCCTAGCAAATACACAGGTGAAGTGATTCTTAGTATTGCCCCTCCCTGGGCTTTATGAGTACCAATACACACAGCAAGGTGAAAATCTCATTTCTTACATCTGTGGGCACAGGGGGGAGAAAAAAAAAGAAAAATGGCATTCTTCAACAACCATGTTGATGTATCTACAGCAACAGTATTTTTCTCATCCTTAGTTTTCAGAGCAGCAATGACTCTGAGCTGGGTTGGGAACAGAATTTGGAGGGAACACTAAAGAATTGTACCATGATGTTTTCATCCCTAATGACCATTTGCTCCTCTCTATTATCCTTCGAGCTACCATTGATCAGTTGATTTTGGCATTAAAATAAAGTATTTTCCCCACTTATGGGATACTTTCTGTGGGAGACGGTGGGCCAGCCAATGGTTCACCCATCCTCCCCTGGAGGGAAGACAGCCTTTAGGAGCCACCTGTCCAGCATGCTTTTCAGTTCCTGTTAATTCTCTGTTTATTACTGGTTGCCCCCTTTTGACCTGCCCTGACCTGATGGAGATAAAAGGTTAGCTCCCAGTATCCTCCTTGGCATTTGTATCCAAGATTTCTTGGAAGATAGAGCTGGAATTAAACCTCTGAAGAGATCAGATACAAAGCTCCCTCTCTTTCTTCTATTCACTTTAACAGCTGTTATCACTCAAACAGCCTTGGTCAAGGCTAGAGCTGATACTTTGGAGCAGCCAAAGAGGTTCGGGATCCTGGCTCTCACCACCTCCCAGCAGGATATAACTTTCATGCAGCAAAAAGAATTAATCAGTCTTAATTTCTGAAAATATTCTCTAAATTATTTATATATATCATGAAGAAAAGGATGGAAATTCAAATGAAGGAACAACTACAGCAAATGGACTCCAGCATTCCCAACAAAGTAAGACCTGAGACAATAGGCAACACCTGAGAATAGGCGGCCTGCCAAGGCAACAGTAAGCAGTTTTGTGCCTCTGCAGAATATTGCTGTGCAGACTTTACTTTTACTAGTTTTTACCAAAAAATGGAGACATGTTAGTACTGTTTAAAGCCCACTATTCTGCAATTCTGTCAATGTACAGTTTTCTACCAGTAACACAGGAACCTGCTGATACTTTTTATCCATGACAGATAAGGACTTCCCAGCAAAGAAAAAGCTGGGAGTTTATTTAAACTAACTGCACTGGAAAACTGTTGGCATTCCAGGAATTTGGTAGCCATGTCCAGAACTGAGGTGGTTGGGCAGACAGCATTTTTTGGATATGGGTCAGTCTCCTGTGAGTGCCTTTGTCAGGTTATTGGTTACAACTGGAATCCACAAAGATATCTGAGCATTCTACTAAGGAAGCTGTATCTCAACAGTGCTGTGATAACAAACACAAACCCTCAGATGCCAAACCTTAGAAGCCTGTTTATGCTGAAATTACGTTCCAAGTTCCCAAGACCTTCCACTGGCAAATACTGATAAACTAGAGATAGGGACAATTGCACACAACTGACTTGGAGGTAGAGTGGCCTGGATACCATAAATCCCCAAGTTACTAATTGCCAAATCCCAAGACAGCATGCCAAATTTAGTCTACATACTTCCCATTTCTTTTCTTCCTCCCTAGGCATTCACTGTCACTTATGTTCACAGAGTGAACAACTCTGTGCCTGACAACTCAGGCTAGGGTCTCTGGCCTGACACAGCAGAGCAGTTTTTTCTTATTATTTTTGAGAGATACAAACAAATATACACAGACACATGGTTAAATTCCCTCCCTAAGATGTAAGTAACAGAGGCAGCATTCCTAGAAATACTAGTCAGTAAGTACCCTGTTATTCTTTGTGATCACACTTCAGTCCCTACCCATAGGCCGCCAATAAACTTCACAGATAGATGAGTACAGAGTAACAAAAACAAGTAGAAATACCAGCCAGCTTGCTAGGGAAGGCTCAAGGAGCTTAGCTGAGTTTTCTTCCAGAATCAAAAAAGGTTTTTTTAAAAAGACTTTGAGGAAGAACAAAACCATTAGTTATCCAGCTATAGCTGGTAAATTAAATCAGCGCCAGAGAACAGAACATCATGACATGTTTGCAGAAATGGTTAATATTTGCTTTAGCACATTACACTGACACCTTCTTTCTCAACACAGAAATCACTTATTATTCCAGCAGCAATCTCTCACTCTGTGGCAAATGTTTCATCATTTCTATTCTTTTGGGGAAGCCAGATCCACAACTCAAAACTGTCTCCAGCAAGTTCAATTAACAGACTGCTTCATCCTACATGCACAGAAGTTTAATCACTAGAGAACAGGATGTAGTTTAATAAATGCCAATGTCTTAGCATATTATTTTGTGGCTTTCTGCATATATTAAAATATACCTTACATTATATACTTATTTTGCATTATTAAGGGTTTTGCAAATAAATACAGGGGTGCCTACACAACAGCCACTTCCTAAACCCCCAGTGAGGAGACCAGGGACACTGCTGGGCCCCAAAAGTGGGCCTTTGGAACATGCACCATTCTCCCTTAGCATCACCTTTTCTAAGAGGAAAAACCCTGGTATCCCTGCTAGAGGGTTAAACTCTCATTTCCCTCTCTCATTGTCTGGCCCAAGAAACCACCACTCCAACCAAGTTTCTCAGTTTTGCATTTGATTTTGTACATGCTCAAAGTCTACTGTCCATTTTCACATCAGGGACACAGAAGTTAGCAGAAGCACACGGCTCACCAAGTCACCTTCTAGCTTTACTTTCCTCCAAACCTTGTCATTTGATTTGTGTATATTAGAGAGAGAAGGGAAAACAAAAGGCTGAAGCACTGGGAAAGCAGCAGTTCAACCAAATCTGATTGATTTTTCTTTGCTTTCATGGTTCTGCCTTTAAATGAACCCTTTGATCTACCTCCTGCCTGGGTGCTACACTCATGATACAAACTGAACCTCACTGACAGATGTACAGTACTGAGGCACACAGCTCACACACAGCAAGGATAAATGCCCAGCTGCTGTGTGAGAAACAGAAAAACTACACCTGTTCCCAACAAGAAGATATCAGACATACTGGTAAATGCAGCAGAATTAATTCAAAGTTCTTTAGAAAAATATTTCCAAGCTTAAAAGCAAAGATTTCCTGCAAACATCAGGCACATGCACCACATTCATTGACAGTGACAATTTCTGTAGTGTACATGCACAATGAACCTATGATACAAAAATGGGGATTATGTAACCTCTTTGCTTTGCCAGTCCAGCAGCACTTACAGGCTTGGAGATTTGATTTCTCCAGCTGACTTTCTGCCTGGTTTGGGTTGAACAATGGCACAGAGTGATCAAGACAGCCAGCACACAGCCTCACAGGCAGATATGGTGTGGCTGTTGCACGAGCTTGGAACAGGGCCAGACCTGCCCCAGGACTGTCAGCCCCTGGCCAAGTGAACGAATCTTTACCAACTGTAATTACAGACATAAAACTACCATCTGTAAAAATTGTCTGGTTTGGTCTTTTATCCAAAGTAGATAGTACAACATTGCAAAACTTCATTTATTTGCTGTTTCAGCAGTATAACACTAATGGCTTGACATTATGCTTCAGCCTGAAGCTGTTTTGGATTTGTGCTTAATACAGTGAGAAATAGAAATTTTAGCATTTGCCAGTTTTCAGTTTTAACAGATTTAGTCTTCTGGACTCAAGACTGATAACGCTTGTCTTTCAAAAGACAATTTAAACACTTTTCTCTTTCATAGAATTTATACCTAAACTTTTCTGGTCTGCTGCACTTGGAGAACATAAAATAGAAAAATACACGTAATTTTCAGCCAACACACGGTGGGAATCTGTTAATGGGCATTTCTCTCATCTAATCCAGAAACTCTTACATACACATCCCAGTATTTCAGAACTTATTTTTGTTTCTGGTGTCATGCCCCTGGATAATGAACAGGCAAATCACTCTTACAATGAAAACTTGTATTTTCCCTTTGAGGGTGAACTTTGGCAGCTTGCAGCAGAAAACAAGGGAGCACAGGAACTTACAGCCAGAATTTTAAAGAGGTTCCTTTTGTATGTAATGAAATTCTGTGCACATCTGTACAACTTTTTTAAGACAGAGGCATGTTTACTCTGCCTACACTGCACAGCGGAAGAAATGGGTCTGTAGTGCAGATCCAGCCCAAGCTGGTACACTGCATGAAGAAGCAGAACTTTGCTTGTACCAGGCTGCTGATGCTATCTTTTCAATACTTGTAGACTGATTTGCTCTTTCTACAGTGGGGATGAGATTTAGGCTTCAACAACTACTGCATGTCTGTATTTCAGGCCAGTTTGCGAGTCACATATGTAAGAGGGCATTTTCAATCATCAATTCCACAGTCTCAGAAAACCAAAGCAAGCCTGGAGAGCAAGAGCTTTTTATGTTTTCCAGCCAGGAAGATAAAACCAAGAGTCTTCTATTCAAGGCACATTGTGAATTCTAAGTTGTAATAGGCTCACGTTCCCCTTACAGCTCACTCAGTGTGTGAAATCAGTTTTTCACATGTCACTCCCCAGATTTGAAGCATATCACTGACCAATTCAGCTTCTGTCATTCTGTCAAAATTAGGGCACTAATTTTCAGAGTTATCTTACTTCATCTGTTGGCCCTATAGTTCATTTTACTAAGCTATGGCACGTTACAACATACCTAGATGGACTAAGTCAATACCTCATTTATTCACTGCTCTAAACAGAATCCCTCTATCTATATAATGAATCATTAGTAGTCATAGGTTATTATCTGTTCAAGTTTTCACATGCAGATATGTAACACAAGACTGACAATCAAGATTGTGCTTGGCTTAAACTAGTTCCAGCCACACACAAACCCCCAAAGAACACTTAAACCTCCAACCTGTGATGAACTCACGCAGTATTTCACTTGTCCTGAGGCATCCCACCCCCCGATTTGAAAGTGTCCCTATAGAATCCAAGGCTTGCAAACAACATCTGTTCAGAAAAAAAAAAACCAACTGAAAAATCCAAACATGGGGCAGTCAAGCACGTCATAAACCAGCCCATTTCTCACTGCTTAAAGTCATTTAGGATTCATTCACCTGAATTTTCTTGCAGCTAAGTGAAACTTTTTGGCCAGATCACTGGCTGCCCTATCACTGAAAGCACCTGCCAACAAAATGACAAGGTCACCTTGGTCAGCTCTGAAGATAAACATCCCCATGGTGCACAAGCAGATAATTATTACTAGAATCAAATTGTTAATCAAGAATTCTTGCAAATCTATTTTTTCATGCTCACATGAACTCACTATCCTCAACATAAACAGCAATAAGACCATGTCCAAGTTCATTTCCCTTGACATTCCCAGGCAGTGCCAGCTGCAGATGAAAGCTCCCTCCTTCGCCCACTAAACTACAGAGAGGGAATTTTCTGCATCTAGTAAGCACAGGAAGATGTGTTTTTCTGCAGCACTATTGCTGCATTAGGGAAAAGAAAATGTTTTCTTCCACTGCCCCTGAACTTCCACTGCTTTGTGAGACTGAAATAATGGCTCATGCCAAGACCTAATTCAATAACAGAAAATGAAAAGTACAGACTACTTACAGTGTAGCCAGAAACATAAACTGCTTATCGTTTAACTACATATAATTTAGAGGTAACAGAACATCTGCTGATTAATCTGTGAAGATGCTTCATACCCTCCATACTTTCCCCAAATCTTCCATGTGCAGGCTAATAACCTCAAAAAAAAAAACCAATCTGAAAGACATCAAAGCATCTGAAGAATAATATATTTGCAAGACATACAAGAAAGTAATACGCTCCTTTTCTTCTTGTATATCCTACAGCATAGACAATCATTAAGTGTTCCAGCATTTCCAGTAATACACAGGTGGCTCCGTACCTCAGAACAGATTGTTTAATAACCATTTCCCAATTTATACAATCCATGGATTTAGTCTCATTGAGTTAAGGCTTATCTTACCTTATCAAGTGATTAATTTCGTCAAATTTGAGATACCTATCCATGTGAATACGATTTGCTGCTGTAAATAGGTACTTAGTAATAGGTGTCTATTAAGATATTAAGAACAATAATTATAGAGAAATAATCAGTGGAAAAAGATTACCAAGTAGAATCAGCAACCCTTTTTAAATGCCAGTGAGGATATTTTTTATATTTACAGAAGTGTCTGCATTTGAGTCAATTCACTGACAATGCCCATTAATTTTCATTACCTTGTTAAACGAGAATTTTATTGAACTACAGCTTATTAAGTTATTTTACGAAACTACGAATGAAACAGCATTAATTATGTACCAGACTTGGTCATGTTTGATAAAAAAGTTGCTGTCAGAAACCTACTAGGCGTCTCAATGAGGAGACACACACATAGCTTTTTAGGATCATATTTGAAGAAGAACCCATAGGAAGAAATAGACCCCAAAAAAGGAGGAAAAGCCATCCAAAGCTTTCAGGGAAGAAAGAAGTGCGATGCTTTTGCCAGCCCAGGGATCGCCGGGGAGCTGCTCGCCCCCGACCGCTTCTGCACCCACGTGGAGCCACGGGCTGGCACCAAGGGATGCCCACGGGTAACGATGGTCGCGGAAAACGCCGCTTCTCGCCCATTTCTCTTTGGGGCAGGGAGGAGGAAGGCTGTTACCCAGCAGGAGGAAGGAGAAGATCCACTGCAGCACGGCGACTGTCTGGATCCTCCTCTTTAGAGGGATATTGATGGGGGCAAACTCGACCTTCATGCTGACGGAGAGCAGCACGGGAGGCACGGACCTGCCGGCTCCGGCTCCAGCTCCAGCCGCCGCACCTGCCCGCTGCGCGCCGCTCTGCCGCGGCCCCGGCCGTGCAGAACGCGCCCCTCCCGCTGCCGGCGCTGCCCACAGCCGCGGGTCCGGCAGGCGGGGACGNGCTGCGCCTGCAGGAGCGGCACCGGCCGGAGGCACCGCGGCTCAGTCGGGGCGAGCCCCGCCTGCGGACCCAGGTGCGTCCGTACACCGAGCACCTGCTGTTCTGGCGGGCCGGGCGGGCTGTTCACCTCGGAGCGGCCGGAGACCCGCCACTCCGGGAGTGTGCCTAAGGCTCTTACCATTAAAGAGCTTATGGAGCTGACCCAGAACTTAAGAGTTCCTGCAGTGTTTGGTATCGAGCGTTTCGTTTTTAATTAAACCGGCACACGCACAGCCTCCTCCCGTCCACGGTCCGGCGTGTTCGTGACAGGGATCGTCAAAATAAAACTTCGGGGTGAACAAGAAACCCTCCCCGAAACTTGCACAGCGTTGTCCCAGCTGATGCCCCTTCTGCATGGGGACTGCGGCAGTGCCGGGATTCACCATTCCCCGCGGGAACAGGGACAGCGCTGGGACTTGCGCTCCCCACACGGGGACGGGGACAGGGCCGGGACTCGCGGTCCCACACGGGCCGCCCCTCCCGCCCGGCGCCGGCGGCAGCGCGGGCTGATGTCACCGCCGTAGGTGCCCGCCGCGCTGCCGGGGCTCGGCGCACCGCCCGCCCCCTCCCCAGGCGCAGGACGGGGCCGGGGC
>VWYI01038219.1:2182-15389 GCA_013399455.1 Anthoscopus minutus | reverse complement strand
GCCGTGCTGCGCGACGGCCCGCCGGGCTGCCATCGCCGCGGTGTCTCTGCCGCTGGCCGCCCCGGCCTGCGCGAAGCCCTGGGCGCGCTCGCTGCCGCCGCCCGGTGCGCCCTGCATGTCCCGGCGCTGCGCTGGGACTCTCGGGGAAGCTCAGGCCTCAGAGCGCCGGTGGCTCCCTTGCCGCCTGCTCCTCGCCGGCCCACGGCACACCAGGCACAGCCATGTGTTATCCCTGGCCCCTTCAGCCCATTGCCCCGACACGCGCTGCTTGAGCCCGGATCGCTCGGGAAATTGCAACCACGCGTCTCCACATGGCGATGTGTGGCTGGAGTTTCACTGTCGGTTTTAGGATCTTGTTAAACGAAGAAGGAGAGAGAGAAGAGGGGGGAGCAGGCAAAGCGAGCAGTGGATAGCATGGGGTTATTCAGTCCTTCCTTCCTGGCTCAGGAAGCAGATGTAAGAACTGCTTGGCTGAAAGAGCGTTCTGGACATGCGGTGGTTTAGACCGGACGGGAGCTGAGGCTCTTCAGACAGCCCAGTGCTGATCTGCACTGCCAGGTCAGACCTGTGTCACTCTCGTGTTACAACGCGGTTGGTGCGACCTCTGTAGAACAACGTGCCTGATCAGAATAGGAGCGCTTGGCAGAAGCTGCCCAGTTATTCCCTTCTGATTTCATTATGTTCGGGCCAGTGTAGCTCTGACAGATTTGGCTGAGGAGCTGAGTTCCAAAGATCAGGAGCCCTCCCTTGTGACTGTCAGAATACCACTACAATAAATCGAGTATGTACTAAAGAAGCTGCTACTCAGATACAAATATAAGGAAAATTCTTTACATTACTTTTTTTTTTTAATAGCATTTGTTATCCTGTTTGATAAACATTCCAAACTCACACACAAAAATTAGGTCTGAGGTCTGCTTATTAACCAAAATTCACCCTCTTCCTTCACAGCGGATGAAGAATTTGATGAGCTTTGCTTTGAGTTTGGTTTGGAGCTTGATGAAATTGTAAGTAATGCTTTTATTTGTTGCTTTTTGAGTAGATGTAGCATATTGACTGCATTGCTTTTTGATAAGAGTTTGTATGGCGTTGTTACCAGCACATGCCCTGGTACAGTGTTGTAATGGACTGTATTAACTCAGGTGTTTTGAGTCTGGAGAAAACCCCTCAGAAGAGTTACTGCTTTGGAAGCAAGAGATTCCAGGATGACATACTGCAATACTTTCTGGAGGTCAACACTCGGTGCCACTTGCTCTTCAGTCTGAGGAATCATTTTATTTAGCATCATAAATATGGCCACAGAGCATGTATTGCTCATATTTTACAAGATCTGTGTGGCTTTATTTGATTTGCAGTTGTCTGTGCAACATCCACTAAAAATGTGTTTGTCCTGGACATTGTTACCTGAGTTGTAACTAATTTGCATTTAACATTTTGATTTAGATTCTGTCCTTGTGGAGATTTGCTTGCCCTGATAAGTCTATCCATGCAAATCTTGTTCAAGTAGACTTGTTTTGGTTTTGCCATTTAAGTTTAATTTGTTGGCCTTTTAAGGATGTTTATTAAGACATCTGAACATCATATGTTATGCTTTATTTCAGAATAAATTTGATTTTGACAAGTCATTTGCCAATCTATTGCCAAAAATAAAGTCTCAGATCTCTACTGGGATCTAACAGCCTGGAGGTTCTTGCTTCTATAATGCTTTTTCTTAAAACTAAAATTGTAATACTGAATTTTTCTTTTGGTACACTGCTTTACAGTTTCTGGATTTGAGGTTTTATGTCATTTCATGTATTTAGCATGTCCATTTGCTGTATAAATGTAAATTACAGTGTTAAACTTCTAATTAATACAGTTTCTTCTGTCACTATCATCCTGCTGTCAGTGTTGAGATATATCAGGTTAAAACCAAATTTTTGTTTTATTTCAGACATCTGAGAAGGACATTATAAGTAAAGAAAAAGGCAAAGAAAAGGCGAAGGGTGCTTCTGATGTCGTTCTCTATAAAATTGATGTTCCTGCCAACCGCTATGATCTGCTTTGCCTGGAGGGGTTGGTCCGAGGACTGCAGGTCTTCAAGGAAAGGTAAGGCAGAGTTGTGGGATTTCTATGTTTGTTATTTGTTGAAATATGGGTCCATTTCTGGTCAGTAAACAACTTCCTGCTTGCTTAGATTTTGAGTATGATTACGTGTATAGATCAGATTCATCAGATGTTCCTCTGGAGAGAATCTATTGCATAAATTAAAAAGACTAGACTAGAATGTTGTTGGGCTTTGTATCTGTTCTAACAAGTTTTCAATTGCTGTTCCATTTGAGACTTATCCTCTGTAAAAAACTTCTGCAGAGAAACTTCCTTGTGATCCTTTGTAATAAATACTGAAACAAATAATTTATTTCTCTTTTCTGCAATGGTTTTATCTTGCTGAGTTCTTCCTTTGTAATAAATACTGAAACAAATAATTTATTTCTCTTTTCTGCAATGGTTTTATCTTGCTGAGTTCTTCCTTTTTGGTTCAGTAATCTATTTACCAACCCATAAAATACAAGTTTTGCACAGTTAGCTAATTACATGTCAAGAAACATTACCAAGAAAGTTTTCTACATAAAAGTGCTGCTACATTTGTAGAGTTTCCTGCATTTCAGCTACAGACTTGCTTCTGTTTTTATTTCAGGATAAATCTCCCTAGGTTTGAGAAGATAATACCGGCTGAGGGTGAAGGTCAGAAGCTGATTATCACTGAACAGGTAAAAGTGTTTAGTGCACCTTTGTAAATGTATTGGGAGTTGCTGAAGCAGCAAGATCCATATCAGTATGATTTTGTAAGAGCAGTGAGACTGGAAATCTTATTTGCAGAAGAGCTAAAGAAATTTAAGTACCTCTACTTGGTGTGATCTATTCTTTGTAATGAGGAGGGGGGAGAACAATAGACATTGTTTTGGGTGAACTTAGGAGCAGATCAAATCAAGTTTCAGATGCAGCTCAAATCAAAGTTTCAGATGCTCTCTTGAATTCTTCATGCTGCTGGTGTAAATTGCAGACTGCCCAGATCCGGCCTCATGCTGTAGCTGCCATCCTCCGAAATATAACTTTTACCAAGGACCGTTACGACAGTTTCATCGACCTCCAAGAGAAACTACACCAAAATATTTGCAGGTTAGTGCTTAAATGTAGTGTATAGTATTTGTGTGTGATTTTGTCACATGTTAAGACTGCACATCCCTGCTGCAGAGAGGTGTTATGGTTATGCCAAGGAAAATCTTCTGTAGGAGCTCTTGTGATCCTTCTCATTTCCTTGCCTATTCTTCTCTGCTGCCAATATTGTTCAACATAAATAACTGTTATAGTTCATTCAGCAGTTGAGACAGGAATGTTTAGCAATATTCCCATTGGATTTGCCTTGACAGTTGTGTTGTTATTCATAATAATATTTATTAAAATGTTATTCATCAAATAATTTCTTAGCTTCTCAAAATTATTCTTTTGCTTTTTCAGGTTTTTTTTTAAGCTATGTGAATGCATAGAAGTAGAGCATCATACTCTAAGAACCTCTTAAGTATTGCTAGTAAAAACATTACTTTGCCTTCTTTATTTCCAGGAAAAGGGCATTAGTAGCAATAGGTACCCATGACTTGGACACCATCACTGGTCCGTTTACTTTTACAGCCAAAGCACCTTCTGAAATTAAATTTAAGCCCTTGAATCAATCCCAGGAGTACACAGCCTCACAAATTATGGATCTGTATAGGGTAAGTGGAATTTTTCAGATTCATTGCACTAAAGGAGGAAGATAAATTTCCAAGGCTGAATGTCTCTCATATCTTTGTTATTAAAAGTTCTTAGAAATAAAACACAGTTATCTTCTGTAGCTTAATGGCCAGTGAACATTCCATATGCTGCTCACCATGAGCAATGCATGGTAATATTTTATTTTTATTGTCTGTGAAAGATACATTGTGGTATTTTGGGGCTGAGAGCAACTCTTAGAATGGTTTTGGTAGAAAACTCCTGATTTGTCAACGTGAAGATTGCTTTTCATGATGCTCTTAATAATACTGTAAAAGGCTTGTGTATTTATCTGCATATAAAGTCTGGTGTAAAGAGTAGGAAAAATTTCAGGTAGATATTACTAGATTTTTTAATGTTACCTTTATTTGGCCAGTTTACTTTGGGAAGATGGTGGATTATTTACCCAGCTGCATGTTAGGTGAGCATGGTTGTGTAAAAGGCTCAAGTTAAGTCTGGCACTGCTCCTGGCTCAGCATCCTGATAAAACCAGGCAAATACTAGGAAAAGATCCTATCAAGTCTGATCTTACAATGTTTATGTGGGCCAGTTCCAATGTCAGTATTTGAAAATGACACTATTTATCACTGTCATTACAGTATACAGCTCTGCTGGAACACACATACTAGCCATCGAGACAATTCCTCAAGTATCTCTGACTAAAGAGTAAGAGAGCTCAGAAACAAGAGAGACTAAAAGGAAATTAGGTTTTTGGTACAGCACATACTTATGTCATTAGAACAAATGCAAATTTTGAATCAAATTTGGGTATAAATGTGTCAGTATCCAATAATTTATAACTAAAAGTATTGCAGTTCTAATTTTTATCCCTTTCAAGAAGAGTTCCTATAGACTGAGGATATTTGGCAGTGTTTGCTGTGGTGAACAAAGGTATCCTTTGGACAGCATGGCCTACGCATGTTTGAGAGAATCTTTAAATAATCTTCAGCACTTTTGAAGAAAATCAAAAATTCAGTTCTCACATTTCAAACTTTTCCTGCAGCTGGGAGCAAAGTAAAGTACCCTTTGCTAGTAAAGTACCTAACTAACCTAATCCTTCCCACCTTCAAAATTCCCCTTAATTACTCACCAAAGGATTGTGGCTCTATGGAAGTTCACCTGTGAGCTGGAGTAAAATTCAGGCTGTGCTTTGTTTCTCCAGACTGACAGCCACCTTCGGCACTATTTGCACCTGATTGAAAACAAGCCACGTTATCCTGTCATTTATGACAGCAATGGGGTTGTCCTGTCCATGCCACCAATCATCAATGGTAAGATTAATTTGTGACTGCTTTGTATTGTTACTGCTGTTTTGTGCGTGAATTAGTGTCTGACAAACACTGATGTATCACAGGGATTATTATGTTTTCTTAAAATTGTTTCACTTACAATTTCATAAAGTCTTCTTTCCTTCTTTCAGTTTAAAGGTAGTCAAATTTTTTGCTCCCTCCCTAGGCTGCTAGTGTTCCTTTCTCTCATCTTTATTGGAAGGGTGTAAAAGTGCTACTGCAAACCTCTGCATTGAGGTTTCTCATACTCTTCCCCAACTCAATAAAGCTCCCTGTGACAGGAACTTCTTTTAGGAAAGCATTTTGTTCAGCTAAAAGAAGCCCGCAAGAAATTATTTTGTAAACTGGTAACAGTAACTAGTAACTGCAACTTTGTACTCCATTTTATGATGTCACAGCAGGGAACTTACTGGCAGTGGGAACTACTTTTTATGGATCCTATTGCTATCACACTTAAGTGAGTTCAGAAGACTAATTGCTTAAAAATAATAAATTGGTTTAGACATTTTTTTTGCATTGTTTCTAAACGTGGGTTTCCTCTGAATGCAAAAGAAACCATGGGTGGTTTTTGAGAGCCAGGCTTACTGAAGCCATTTAATGGCATGGCAAGAACTACTCCTTAAAAAGAGATAGTTCAGTATCCTTACATACTGAAATAAAGGTCAGAAATCAGTAAATTTCCTTGACCAATAAATCTGCAGTGATAATCTCTTTGGATCTATGCATCCTAATAGAGCTTTTCCAGCTAACCCAAATCTTCTTAAAAGGCAGCTCAAACTCTCTGGCATGGACTGGTAACAGTAACTGTTCTAAATTGTACCTGGTGTCAAACCACTGTGCTTGATCCTTCTTTTCTAGGTTCATTCCAACTTGGCATACATAAGCACTGCATATTGTTTATATTTTATCAATTAAAAACGTTGAGCTAAGTTTATCACCTGCCCCTACTTTAGAGAACATTGTCTTAGAGAGGCTTCCAGGTCAGAGGTGCTTTTTAAACAGATCATGGAATGTAAACATCTGTATTGGTTGTTTGGATTATCTACAAGCACTGAAGTGAAGGTTTGTATTTGCTTTGAAGTGAGTCCAGAGGTGCTGAATACATTCCATCTGCAGAGAGATACAGCACAGCTGTAAGGGAGTACAAGATCCCTCAGTCCTAAGATCTCTGGTGCACCTAACTTCTAGTCTGGCTGTGACCTAATTTCTCAGATAGGAAATGAAAACAGAGAATCTAAGTCAAACAAAGGAAGCAGGAATTCCCATCTATATCCAAGTGCTTTCTTTAGCTCTGCTGGAGTGCATCTGCATTGGGTAGTGCAAGGAAAGGCAATAACAAAGAGACTGTTTTTAGCATGATCCCACAAAATCCTAGGATTGTGTGTGCCCATTCCTGCATGGTTCTCAGCCATGGAATTCACTCTAGTTGTGCACTGACCATCTATACCTAACAGGCAGAATGAGATCTCTGTACAGCTGCTCCAGATTGCTTGTGGCTCACTAACAAACCCCACTTTTATAGGGAACCAGCTACTGGGGACCTTCACATCCAGTTTTCAAGAGGCACTTCAGGTGCTTCTTCTAGACAAGAAAATTTTTGAGGGCAACAGGGATGTGCTTCAGTGCACACATCATAATTCCCAGTATAGACAAAGCAAATTCATGCCTTGAAGGGAGCCCTGCTAGGACCTAAACCAGTACTGTAAAGCAGCCTAAAGGGTATCAGCAGACAGTGTCAGGAGACCACAGAATGACTATTGATAGTCATTAGTCTAAATCACTTTTTAAAAACCATTTCAATTGTTCCTGCCCAAGGAAGTAACATATGTCACAGATGTGATGTGGATGTGAGACTAAACCCAGGGAAGATGGGATGCTGTGGCAGTGCAGAGCCCTTTGCTAACAGCAGATGGCCACTGCTCTGTTAGCTGGCTTTTCCAGCTGAGTGCCAGGATACCTGTAGATCCCTGTGTCTTGCAGTGTAAAGCATAGCCCAGTCAGTGTGTCTGATCTGCCTTTTTCCTTTTATTTGATTCATAGATTCAAAAGTAAAAAGAGCTGCTATTCTGCCAACAGCTGTGATAGCTGGTGCAGTGGATAATCAATTTTTTAAGCTGTGGAAGATGACAGTGATCTTTTTGACACAAAATGAGTCGGTATCTGTGCTATTGCAATAAAATGAATATTTCTTAACATGGTTTTGTTTTCCCATGTTTTAGGAGATCATACAAAAATAAGCCTAAATACCAGAAATGTGTTTATTGAATGTACAGGCACAGATATTACAAAGGTAAATTAATCTTTCCTGCTTTTGATATGCTTTAATATAATTGTTTTCCCTTTGGATAATAGAGCTCCAATACAAAGACCTACAACTACAAGGCATTGACTGGAGCCAACCTTCCAATACAAAAGTTGCAGGACTGTGGAATTCCCTGGAAACAGTTTCAGGCTTGCTCTATAGATAGCATTGTGTGTTTATGCATTTTGATTTTACTGTATCTTTATGTTGACAGTAAGTGTTCAGCTTGTATGACAAAATAATTTAAGTGAATTAGAGACTATTTGTTCTTTTTGAGCACTTTTTCTAAATCTGAAAGGAGTAAAATTTACTAAGACTTCCTGTTTTGGCAGAATACTCTTTGTAAAGATTCATTTTGTCTCCTACTAAAACTTTGGGCTGAGGGAAGAAAGACAAGGATTTTCTACTTAGTTATCTTTATCAAGCAGGGATGCTATGCAAATAATTGCTAAATTCAAGTCTTTCCATATGCAAATTGTGTAACTCAAAGCTGAAGCATGAAAGCCAGGGAGTTAAATTGCCTGTTCTTGAATATAGGTTTTGCATTCATTGATAGTTTCCCTAAAGTGTGTAACTTAATGCTTTTAACTTACCCTGCTACAAAATGGTTAACAACAGAAATAAATTTTCATGTTGAGGAGTGGCTTGTAAGCAAACTAATTAATAACTATTTCTTGCTACTGCTTGTCTTGATAGTAAAAATAAATACAGTGTTGTTCTGTTTACATGAAGGAAATGACACTGTCAGGCATAAAAAAAACCCCTTTTTGGACTGAGAAGTTCATCTGAATCTCATGAATACATTCCATTACACTAATCACTTAAAATATTAGCTGTAAAACAAAAAACTTGTAAAAAAGGTTATTTGATAATGTATTGCTAAACAATGCAGTCCTTCAGCCTCTCCATTTTCACTTGAATTTGAGTAAAATTACTAATTAGACAGAAGGTTAGGAAGACCCTGCTCCAAATGGTAATAAAAACCCTGCGTTTCTAAAGAAGAAGGTTTAGAAAAGATAACACCAAAGCTTCAGAACCTTGAAAACCAAAGATTTTCAAGCTTTTGCCCAAATGTCTGCATCTGAAGGAAAATGTTTTTTGAAATTCAATCTAGTATTCTAGACTGCTATGAAATTAGAATGGAATGAAGAGGGTGTAAGATGAGATATTTTCCCTGTTCTTTGTTAAGGTATTTTGTCTACTTCAACACAAGTAGATGACAGATTTTAATGTGATTATTATGTTTGCTTTGTAGGCAAAAATTGTTCTTGATATTATAGTGACAATGTTCAGCGAATATTGTGAGAAGCCATTCACGTGAGTATAAATCTCCAGTCAGAGAGACATTTGGGCTGTGTGTTAAAACCAGTTTTACTTATATTTTTCTGTCTCTCTCAGTGTTGAAGCAGTAGAAGTGGTTTGTCCCAGTGGGAAGACCCACATCTATCCGGTAAGCACAGCATTAGGATGTCTCTGTGTCCTTAGGGAGAGGGCTTTATTTACATAAAGTCTGCTAAGAGTGACATTGTTTTCTTTTCCTGTAACAGCATGTGCTGGTTCTAAGGTGTAGTGTAAAAACCCAGCTTGGCACTTTCTCTATATTAGTGAGTCAGAACCTGCTCTAACCCCATGACAATTAACTCTAGCTCCAGCTTCTCCTTGTCTAGGAAAGTCATTCTGAAGCTCAGTTGAATTATGATGAGGTTAAAAATACACTATTATGGTTTAGAGTTCCTGTGATAAGAACTTTTTCAGGATCAAGTAAAGATTGCAATGAAAGGTCATCATCTGTGTCTAAAGCTTGTAAAACCTGCGTGTTCCAAATCAGGGAAAATGAATGCAGGAAGGGGTCCTTCAGCCTTAGGCCTATGGACAACTGTAATCAGCCTCAGCATAATGTACTTATCAGATCTGGAAGCTTTAGTGCCCTTCAGTTAAAATAACCTTGTAATGCTGCATTTTTCAGTCTCTCACTTTACAGACACCATGTAAAGGTCTAAAAGGCTGAATGTTGACTTCAGTTCAGAGCCCCAGACAGACCTCTTCACAATAATGGAGTCTTACATTTTTATTCTCTTAATAAGTAGAAAGAAGGCAATTCCTCCTGTTTCCTGGAAGTAACTGAAGACAGATCTAGTTAAGTTCATAAAATCAGATACACCAAGGGAGTACAAACTGTTTAGAGGGAAAAAAGCTTATTTTTGTTGAGAGGTTTTCTAGTGTCATTTTAGCTTTTTCTTTTCACAATGTCAATTTTAATGACGAGAGGAAAGATATAGAATCCTGAAAAGATATTCAACAAAACAGAAATCTCTGCAGTAACCAAAGCAGCTTCCCTAGATAAAATAGAGAAAAAAATCCTCAAGTTTCAGATGCTATGATTTTTAAGGATTTGTATTTCAAGGAGTTTAGAAACACATGAAGTACATAAATACATACAAAATAACTTTCTTAAATACACTGCACACTTGCTAAGATAAATACTGGTAGGTATTTGTGTGCCAATAAAGAAATACAATGTTTTCTTTCCTCCTAAAAGTCATTTGATCTGTACAAGGCCATGAGATCTCATGCATGACCGTTCTGTGCTTTAGGGCTTTGACTTAGGATGAACTGCTCACCAGAAACTTTCAGTGACTCTGTTACTTGCCTATATCAGAAATTATCAGAAGTTTCAATAATGGGGATTTCATGCTGCATTCACCCTTCCAGCTTAACCAAGAGCAGCTTTTGCATCATGTACTAGAGTATATTTTCAACAATCCTGTTACCATCAGAATGCTAAATATAGCCTAATATTCCACATTTGTCTTCTGTGGGTGTCATTTTAGTATGGCAATTAGAAGCTAGATTACTGAGATTGAATCCTCCTAGATAGAAATGGCAGGCACTGTGTATGCTTAAAATCTTTGTCTTTCTTTTTAGGAGCTGGCTTATCGGACAGAGAAGGTGAAACCTGAATACATTAACAAGAAAGTAGGAATCAGGTGTGTTACTGCAAATGAAAACACTTTTTCTTAACCTTGACAAAGGTACTAGAAGACATTGATTATTGCATGGTTTTAAAAATGTTTAGACTATGTGACTTTTCAATTTATCAAAAATTCAAGGGTTATCTTGGGTAATCAGATGGACTCTGTAATAGAGTCCCCTCCTTTCAGGGAAAGTGAATGATTCTTTATGGCTTCACACAACTGCTAGGAGGAAGTAAAGGAAAATGACCATCTCATGAGTGGGAATCTGAGCTGGTTCTGTTTGAATGCTAAGTCTGTGTACAGTCTATAAAGCACTTGCAGATTCTTTAGGATATGAGGCAATGCAGAAAGAACATTGTTTACTTTACAAAGCCAGTCAATACAGTGCAAAATCCATAAATTGCCACTCTCTTGTTTTGTTTCAGTGAAACTCCATCAAGCCTGGCAAAGCTGCTGACTAGGATGTGTTTGAAGTCACACGTCACAGGGAATGGGAACCATCTAGAGGTTGAAATCCCTCCCACCAGAGCAGACGTTATCCATGCCTGTGATATCGTAGAAGATGCAGCAATAGCTTATGGTTATAACAACATTCAGATGGTGATTCCGAAAACGTACACCATAGCTAATCAAGTAAGATTGCCCCTTCAAATGAATGCTCTGTTGTCAGTAAATGACTGCTGCATGCCAGAAGGGCTTTGGGGAAAACAGAACCTAGGAATTAAATATTTTGACATGCTTTGCCTTGAGAAGTATTTACCATGGATGGGATACAAAACAGATGCCCCACTGATTTGAATAAGTCTAAGACCAGTGGTTGCTGATACTTGAAAAAAGACAGGGTTTAAGTAAGGAGCCCGTATTAAATCTCTAATTGGGAGATTCATTTCCTTAGGCAAGCCCAAAGGCAGCTGGCTAATGCTTTCAAAAATTTTAAGCGCACAAGCATAGTCCCTCCCTAGTGAATTCACCATCGTGTAGGCAGAATCACCTCGGGAAAGAATAACAAAATGCTTTTAGATGGAAGCTGAAAACTGTTTTGTTTCGTTTTAGCTTCCTCTCAATAAGCTCACAGAACTTCTGAGACTGGACTTGGCAGCTGCTGGATTCACTGAAGCACTCACTTTTGCCCTGGTATATTACATTCATTTCATGTTTTTCTTAATTGCATGTCCGAACAGTGATGCAATCAAAACTGCAGAGGGTGGTCTGAGGATATGTTGCTGTACAAATGTACCAGTATTATCCAGTACTGTTTTGGCAGCTGATTGTTTACTAGGGCTTTGGAATCACAGTATAATGTCTGGTGAGTTTGGAGGTCAGAGAAATTAAATGAGTCACTGTTAATGTGGTATGTCGTTATAAGTATAGAGAGGAAAATAGCTGCTGAAGGACTGGTTTTAGTTTAACTTGACAGGATGAAATTGTAAGGCAGCAAATCTCTCTGAAGACTTCGGTCACCAGATGTGAAATTCATCATAATTCAATAATCTGGAAAGCCAAAGATGTGAAATTCATCATAATTCAATAATCTGGAAAGCCAACATGAAAATTTAGTACTTTCTGGTGGGTATTCTTACAATGTACTGAGATTTACCTATTTCTATATTTTTCTTTAGTATTGTCACTTGCCCACAATTCCTTGCATTAGATAATTCAGTCTGCAAAGAGCTTATTTTAAGAATACTCACAAAAAAGTTACAATACACAGACACTAAGGGGACATCCTATGTAAATTGCACACAGGTGGGGTTTTGAATCTAGATAACAAATAGATATACAGTATATAATAACAAACATAGATAGAAAATATCCAGTTGTTATCACTGGTTTTAGATATTATTTGTTACAGCCATGCCAGTGGTCTTTGACCAAGAATTAGGACTCTGCAGCAGTAAGTGCCACTCTGGTACTAGCCAATGCCATGATTTGTACTATGGTAATTATACAGCAGGATTGCTGTGCTAAAGTAGAATGTACAGTAGGAAACAACATCTGTGTCATGGCCACCTGCTCATACCTCTGAGTTGTGAACTGGATCAGAGAACCTGATCTACTATTAAAACCAAAGAAGTTAAATATGCTCCCATGCCCTCCAAAAGTATATGGTAACTGTCCATACATATATGTTCACTGGCATAGGCAGCTATTGAAAATATACTATACATTTTAAAAAATCCTTTCTCTTGCAAGATCTGCTCAAAGCCTTTGCCTAAAATTGTGCACGTTTAACATATGGGGAGCTACCATCACATATGCTGTTAAAACCTCTATGGAATTTCTCAACTTCTTCCTGAATCTAGAACTTACTAGATGGCAAGAGGTATAAATCCTTGAAAGTACACAGCCTGTTAAGAGAGAGAGTGATCTTCTCACAGATTTTTTTTTAATAATTTACTCAAATATTTTAAGATGCATCATTTCAGGCTCCTAAAGCACTTCTGGTAGTTGAAATTTTCAGGTATTGCAACCAGATTTGGTAATTTGAATCGATTGAATAAAATTTTAACACCTTTGATTTCACGGGACTTCAAAAGCAAAATTTGGTCTCATTCTGAAAAATATATTCCAGTTTTAATATTTGGGTATTAACTCATTTAAGTAAATAGGAAAATAAGTAGTATTGCCTCCTGCAGTGCTAATATCTGACAGGTATTCAGGTCTGTGGTTACTACCATGTTGAGGAAACAGTACATAATAGTCAAGCTTTTAAAGTTTTTCTTTATTCATTAATATTATTATCCAAAATTAATATTTCCTAATTCATTATTAATTTCCTAATTCATTATTAATTATAATTATAAGCTGTGCTCTTGCTTGGTTCTTTGAACACATTTCTTTTTTGTTCAGCA
>VWYI01038218.1:291847-366751 GCA_013399455.1 Anthoscopus minutus | reverse complement strand
CTGTGGGTATCACTGCATGACTGTTGTCCGTAAAACAAGTCAATTTGGGAGCTGCCAGAACACATTGTGCTCTGGGTGGCAAGAGTTTTGGATCACTGAGGATGCCGCAAATTGATTTGCTGAGGGAGTCTGATTGCTGCTCCCTGAGGATTGTCCTTGTTGGCTTTGCACCATCGCCACAGCTTGTGTCATCCTGCGCTAGCGATGTGTGGTCTTTTTCCCATTTCCCAGATGAGGAAAAGGTTTGCCATCCACATCTGTTTGTGAACAACACTCACTAGCAAGGTGCCTCCCTCTCCTGCATCTGGGACAAAGGTTGAATGGCTTTTCAGTCTTTGTGAGTTGTGGGCAGTCCTTTTTAAAATGTCCTTGGCCCCCACATTTGAAGCAATGTCCCTTTAAACTATTATTGTCCTCTTTAAAATTTGCAAATGCTTCTCTGATCTGTTTCTGTATTCGGTCCTCCAATCATTCCTCCATGATGGATACAACGTGTTGAGGTGTCCCCACCTTGCTGCATGCCTCCACCATATCCACCAAGGTGGCCTGATACAGCATTGTGCTGATGATTCGTTTGCACTCCTAGTTGGCGTTGGCAAAAGCAAGGGTCTGGAGCAGGTGTGGTCTTGCTCTGTCATCAACACTTGTCATTCCACTGCTTGCGAGAGATGGTCTACGCATGAAGAAAATGGCTCCACAGGACCTTGCTTGATGTCTGTGTAGATGACATCTTGGGCTCCCCCTGGTGCAATCTGTAAAACTGCCTTTCATGCCACTTTTTTGGTGTCGTTGAGCACATCTCATGGAAGCCTCACTGCTTGCTGCACCGGGTTGTCCTCAGGAGGATCACCAGCCAATTGTGCCAAGGTGAGGTTTGCATTCAGCCCACCCTGGTATCTGGCTCTCAGATCCACTAGGGCTTTCCTCCATCTTGTGAGCCACATGAGAGTTTGCGTGTCTGTGAGAATTGATGACACAAGATATTTAAGGTCGTATGGTGTTAAATCATACAAACCAAAAGTGCTTTTCAAAAGCCATTTAAAATATGGAGATGCCAGTTCATTATCTCTGATGGCTTTGGCTAGATCCTTTACCGCATCGCGATCTAGCCATTCCCATCTTGGGTTTTGGCCTTGTGCATCATAATTCACTGGCATTGTGACACTTCCTGAGCCCTGTAATAAATCTTTTTCCTTTGCTAATTCAGTTTGGATACCTTGCCAATCTATCGCTACACTTGGTATTGTTGAAAGTACCTGTGCTTCCAAGGGTACTTGCCTCTAGGGTGGAGTTGTCTGTCATGGCTGCTGCCATGTTACAGCGGAACTCACTGACATCGATGGCATCTGTGCAAGCTGCTTGTTGCCCTCCTGCTGCTTGCAGGTTCTGTGAAGATGCAGACAGGACATTCATAAATGAAAAAGGAGTATTTGCTGTTGAAGAAAAAGCACGACTACCTTGCATCGACTGAAAAATTTGTGGAAGATGAACCAAGAGCTCTGGATAAGTCTTCAAGGCTGTATCTTAAACATTGTAAAAGAAATTCAAACAACCCCCTTTGACATTGAAATTGACTTTCCCCGGCTGGAAGAATCGGCAACCTTTGGTGTTGAAAGTGTCCAGGCTGGAACATCCTCTGAAGCAGTAAGACATACAGTATCATTCTGTTGCTGCGCTTCAGCACGAGTGTCCTGAGTCTCATGATGTTCAGGAGTCGCTGGAGGTTCCACTTGTTGTGCAGGCGCCGTCTTCTTCAACCTAGATTTCTTTTTATATAAAACTGGGGGAAAAATCCTGCAATGGTAAAGTCTCACCATGAGGTGGCGCTGTGGTTTGGCTGCCTTGATCTGGAAAAAGTTGTTGCAATGTTGCAGTCCCGCCACTAAGTGGCGCTGTCGTCCGTGACTGATAACTTAAGTATTTCTTTCAATAACGGTTGTAAATTTGCAAAATGTGCACCTTGGGATTTTGATTGTTCATGTATCACTTGCTTCAACCTTGTAATGTCTGTGGGTGGCGAGGATGGGCTGTGGGTTGGCTGGCCGTGTGTCGGTTGCCATGGGAACGGAGGGGGTGGTGATACCTCGAGAGACTTCCGCACCCTGACCATGCCCCGTCCCTGCCTGTGTCATCACGGCGGCGTGGACTCTCCTGCCCGGACCGCGCCTCCTCCGAGTTCGCTTCGGTGCAGCTGTGGTCTCGGAAACGCCCCCATTTCCTCGAAACTGATGTCATCACTGTTCCGTTCCCACTCTTGTTCTGATGTTTCCGCTCCGCTCTGACCCCCAAAGGGGTCCACGCCTCCTGGCCCTGTACCAACATCGACTACCCTGACGCGTGGTTTCTGCCGTGTCAGTGCCTCTGTCGCGCCTGCGAGACGGGAGAGACCCTTCTCTGCCCCGTCTTCTGGGTTTTGCATCATCAGAGCGCATTTGCTGCGTCTCACCACCTCTGCAGCTGGCTGAGCGCCCGTCGCAGCCGTAAACTTGACTCGCACAACCTGGCGCTCTATCCCAGCCGGCTCGGCTCTGCACGGTGCTGCTCCCCGTGAGCATTCCCCGTATGGCTGCTGGCCGGCTGCCTCTGCAGCCGTGCAGGCTTTTGCCATCGGGCCTGTTGAAGGCACAACCACCGCCGCTTCTCACCCCCGTGGGCCCCCTCGTCCTCATGGCTCCCCCCAGCTGCCTCTGCAGCCGGCGCTGGCTGCTGTATGCTGCCCAGCGCTGCTGCGAGAGGCTGTTCCCCCCGCTTCAGGTCCTGCTGTCTCGCCGAACCCTCCCGCGCTGGCCCTGGCGCCATTGCCTTTCTCACGGCAAGTATGCTTTTTGATTCGGGATTGCAAAAACAGGCAAAATCCCACTTTTCCTCCCCACCGAGGGAAATGGCTAATCTCAGCTCTCCTGCGACTGGTTGAGGGAATGTCTGCATCAGAGGACCCTAGAGATTCTGGGGGTTCTGGGGATTCTGAAGACACGTGGGACCCCAGAGACTCTGGGTGTGATGGCAAATCGTCCTTCTCCTGTTCACTGGCAGATATAACTGCCTCCCCTTGATCAGGTGTGGGGAGAATTGCCTCCTGCTGATGACAGGAGTTCCCTTCCCTCTGCTCCCGTAGGAGTCTGAGCTGTCTGCTGCTGGCTAACAAACCCCCTGCCATGTCGTGAAATTGACTCCACCATTATTCTCGCTGAAGGCAGAAGCTTCCCGGCTACCTTATCTTTTTTTTGTAGCTAGATGATAAAGGTGTCTGTTGATCTTTTGCCAAAAGCTTGGCTCAAACAACAGACGAGACTCCGAGTGAGGGTAGTTACATCTTACCCATAACAATACATCTTTTAGCTCTTTTGCAGCAATTTCCATAGGATGTGTGGCTGCCAAGCCCTGCAGGGCTGACAAGATGTTGAGCTGCTCTGGGGAATATGTGCCCCCATGTTCTCAGTCTCAGCCGTTCTCACCAAAGCTGAATCACCACGAGGTCTGTCCAGAAGTTGTCCTGGTTGCTGGCAGGCGATGATTCCCAGGCGCCTTGGTTGTCCTCTTGTCTGGGCTGTGCTCAAGGCGATGTGTTTTGGCAAAGGTCAGGTTGTTCTTCCCAGGATTCATCTCTCTGGTGGAGTGTCTTTCCTTGGGTTGGCATTCAGCGTCTGGTGGCTCAGCAGCTTGTCAACTGCCAACTTCTGGGAGTGCCCACGTCTGGGCTGCCCACCCAGGGATGCCAATATCTCGGGGCTTCCTGTGGTCAAGATGACCCCAAGATGTGTAAAAAGTCTCTTGTCTCCAACCAGCTGTCCAAGAACGAGTCTGAAGTCTTCAGCTTTCGGTCTCAAGGTTGGTTATTGTTGGTTATCAGAAAAACATTTTCAGCCTGGCCAGCGAAGGNGTACCATCGCGGTGGTCCAGACCCCCCCCCCCCCCCGGGCTTTAAACCCCCCTGGCCTGGGCTCAAATCACCCTGTCAGCGCCTGTCAGAGGGATGTCCTGGGTTCCTACAGTCTCCTGTGCTGGAGCAGCTCCAGGATCTTCTTCTTCCTCCTCCTTCACCCAGGCCAGCTTGGGCACTCTCAGGGGTCTCTGCTCCATGTCTTCTCCAACCCTCTTCCATCCTGTGAATGGGGATGGAACTGGATGGGATGGACCAAGGCTGGCTGCAGGCAGCAGCCCTGTAGCCCAGGTCTGTCACTCACCCTCCTACAGTGGCTGGAAGGGCTGCACCTCTGTAGTCTCCTGTGCTGGGGCAGCTCCAGGGTCTTCGTCCTCCTCCACCCAAGCCACCTTGGGCACTTTTGGGGGTCTCTGCTCCATGTCAGTGACTGGATTCATGGCTACTTGCAGGAGAGATGCCTTGGCAAATCTCCAAGTCAGCAAGCCCTGCAGTTATGCCTGGAAGGCACCTGCAGGACTGAAGTCCCTGGAAGACTACAGCACAGTAAGTCCTGCACTCTGGTCTCCAGGGCTCCTGCCACAAGGACAGGGTGAGGACAGGACAGTCCTTGTCAAGGACTGAGGTCTGGCCTCGAGGGCAGCGACCACAGGGATGGGAGAGGCCTCAGAAAAGCTCCAAGGCGCCAAGTCCAGTGGTCTGCCCTCAAGGACACCTGCAGAGCAGAAGCCTCGGCAAGGCCACGGGTCAGCAAGTGCTGTGGTCTGACCTCGAGGTCACCTGCAGGAGTAATGTCTTGGAAAAAGCTCCAGGTCAGACACAAACGAGTGCGCTGTGCAGGGGCTCCTCACAGCACCGCTCTGGCGCGTCCTGTCCCGGCACGTGCACCGAGCGCTGTGGCGTGGCCGTGTCACCGCCAGCTCCTATGTCACCATGTGTCACAAAGAGTGCTTTGACACCCTGTCCCCTTCCATCCCATCCCACGATGACCGTGCTGCACCGTGTCACAAAGGGCCCTTGCACACACTGCCACCTGCCCTGGAGCCACCCCCAACCCCCCAAAGCGGCCCTGGTTGGAAGGAATCCCTTGCCCCAAGTGTCTGAGTCAGCCCTGCTCTGCGGGCCCAGGGCAGCAGAAGGAAGCCCCAGGGCTGCCAACGCAGCCTCAGCAGGAAGGGCAAGGGGCCTTCCACAGAAGCTGGCACGGCCTCCTGGGGACACATCCCATCTGCTGGCCATCCTAACCCCGCAGGAGTGACACAGACAAGGAATGTGTGGGCCAGGGCACAAATGCTGCTTTGAGCCCTGGGGCCCAGCAAGCGCTGAAATCAGCAGGTGTGGCAGAATCCCTGCTGATGCAACCTCGTGTAGTAGAGCAACAATGGTGCCCATCTCCTGCAGAGACTGTTAAGTTTCCTTGCGTTCTTTCTGAATAAAACCATCAGCTCAGCCTCTGATATTCCACATTCCACGTGCCATGTGCCTGGCTGTGGCAGCTCATGTCCAAACACAACTGTGCCCCTGCTGAGCACGGCAACGTTCGGCCACAGACAGGGAAGTTCACACTGAACATCAAGGCAGACATGTGGGGAAGGGTAGATGATAGGGATAACTCTGGGATAAGCTGTTCTGTGTCTCTGATTATGGTGCCAGCTTCCTGAGGGAGCAGTCAGGACAAGTGCTGGAAGCAGACATGTCCTGCCCTTTTCTGCTGTCAGATTGACACAGGACAGACTGGTTGCCACAGGTCCACCAGACTTGATCCAGGACCAACAGAGAGCCATGCATTGGTAGGGAATGGCCTCCAGCAAGAGCAAAGCAGGATTTTCTAACAGCCAAACCTGAGCTTGTGAACCAGGCCATCTTGTCAGCAGGCACCAAAGGGCTTCCCTTCACCCCTGAAGCTCAGCCACAGGAGTCCCTACTTTTACTGAGCACCTGCTACTTATTCAGCACTGCTGTGCCATCAGATCAAGCCTGAACCCATCTGCTGTAGTGATTTACCACAGTAACAGCATTAAGCATTAAATACCTGGGAACAATTAATACTTTTGCAGCCAACTACTTTTTAAAGCATAAATACTAAAGGCATTAGTTGTTCCCTAGCATTTACTCTTTTAGGGGCAAGGCAGGCTGAGTACTTCATTTACCTTGTATCAGCTGCAGTGCCAGGCTCAAATTGCAAGATGCCCAAGTTGGAACTCAGTAAAATGTCTGAACTAAATACAGTTCTCTTTGTTTTGCTGCAGGCTTGACTTATGGAGTGAGACCTTCCTTGTGTGTGGAGACATGAGTGCGTTCTTCCTTGTAGATCAGAGGCCAAATCCGGGACTTGGTGCTATCACTGATCTACCAGTCTTGTCGCATCATGTGGATTTTCATTGCATACTTTTACACCAACCTCAGCTTTGAGAGGATGTTACAACACCAAGTAAGATGCTGGTCACAATTCAGCACTGTTTGTTTCT
Organism: Anthoscopus minutus; assembly: GCA_013399455.1. Classification (NCBI taxonomy): domain Eukaryota; kingdom Metazoa; phylum Chordata; class Aves; order Passeriformes; family Paridae; genus Anthoscopus; species Anthoscopus minutus. Next base: position 360,403 of record VWYI01038218.1, on the reverse strand, counting down.
TTAATTTATCCTTGTGTAACAAAGGTCTCACATGACAAAACCAAATTGTGTTCCTGCTGCTAAAAACCTCCCTTCCTTCCCAGTCTTGTATTTTGATTACATGGGAACACATTCAACAGAGAGGTATCTACATCTGCTTTGGAATTGATTGGGAGCATGACTGGGAGCACCTTGATTCCTAGAACTTAACCTATTCTTGTTCTCTGACTTTATTTACACCAGTTGTGCCACACTGCCTGGGCATCCCAGACCTGAGGTTCTTTGCTGTGAAGGCATAGAAGATTCTGGCATTTAATAACCCTAAATTCAGGAAACTGGAATGCACATTACTTCCCTTTGCTCAACACAAGTAGTTAAAAATAAAGTTACAAACTTCCCAAGTCAATTAGCATGACCTGAGAATATAAAATATTTGTAGAATTGCTTCCATCACAAAGCAGCAACTCATTTGCCTTCACGTGGTCCATTGATAGTCAATTAGAAAAACTTGTTTGACCCTAAACAGGAAAGCTTGTCTTTTGGGTTTGGCTTTTTTGCCAAGCCACTCAGCCCAGATAGTCCTACCTAGGAGAACACACCAACGTGCTTTCTGGGTGACAGTCCAGCCAACTCCTACAGGGTAGGGACACAGGGAGAATCAACCACTCACACAAGAACTTCTTCCACATATCCCCTACTGTCTTACACGGATTTTCTTGCACATACCCAGGCTGAAACACAGACTTACAGCAACATCCAAACTGTTCTCCTGCAATGCCTGCCGAAACTTTTTTTGTACATGCGCATTCTGCTTTCATTTTCTTCATGGCAGTGCTGGCAGCTCTGATTAAATACTGGAAAGTCTGTCAGGATTCGTTATTAAAGCCCACAGTTTCCATGCAGACCTCCATCAGGGAGGGATACTCAGCTCTTCTGCTTCCCCACCCAGTTTCCCCTGTTTTAACCACCTTGGAACTCAAGTAGCTTTCCCTACAGTGACTGGTACTGTGATTAATGAGCATTGCTGACGCATATAGAAGATAATAAAATGCCAAGAAGCAATGTTCCATTACACATGGGATGCAGATGAAAAGGAAAACTGAAACAGAGTTCCTTTTTTCCAAATCCTTCATGAACCTCTGTTGCCAAATGAATTCTTAATGGTTTCTTAACTCAAAGGTCATCACACTCAGGCACTGTACTTGGAAGAAATCCAAAACCCACACCTATTGCTTCAAGTAAAGCAGCAAATACAAGCACAAAAATACTTTTTCTTTGTTGAGCTGAAAGCACAGAGTTAGTGCAGGCCAAGTAAGGATTCAAATACCTGAAGATAACACTTTGGGAGATATTTCACACAATGTTTCCTAAGGTAGGGCTCTGGATGGGGAAACACAAAGCTGCTCATCTGAAGGTAGGTATTTTATTTGTGAAACAAAAACCAGGATAAGAGCAACAAGGATGAAATCCATGTGAAATAGCTTGGATTTCAAAGTACCACAAGGCAAAAGGTGTGACTGGGAACACAGAACTCAAGGCAGGTTATGAGTTAATGCCTCACCCAAAGCTAAAAGACAGCTTAAATTTTACAGCAGACCAGAAACCAAAGTTATCAACTTCTTAGAAAAGGGCAGGGTCAAACTTACTGTATTTGACATAGATTTGATACTATATTTGAGACAGACACAGACTGCCAGTGTCCACATTGCTCCTCTCCTATTACCATTCATTGAGTACATAATAATCCTTTAATTATGTCAAAGTTTAATTTTTCCAAACGGGGTTGTGTGCTATCAACAAGTGCAGACATGCACAATACAAACTCAGAAGGGAAATTTTCACTCAGCTGTTCAAACACTTTACACCAAGGAATATTTTAAGACATCTAAGGGGTACCAGTGTTTTGTTTTTTTTAATACAACACCAAACAATTGCTGCACACGAAGCTGTTGAGGCATAAAATGTTGCAGTAATCCTTAACTAGCCCTATCCAAATGAGGCCAGTAAAAATTCATTAAAAAGACTCACCAAACCAGTCCTTTATTCTGCAGAAAATTTAAAAAGTGCACAAGGTCAGTGTAAACATGGTCTTTAATATCACTGAAGATAAATTTAGCAATCCAAGTCTTAGGTGGGTTTCAAATAAATAATAATTTTGAGAAAGTGTTTACATATCAAGGGAGCTCTCAAGGCAGCAAAGCAGTTTGTAATTCCACCCTGCTAACACCCCTTCACCAAGAGAATGTACAGTAGGCAGTGCACAACTGGAAAAACAATCACAACACAAAGGCACACTTGCAGCTTCCATGGAAGCTCTGGATAGGATTTCAGAAAGGGGGGGGAGAAGTAAATGGAGCCATGCACTGCCCTTTAAAGCATCACTTTTTCTCCACAGCCTTTTCACCAACATAACACAAATGGCAAGAGAATTCATGTTTGCTTCCAAAATCCATTCTCAGCTCAAAGATTAACAGAATACTGCTCTGACAGAATTATTCTTCAAACTGACACCACAGCACAATGAATCATGCCCCTCTCAGCAGGGCTCTGCTCCTACTCTAACCTTGAAATTCTTCTCCAATCACTGCAAAAGTAACCCAGAAAGCTTAAAGACAGGTAAGAATTGTTATTTCTTGCAGATCCTGGCCCAGTGTACTGAAATGGAGCAAGATGTGACAGGGCTCAAGGTGTAGGGTTACCCAGGAAAATACCTGGTGTCCTATGCCACTCAAATAAAACCTTCCAAAAGTCAAAATACTTCCTCAAAGTGTAGATTTGTCCTTGTTAAACAATTATTCTACTGTAAAAATATGCCTAATGTGAAATTTCTCACATTAGAAAAGGAAGATTTAACAATCCAGAAAGAACAAGAAAAAAAACCATCGATTATAAATATGCCACAAAAATATTTGCAAGAGTTATTGCAAAATTGTTTTCTTTCACTTTCATCAAAATATTTTTTTCTCTGTACATACAGGCTGGGGAGTCTTCCACACTCTGTCCTCTAGTTCAACATGCAACAGATCTGTAATAAGCACTGCAGTACTCACCAGTGAATTGTTTCTTCTCCATTTCTAACACATCTAAGAAAGGTTCTGCTTTGAGTAAATTAAAAAAAATGTACTATATAATACTGCTGTGTATGCTGTGTACTTACTGAATATATATTGCAGGTGTTAAAGGACTGCTTCACTGCTAGCTGGGCTTTGGCAAAACAGGAGTGGGGCTGACATACACTGGATATTTCACACTTTTGAGTGGGAGACACTGCAACATTTAACAGATACAGAATAGATTAAGTCTTAGATCTAAAACTGTCAGCACACAGGATTTCCCAGGTTGTTCTGAACACAGGAACAGAGTGATCAGTTTTCCAGGAAAGCCACATAATCAGTCAATCTGGCCAACTGCTGTTCATTGGGAATTGGTGGGACCAGAGCAGGTTCTATAAAGATAAAACAAATGGATCATTAATGAAATTCAGAAAGCAAATCCATCAGCAGTACCATCCATCACAACAGTAAGAGAAAAAAATTAAATGCATCTGACTTTCAACAGCCTTCTGGGGGCAGATCTTAACAGTATCACCTCCCTACACAGCTCCAGCTGACATAATTCTTGCTTACTGCACCATTCAGTAGTCCAAGAGTTACTAACCACAAAAACTATTGCAACAAATTCCACTTGTCAGCAGCCCCCAGATCTTCTTTGCACACTGGAGTCTGAGTAATGAAGGCTGACAGTATTCTGAGACAAAAGCTCCTGGAGCTCTTTGGTTGCTCCTTTCCTTACAAGCTGCCATTCTAAAGACTCCAAACAAACAGATCTAGTAGGGGATTAGACCAACAGAACACACAGGAGCTCTGCTAATGGGAGTGGGAACCTCAGGCAATCTCAGGCACTGCTTAAAACATGAGGGAGTGAGAAGACAGAGGGAGAAGTATATTTACATAGCACCTCATCAGTGGCCTGTTGTTTTTTATTTTGGAGGGGCAAGTGAGAACATTCACTTCTCTAGGACTCAACTCCCACTCAGTGGTGCTGGTTTATTCAAGTTTAGCTAAATCCATTATACACAAAGAAAAATACCTGATGAAGGAATAAATCTGTTAAAGGAAGCTTCCAGCACACCTGGAGAAAAACATACAAAATTAGCCCACCAGAACAGTTTTAAATGGTTCTAGGCAACAAAACATGGATCAAAAGCTCATTAAAATTAAACCTGTTGATTCATCTCACTTGACTTTATAACTAAAAAGCAGAATACTCAAGGCTTAGCTGCTTCAAAAGAGCCCCTTTCTTTTGCCTGAATAGTAGTTCTTGCACTCACTTCTAGAAAAAAGATGCATGTAAGTAATTAGCAGTTTTTTTTAAGCTGTGGATATTTTGTAACCAGTTCATAAAAACCCCACCTGATCAAATATAAGATCTCAGGGCTCTGGTTGGCTTTGTGCCACTTAGGAGTAAATTTCAACGCTTGGCACCTGTTTATTATGGGCTCTGAACACCCAAAAACTCTGCCCATATAAACAGTGTCATTTCTTAGTCCAACACACTTTGCCCTTTTGGATATGCTATAATTTTGCTCCTTCCTCCAGAGCTGCACAGTGCAGTTGTTTCATCCTGCTTTTATAGCTCAATATTTATATTTTTGCCTCAGCCAACCACAGATACAACATTAGGAAAAGGAGAAAAAAAAAAAAAAAAAGAAAGAAAAAAAATAAGACAAGCATTTCTGCAGACCAAGCTTTGCAGGAACAGACATTCAGCTATCAACACCATGAAAGTGAACACTTTCACCATGAAAGTGAAGAAACTAAGAGAAGATTTAAATTTTAAAAGCAAAAGGAATTATACCAACAACTGGAGCTCCTCAGAACACAAAGATTCACTAAATCCCTGCCTAAAGAAGTTCTAACTCTCGCAAAGGGGAAAAAAAAATCTCAGGTTCAAGATGGTCTAGTTTTTACTCATCCTTATTAGGTTAAGACATGTCATTTGAGGTCATCCAGTTTATGTTCCACAGAGGCAGAGCCAGCAGCAGAGGAGGAGAGGGAGCAATCACAGCACATCCTGCCTGCTTTTGTTTAAACAAGTTCACCTGAGGATGGCTACCTGTAAGTCCAAACAAAACCAACCACTTTGCACTTCCTCACATTTTATACCTGTGTTTATGAGCAACGTGAGTGTCCAAAAAGTATCTAACAGAACCCTGTGCAAAACTGTAATTAAAAACTTAGCACCTAATTCCTAAAAAACGCCGAACGTTTCATGAAGTAACAGCTCCACCTACCTGGCTTTTTAGGCATCACCATGCGAGTTGCAAAGTCTGCTTGCCAGCCCTGTTCTAGCACACCTGGAAAGGCATTTGGGCATTTGTAAGATACAGAAGGGTAGAATAAACAATGATAATTAATGGCAAATTATTTTTCAAAAAGAAAACCATTATCCAGAACCAAGATTTTCTTTTTTTCTCCAATTACTTCCCAGTCACTTAACAGCCTCAGAATTTGTAGATACATTTTTATTAATCATCACTTAGAGCTCTCGGAGCTCATCATCAGTATAAAAATTATGGGGAGTAATGCCAAGTACCTTTCACAGCTTCTTCTACAGGAAGGCCAACAAAGGCTGCAAAATCATCTGCAACTATTGATGTGTAAGCCTGGGAAACCAGTCCAAAGGCTCGTCTCCTGGTTGCATCTAGGGAGAGAGGAATATGGGACACAAGAGACTCATCTCTAGAGCTGGGAAATCTGAGAACATTTCCTCAATTCTACCACCTTTGGAAAATCACTACCAGCCTTCAAGTGAGCACTTCAGGAGCTCCCCCTCCCTTCTCAGAGTTCACAGTCAGCAGCAAGAGACAACAATGTGTTCTCTGCCAGGACAAACCCCCTCAGAGCCCACACTGAACCTCCACATGCAGCCTGCAGTAACCTGGGTTCTACCACCAGCACATACAATGCTTTAGGGAATTCTGCATCTGATGGCATTCTCTGTTTGCAATATGGGAGCAATTAGTTAAAATAATGGCATCTAAAAAGCAGTTGTTTCTCAAGCTACAGAGGATTTGTTATTGCAAAACAACCTCTTTTCAGCAGTCTGCACTGCCCTCTAGGAGCAGGAATTTGCATGTTACCATTGCACAGGACAGAAAACATTTCACAGAAAAACCTTCTAAGTCCTACAAAGTTCTGAAATACCAAGCCAAGTTCTCTGAATCACAGATTAGAAGTCTGATAAAACTGGGTAATTAATGGTCTGTTTTGCTCTTACAGAAGAAACCATATGGTTTATGAAATTCCAGTGTCAAAGAATATTCAGAAACAAAATCCTACTAAAACCAATTTATTTGTTTCTACAAGATTTTGTAATGAGCTTTCTATTTACACTCAATACCTAAAAAGCTTTCAGTAAAACCTACAAAAACTTGGCAGCAGTTTTCTGACCACTTCTGATTTTTCACAATTGACAATTTGTCTGTTTGTGTTCAAGCAGACATACATTTAACTCCAGGCAATCCCCTGCTCTCCAGACAAGCTCAGCTTGTACCTCTGAGTGCTTCCATGATTGGCTGGATAGTCTCAGACCACTGATGTGCACTGATTGCTGTGTAGGTTCCTGGGAAGTCCCTCTGCCAGATTCTTTGTCCCACTGACCAAACTGCACCAAGTTCAGCATTTGCCTGTTGTGACCAAAAAAAACCCAAAAACCCAGTGTTAATCCAGAAAAAAATCTTCTACACTGACTATGTAAATCAATTTCTACCCCCAGATTTTCAGAGAACATTGCTGTGCAACAAAAACAGCAGGTTTCTGAGTTAAAATTACTCCAGTACTTACAGATTTGATAGCAGGAGGGATTCTTTTCCAGAGATAACGTGCATTATTCCTAAAAAAAATTAAAATACTTTTCAATCACCAAATGAGGCACCACAAGGTTTGCCCAGATGCTGTAATGAACACTCTCAGTGCTTTAAAATACTCTTTCTAGGAAGCAATATTGGATACTGAAGTGGGAAAACAAGAGCTGCTCTCCAGCAGACAACACTTGGACTGTTGTAACACAACAAACAGTTCATTAACTGCTTCATTTAACACCATTTTGGGAAAGTAATTTCTCCCTAAAACCCCAAGTTTAGTGCATCCAGTACACACATGGAATAACCCTCCAGACCAAATTCCCAGGATCTCTGCTTCCTGTAGATTTAGCTCCTTCAAACCAACAGTATCCCTCATTTTTAACATGGACAGTCCAGAATTATCCTGCTGGAATTTAAACACAAGTAACAGCCTCGAATCCAACCCCAAAAAATGAAGCCCTGAACAGCTACACAACAAAACATTGAAATCTTTAACACTTTCCAGAGGAGCCAGTTTCACTACTTAAGGAACTTTATTCCCAAATTTCCCTACAGTTCAAAAGGGTGGGAAAGAGCAAGGAAAGGCAAATAGTTTTCCTGTCAGATCAAGGGGTGAAAAAGACTTACTCCCAGGAATATTAATATTATTTCTTTGTAAACTCAGCATTTTTATTAATTGCACAGCCCATTCCCAATTTGTTGGTGACAAACCCAGTGTCACAGGCTGGGACAAGCCACTTACATGTCATTGTGCAACAGGTACAGAGCCAGCAGTTGGCCATAAACGAGGGGCGTGGCAATTCCTCCAGGGGCCTGAAAACAAACACATATTCTTGGGTTACAAATTTTAAAGAGGGGTGTGATACAAAACGCAGCCAGGAAGCTAAATTTCATGTAAATTGAACACTCCAAGATGACTGACTTTTATGTTTTTTTTTCACATCACATAATAGACTTGAGCAATTTTGGGGCAGGAGAATAAAGTAAGGCTACATCTTCCATTACTCTTTTCTTATGCTCATGAAAGTGGCAGCTGTTGAAACTGAAATTAAATCACCCTGTCTTCGTTTACCTTCAGCTGAACTTCAGCTCAGGCCACTCCATCACAATAAAGCTTCCCTGCCCCTCCCATAAATGTGAAGCTGAAGCTTCAGCCTCTGCCACACCTCAGCAGAGCTCACAAATCTCACAAGGAGAAAACAAATGAGTGATTAAAAAAAAAAAAACTGTATAATTTTGAAAGCCTGCAATAATTCGAAAACTACAAAGATTTCCAAAGATTCAGCCATTTATCAAGGGACAACATATCGTAGAACAGCATAGTTCTTCTAGCTTCCAGCCGCCACAATAAAACTATCTAAAGGTAATTCCCCAAATCTGGCTCAAGGCTCCATTTCCCTGATCAATATTCTCCTTTTCTCAGCCACGAGAAGGACGCAAACACATAAACTATCCCCCTCACTCTCCCTCTGAAACGAAGCGAATAATTATACGGGAATACCCATTTATCTGCAGGCTGCGAGGTTCTGAAGGGCTCTCTGGCGAGCCCAAAGGGCAAGTTCAAACAGTGAACCGTCCCTCGCTCACACTCACGCCCACACACCCTCCCCACATCACACGCACACACGTCCCCCTCCCGACCGCGGCACCTCCAGCTCCTGCGTCTCGCACTGCTCCAGGAGCCGCCTGAAGCTCACGGAGCTCTCGCCCATCACCGCCACCGGCATCTTTCCCGCACGACGGCGCCGCCCATCCCCGTCAGGCGCCCGCGCTATACGTCACTTCCGCCGCCAGCCCTTCCGCCGCCTCTCCGTGCTCCTGGAGGACCGAGGGGGCGTGGTCATTGGGGGCGTGACCAACAGGTCGGGGGCGTGGTCAAGGCCTGTGAGGGGCTGAGGGCGGCGGGTGCGTTTTTAAGGGTGGCGGTGATTGAAGCCCTTTTAAATACCATTATTTTCTGCATAATAAGCAAATTTTTCGCGTCATTAAAAGAACGGAGTGTGCTTGGCTTGCGATACAGAGATCCACGTTCGGTTTTCTCCCTGTATTTGTCGTGTGTTACAGGATGCGTGAGACAGGCGCCCTCCATCCCTTATTGCAGATTACATGTACATAAGGGATATTCTTAAGAAATAGGAAGTGCTTTTCCAGCTCTGTGCCGGTTTCTGGTGGGTTTTAAAAGCAGTTTTACCCAGTTTAACTGGGTTTCTTTATCTTTGTTCTCTATGAAATCCCCTACTTGCAGAGAAAACAGCACTGCTGGAGACAGGTCATAGGATCATGGAATATCCTGAGTTGCCCTACAGGGATCATCAAGTCAAAGCCCTGGTCCTGCACAGGCACCCCAACAATCCCATCCTGTGCCTGAGAGCAATGTCCATACATTCCTTGAGCTCTGGCAGCCTCGGGAATGTGACTATTCCTCGGGGAGCCTGTTCAGAGCTCACCCTTTTCCCAACATCCAGCCTAAACCTCCCCTGACACAGCTCCGATATATACTGAATAAATAATCAGTATATATGCAGCAAAGCATCTGTATCTGTGCTTCTATCCCAGAAAAGAGCCCACAGCATGCTAAAATGGCATTTAACAGCACAGGTGCTATTTTAGAGGTGGAATCGCCCCTAGTCTATGGCCTTTCTGTGGCTCCCAATCCCCAGTGAGGTCCCATCCAGCACCAGGACCCCCAGCCCTCCCCATCTTTCCTCAGCATTAGGCTCAGAAGCCCTATTTATGGCTGGAGTGGGGTTAGACGTGTTTGCAGCCCAGTTTGAGGCATAGGAAGTGATGGGAAATAGCAAGATTGTCTCCAAATCTATGTAATTACTGGGGCCACAGGTGTAAATTAATATTTTTAGGGTAAAATCAACCCGAGGAGCTAATTTTCTGCAAAACTTTGCTTTCTGATACAACGGATTTGCTTTCCACCATCATTCTCTGCCCCAAATTTCTTGAAGAAGGCCTGACCCCAGTGCTTCCCACCATCTTCCATCCCCAGCACTGCTCTAAAAATCATTCCCCAAACCAATTATTCTTCATGCAGGGAGTTTACCCAAGCCATGCTCAAGAGCTGCACCACCTTGGCACAAAAATCTTGTGCTCTCCACACTTTTGGAGTGAAATAAAAGGAAGAGTGGCATAAATCCTGATCCCTTTGCCATGGAGTCACCGTGCTCCGGGAGAGGTTTTGGCTCTGGAAAAGCAGAAGTAACGTTTTGTTTGCTTTGGGATTCGCTCGAGGCACAGCATCTTGGAGGAGGGCTCCAGGCGATGGCACTGCTGCTCCGCCGGCTCGGGCATCACTCTTCCCGGGAAACAACCTCTCATCCTGCTCCCGTCCCCGCCAGCCGCATCGATCCCGACAGCCCTTTGTTGCCGCCAGCTCTGTGCCAGCGTCGCTTTGACATTCGGACATCTGAGAGGAGCACTCTCCTCACCTTTTGCTCCCATTCCCAATTATCTCGTGTTTTCGGGAGGCGAGGAGGGGAGCAAAGCGGGCGGCAGCTTGTGATGATGCCGGTGGGAGACCTTCCCTCAGGGTTGGGGTCAGAGCATCCCATATTGCCACCGGGAGCACATTGGTTTGGGAAGGATTCGTCTGCTGGGGGGTGTCAGGGGCTGAAATCCCACATCCCGATGCCATTCTCGTTCCTGATGGGTCCAGATGGGAAGGTATGAGCGGTCCCTGGCACCACTGGCTGTGTTGGGCCCGGGCAGAATCGCAGCCCCTCGCTGCTCCTTACCGGGAGATGATTTCGTTTTTGAGGGGGAAAAAACTCTGTAAAAATGGAATAGAGGAGATGCTTCCTCAAGAGGGCACTAGCTGCAAGAGAAACTGCCTAAAAATCCAAGGAAACTACAGATCCAAACATCCCACTGTCCTTTCCACCTGAGAGACTCTATTTGGGGAAAATTTGGCTTTTAAAAAAATATTTCGTTTGGCTTTCCATTTTTCTTTTGGAGCAACAGAGGAAGTGTTGCTTCCCACTGTGCTTGGCCGAGCCTCCCAAATCCACCAGCCCCTCTCTGGAAAAAATTCCTTGGCATGGATTCAGCCAGAATCTACCCTTTTGCAAGCATGTACTGCATCCTCCTCTCTCTCTTTTCCCCCCTTTTCCAAAGCTGTTTAAGGCTGTGGTAACATTTTCACAGAGGAAACATGCCAGAAGAGAATACACTTCTTTTCCAGTCACCAAGATAAAATACAGCAAATTTGTTGTATTTTCAGGGTCGTTGTAAATCCAGGAGGTTTGGAAGATGTTCCTGGGGTTGCTTGGAGCCTGGCCTCAGTATGGTGGCATCATCCAGGACCTCTGGATAGTGATGGAGACTGCCTGAGCCAGCATCCCAGAAAACCACAGGGTCCTTTATTTCTCTCAGGAGTTTATCCTCAATTCAGGCAACAAAAGAAGAGGCTAGACTCATAAAACAGCTGAGGACGTTGGAAAATCTATCCCACTGGCAAAGCTAACCATGTTAAATTAATGGGAAGGCTCCTTGACTTGACAGCATCCTGATTTTTCTTTGGCCCACAGGCTCAAAAAGCACTTAAAGACATGGCCGCCAGCTGCTGCAGAAGTGTAAAGTAAATTTAATGTGATTTTTATTCAGCTCCTGGTGATGATAGCAGGAAAATCTCAGCAACTCGTTTATGCCTTGCATGAATTTTAAAGCAGGGAGGGAAATGGATCCCAGTTCTGCCATCCTGGACAATCCCAAGTAGTTTTCAAAGCAATACCAAGGTACTTCCAAAAAAAATTAGCAGAGATTTCGTGACAAGGCTTCATTTTCCCAGCCGTTTCCATGTGCTGCTGCCTGTGATCTGGAGGTGCCCTCTGGAAAGATGATTGCAAGTGGTTTCCCTTTCTCATCTGCTTCCAAAGCTTTGTGTAGGGGAACAAAAGACTCATGATGGGGAAATTAAGATGCAACAGGGTGATATGGAACAATAGGACAGTAATTTAATGTGAAAGTTAAAGAAAATCATGCTAAAGGGTCAAGCTGAACCTCTCCACACCCTTCCCATTCCCTCAGCAGGCTGGTTGGGACTAACCGGGCTGTTCTGAGCAAAACCTGGATCCAAACACATTATTTCCTTCCATGACATCAAAGGGAAAAACGCCTCATTTTTAGAAGCTGTGCCCATGAAAGGAAACTGCGAGCAGCTGATGGGAAATTATCGCTGCTTTTTCCCCAAACAAGCTTTTTAATCTATTGCATTTCCATAGGGGTGTTGGTTTAAACTCTAATAAACAAAAAGCTATCCTGGGATATTTGGGATATTATGTTTTTCTTTTTTTTTTTTTTTTTTTTGCTGTCCTCATCCTTGATTTTTCAGCTCAGACCTGAGGTCTCATTTCTACAGGTTTATATGCCAGCATAGTGGTATAAATATCTAGCACAGGGTGCCCAGAGGAGCTGTGGCTGCCCCATTCCTGGAAGTGTCCAAGGGCAGATTTGGATGGGGCTTGGAGCAACCTGGGGTAATGGAAGGTGTCCCTGCCTATGGCAAGGGTGGAACTGGGTGAGCCTTAAAGTCCCTTCCAAACCATCCTATAATTCAGTGATTCTATGAAGTAAAGGTAAAAAAAAAAAAGGAGCTTAAATCAGAGAGGCTGAGGAGCTTGGAGGATGTGTAGGAGACCAAAAAGTGACCAGAGTAGCAGGAAGTGATGAGGGTTTTCCACCCAGCTGTCCTTGCTCATGGGGCTCTGTGTCCTTCTGCAGCTGCTCTGAAGCAAATCTCCCCAGAGCAGAGATTTGGGGATGGCTGAGCTCCTTTCTGTCCACCCTAGACACCTCCATCCCCTCCTCTTGTCTTCCCTGTGAGTAACCAGGAGCAATGGCTTCTGCCAGAGGCTCTGGAGACAAAGGTTGCCCTTTCTCAACCTGCCAAGGGGATAAGAGACCCTCTGTGTATTTAACCTAAACTTTTGTTTTTATGACTTTCCATGCTCGTCTGTGCATTTTCCTGTTTTTGCCTTGTTCTCTGGGATTCTCAGCCAAGTTTCTGTCCCCTCCCTGGCTCCTGGGCCAGCAGTTCTTGCTCTCCACGTATTTTAATCCTCTGTGCAAAGAGCTTTGGTACCTTTGAGCAATGCAACAGCTTCATCTCTTGATTGTTTCCCAACCACACTGTTTCCTCACTTGAAAATCTCTGATAGCCCCTAAATTCCAGGGGATAAAGAGAAGGTGGGGATTCCTGGTCCATTGTAGGGTGTTTGGAGGGATCAAGCATCCAGCAGGGGATATTTTTGGATATGGAGTGGGACAATCCCAGGTCAAGCACAGGGTGATTGAGGGGATGGAGGGTCCTTGCTGTATCTGAGGCATTTGAGGAATGGAGCAGGTGGGTCCCTGGTCCAACGGGGATGTTGGAGGGTATGAATTGAAAAGGGTCCTTTGTGCATTAGGGAACCTTTGAGGGATGGAGTGAGTGATCCCTGGTCCAGCTGGGGCATTTGCAGGATGGAGCATCCCTGTGCAGGAGCCCATCTCCAACCAATGCTCTCTTCAGCAGGATGGGATGCACAGGGCTCACACCGTGAACCCAGCGGCTTCCTCCTTTGGCCTCCCGGTTGGTGCTGGGGCTGAGGCTGGCTGCCTCTCCGGTGCCGGGGAGGCAGACGCTCCTGCAGAAACCTCCCTGCTTCCCTGCATCACTCCTTTTAATAGGAGCGCGATGCATCGCCGTGTCTTCCAGGGCACGCTTTTAAATCCTCTAATCTCCCGTGATGGCACGCGTGTTAAAAAACACCTGTCCCCTGCCGAAGCCACCGGGACAGCGGGCGAGTGTTTCGGGCGAGTGCAATAAAAGCCGCAATTAGAAAGGCGGGCTTTGATCTCCGGGAGGGAAGGAGTTCAGGCAGCTGTGCCGAGACCTCTCCCACAGCCACTCTTCTACTTCAGTAACATCCGAACAAAGAGGATCTTGTGTCCGCGGCGCCTCGTTACGGTTCTTCTTCCCAGCCCGCGGCCGCCTGTCCCTCCACGTCGTCCCAGCGCGCTCCCGTCCCTGCCGCCGGGGTCCCTTCCCGGTCCCTTCCCGGTCCCTTCCCCAGCGCTGCCGCCGAGGGGCGCGAATCGGATTTCACCGCCCCGACACTTGCGGGGAGCTGCCGGGCTCTGCTCTGCATCACTCAGAGTCCTCGTCGCAATGGCCTCTCTGTTCCTCCAGCCCTGTCTGCCAACAGCTAGGCTCGCCATCCAGCTGTGCCGGGTTGCAGGCGAGGGAGCCGGGATGCAACACAGGACGCCCTGTGCGCGGCCCTGGGGACTGCAAAGAGGGGATGCTTCCAGTTCTGCCTGAAGTGAGGAATCCCTGTGCCATTCTATCTGCATCCCACACAAGGATCCTGGCCCAGAAGAGGCTGAGGATTGTAGGCAGGTGATGTTAGCCTTTTCTTCAGGTAACCAGTGACAAGAAAACAGGAAATGGCCTCAAGCTGTTCCAGAGGAGGTTCAAGTTGGACATCAGGAGGAATATTTTCATGGAAGAGGTGGTAAGGCATTGGAAGAGACTGCCCAGGGAGGTGTTGGAGTGCCCATACCTGGAGGTGTCTAAGGAAGGCCTGGGTGTGCCACTCAGTGCTCTGGGCTGGGTGGCAAGCTGGGGATTCATCACAGGCTGGACTTTTCCAGCCTAAATGATTCTGTGAAACTCCTTCTAAGGAGATACTTTGGTGAGACTGGGAGAGAAAATGTGTTACTTGTTTGCTCTTTGATTTCCAAGGATCGGCTCAAATCTGCATCGTATAAGCCAGAAAGTTCCAGAATAACTCCCAGGGGCCATAGGAATCATTAGACCAGATCCTGGATCTCTCTGAATTTGGAAAGAACCCAGTGCGATGCTGCACCCCACAGTTTGCTGTAAATTTTCGTAGAACCACAGAATCCTAAAAGGGTCTTTGTCAGCAGGATGGCAAGGGGGGAAGTACTTCTTAAAATAAAATTAAAACCCCTTCTGGATTTTTTTGCCACACTTTTCCCATAATTCCCAGAATAAGGAGGGTCTGAAAAGGAAGAGAGGTGGATATAAAGCAAAACAGAGGGAAAAAAAACCAAGCTGGAGAAGCAATCAAGGATGCCACATGGAATAAATATTTAATGGCACAGGCAGGCACACCCCAGCCTATCTGAGCCCTGCAATGGAGAGGTCGCTTCCCATTGCTTGGTGGATTCCTAAGCTGGGAGGAGAGGATGTTCCAAGTGCCCCACTCCCCAAGGCAATGTCAAAGAGCCCATACCCCTTGAGGACCATAATTTTACAGGATCTTTCCTTCCAGCCTGGCTGTGTGTGGTGGGAGGTCTTGTTATTCCTGCTATTCCAGACTGTGCTAGTCACGAGAGGGTCCTACTCCGTTCCCTTGCTGGTGGGGGTCTGTCACCTCCAGGGGAAAGTTGGGATGGGGATCAAACAAATGGCAAGGTTGTGGCCACCAGGATCTGGAAGCTCCTTTCAACACCCTCTCATGGCTCTGTTTAGTCTCCAAAATTTACTCTGGACATCATTTCCCAGGTAGAACCAATCTCAAAATCAAATCCATTCTCTTTTTTCTACCTCTTTTATTTCCATGGAAAAACCCAGAAGAAAGGAAATCCAAGAAGGAAAGGCAAAGACACCTACCTTCCACTAATGGGAAAAAACATGTTTTTCACCATGATCCAACAGGATTTTCACTGGGCTCCTGGGTGCAGAAGGGTGGAATCTCTTCCTGACACATCCCAGCCATCCTCCCTTGCCTGGAGCAATGGTCCTTGCTGGCTGTGGGAGGAGAGCAAAAGGTTTTAATTAGAGAAGTTTTGGATTCATAACGATCTTCATACATTTTTATAAATATTTTGTGTCTCAGGGAGTGAAAACTCACTCTGGAAAAGGTTTTGTTTAGCCGAAAAGTGACTTTTTCATCAACCACAGCAGGTCTTTGCCTGTTAAGAGGGATGGAGTGTGAGACAAAAATCCTCCTGACCTGCTCAGCTCTTTGAGGCTGTGTTTGGTGTGCTGAGCTGGGAATTCTTCTTTGTTTTCAGCAATATCTTTTACAATATCTCAGGCAAGCACAGATCTGCCCCTCAAAGCTAGAAATATTTTGGATGTACCTTTAACTCTGGCACAATCAGGTTTCATTCCTTAATTATTTCTCCTGGGAAGGATGGGATGGCCAGTTGGCCCTGGGTGAAACCATGATTTTATGGAAAATTATGTTTTTTCAGGAAAGAAAATATGAAGGAGAGCAAAAGGAAAAGGTGCAGACACAGAGTCCATGAGCTGGGCAGACCCTCCGGCACAACCAGGATGTGGTTCTATAAGTATGGAGTGCCAGGGCAAGGGGGATTGGCTTCCCACTGCCTGAAAGCAGTGTTAGGCAGGATATTGGGAAGGAATTCTTCCCTGTGAGGGTGGGGAGGCCCTGGAATGGAATTCCCAGAGAAGCTGTGGCTGCCCCTGGATCCCTGGAAGTGTCCAAGGCCAGGTTGGATGGGGCTTGGGGCAACCTGGGACAGTGGGAGGTGTCCCTGCCCATGGCCGGGGTGGTGCTGGGTGGTCATTAAAGTCCCTTGCAATCCAAACTGGTCTGGGAATCTATGAAGTTGCTGGGCTGTGGGAACGTGCCTTGATGCAGGAGCATCCTTGATGCCTACAATGCATGGACATCCCTCCACTTCCTTCTGACATGCATGGACATCCCTCCACTTCCTTCTGACACTTTCTCCAGATCTTAGTTTTTTGCAGGATTTTGTGGCATTGAATGTGACATAATTTTAATAATAAATAATCAGTTTAATGATCTTCATTCTGCACAGTTCATACAGCATCATCAGAAGCATTGATGGGCTAAGATGAGGATGAGGAGCAAAGGGATTTAGGAGATTAAATAAAGATCCAAAGGTGGGTTTCTCATTATTAGACAGATGTGAGCCTGCTGTGGGTGCAGGACACCTCGTAGGAGCTGTTTGCAGACAGCTGGACAAGGGGCACTGTGAGTAATTCCCCTTGCACATCTGCCTGTGTCTCAGAAAGGGTAACACTGGACAGAGCCATCGGGAAAAAATCTCTGGAACACTGAGTAAAAAAGCTTGCCAGGCAATTAGGATCGCTCGTACATACTGTCCACATTTAGAGATGAACTCCCATCCTACTCTCCTCCCTCTCCACACCCTTTCATTCACAGTTCCCAGCATTTTAATGCTCTGAATGGCGATTTTTTCATCAAAAGTGGAGTTTAAACTGCAAGTGCTTCCACCCTTCCCAGAGGGCTGGGGGAGGGAGACACAGCAGCTCCACTGCTTAGAGGGTCCCCTCTGGGAGCTCGTCTCCAGGGGGATATTTTGGGATGCACCCAGCACTTCCATATTTCACATCCCTATTTAATTTAAGCAGCAGAGCTGTTTATTCTGTAAGAACACTGAGCTTTTATTAGCCAGTTATTTACAGTACAAGGCATTCCCCACCTCAGGAATGCTGAAGACCATAGGACAAGGCTATTTCTTTTGGAGCCTGGTCAAATTTACACTAACCATGGAGGAGGGATCCCTAAAAAGGGTGGGGAGCAGAGCAGAGCCAGAAAGAGGGCTCTTTGTAAGGTCCTGTGCTTCCCTCCCTATAAACATGGGCTGGGAGAGAATCTGATCTAGATGGGTCTTTTTTCAAGAAACATCCCATGGGTAGGAGCCAGCTGGGAGGCACAGAGCCAACCACTGGTGCCCATCACCTTCTTCCCATGGGGTGTGCAGAGCTGGGGGCAAAGAGGTGCAGGTATCTCTCAGTAATGGGCATCCCTCAGGAGGGATCTGGGTGAAGGCACGTTGAAAACTGCGGCTTGGGGTTGGAATAAAAAGGGTTGATCCCATGACTGGATTGGTTTGGCACTGCAGGACACCAGGTGTGCTGTGGCTCAGTTTCCCCCTCTGCAAATGCTCCTGGTTTGCACAGAGCTCTGCAGACAAAAAACCTTGTCAACATCATCAGAAACTTCCCACCATTTCATCCCATCCACAAAGACTCGTAATTTTCTTTTATGAGGATAAAGCAAGATTTAGGAATTGATTTACAAAATGCATTTCCCTCTGTGGCACCCCAAAGGTCTCCTGGGGAACCCTGGAACACCAAACATATGGATGCAGCAGCAAACAATATGAAGCAACAGTACTTTCATTGTTTTGTGGCCTTTTATAATCTATCCAATGATTTTTAAATAAACTGGATGGAAAATAATGGAAATTCCAGGCCCTGGAACCCATTATTCCCACATGCCAAGCCCAATGCCGCTAAGTGCAACAAGGACCCCAAAGTTAATGAAATTCCTGCCTGAAAAAACTTTTATCCTGCTGTTTAGGAAAATGACATGTGCATCATAAAAGCAACATCACTCAAGCTGTTAAAATGTCATCTGTGGGCAGGAAGACAAAGGAGCAGGAGGAATATATTTGTTAAATTACATAGAACCAGAAATATACATTTAAAATATATCCAATATATGTCTAAAATTTATCTTGATTAGGTTACTGGAGGTTGTTGGTTTGAAAGCACGAGGGTGAATTGATCAACTGTTGTGCCAGCATTTGAGGTCTCCAACTTAAATTTATCTCCAAATTTTCAGTGATTTTCATACAAAACATCCATCCATCACCCCACCACACCTGGAAAGGCTCCATTCTTAGAGTAGTTGTCTGGAAAAGTGTTCTGTTGACATCTGAATGAATAAACAGCCACATCACTTCAAAGCCCCTAGAGAAGCATTTATTTTTTCAAAGAACACATTTCAGATGACAGCATCCACCTAGTTTCTAAAATTCCTGATGGTCTTCCCATTCTGATGGAAGATCTGTTCTGCACAAGAGGAGCTTTTGAAGAGAAAATGTTCTTCCAGCTAGCCCTAATTAAGTTTTGCTTTTTCCGGTTGAAGCACATTTCTAGAGATGGGTTTTCACAGCCCACAGCTCCAGCTTCCCTCCAAAGGGCTGGAAAACACCCTTGGAAAGCTGGAGTATGCTAATGGCTTTTGGAAGCCCTTTCAGGGAATATATATTGATTATTGCCATTGCATCCTGCTCTTTTCTCCACCTCTGGAAGTGTACCAGGCCAGGTTGGACAGGGCTTGGTGCAACCTGGTCTAGTAGAAGGTGGCTCTGCCCGTAGAACAAGGCAAGATTTGAGGTCCACTTGCAACCCAAACCATTCTGGGATTCTATTACATAATCCAAACAGGTTTTCCAAAGGATTCATTGGCAAAATGAGCCTTCACCTGCAGGGAGAGGGAACAGCAGGGGATGGAAATCACCTGGATTTAAGCACATGCCTAGCTCTTAATGAAGCACAACAGGATGTTTGCCTCTTTACAAACACCCCCAAAACCTGGCTCCCACCCCCTCCCTTCCCTGTGAAACCTCTGTGGGTTTTGGGAGGAAAACCATTTTCCCTGGAGGATGCCAATCTGTACTTTAGCAAAAAGGCACAGAAAGTATTTGGACTGAAGGTTTCTTGGACGAAATCACTATTTCTCTGCTGCTTCACTGACATAAGCCTGGAGGGTTTGCTGCATACTTCCCCGTGAATTTCATTGGAGTTGTCACTTCCAAGCCCATACCTCGGAAGATTCCAGCACTGCACAGCCCAAGAGCCAGTTCCCTGCGTGCCCCCGCAATGCCCTGTTACTCTTCACACCCATCCTGCAGGTCAAAAAATATGAGCTGCTAAACACAGGCAGATGGAAAAACACCAGGAGGAGAGTGGGCAGTTGATGCCTTTAACACCTGCAGAGGCTTCAGCCGGGAGGCCAGGCTGGGGCATGGACACCTTGTGCCATTCCCAGGCAGAGAGAGGACAGAGTGTGCCTGAGATTCCAGCACAGCCATCTCCCAACAAGTCTTGCTCCCTGTGCAGATGTCTCTCCAGCACATCGTAATTTCAGCCACGGGCTTAAGGCATGGGCAGGTCTTTTTTACCATCTTCTCCCTCACCTCTGAAACTACCTGAGGCTGACATGGAGCAGAGCTCTTTGGAGAATAATCTTAAAAGGTACAGGAAGGTCTCTGAGATGACGGGAGATCACAGAATCCCTGAATGGTTTCGGCTGGAAAGACCTTAAAGCCCATCCAGTCTCACCCCCAGCCATGGGTAGGGACACCTTCCACTGTCCCAGGTTGCTCCAAGCCCCATCCAGCCTGGCCTTGGACACTTCCAGGGATCCAGGTGCAGCCGCAGCTTCTCTGGGAACTCCATTCCAGGGTCTCTCCACCCTCACAGGGAAGAATTTCTTCCCAATATTAAATCTAAACTTCCCCTTATCATCATTATCATCATCATCTCCCTCACCTTCTCTGGAGGTGTAAACTGGCACAAACTTTTTGATTTTGAGGGAGCCCACAGCTCTGGATGCAGTCCCATAGTCTGTTCTGTAGTTTAAAAAAAAAGAGATAAAATGATAAATGACACCTAAAATTTCCCAGGCAGCCAGGGTGGATTACTCACAGGCACTGTGACCTTGAAAATAATTTCCAGATAAATTCTTTAAACAAAATTTTAAGGGGAAGTGAAGAGGTGGAATAAAGTGAGCTTAAAATTAACATTTCCAAACTTTTATATTTCTGTCCAGAAGGAAAGAAGAGATCAGTCCCACATGTCTCCTGAAATAAGAGAGAATCCTGGAACAGTTTGGTTTGGAAAGGACCTTGAAGCTCATCCAGTTCCAAGCCCCTGCCACGTGCAGGGACACCCAGGTGATTACTGTGATGACAATGGGGCTGCTCCAGTGGGAGCAGCAACAGCCCTGGTACAGATCTGAGAGATAGCTCATCCAGCTGTGGTTCCAAAACCTCATTTGCCTGAACAAGGTCCTTGATTTTGCAGGGGACTAGCAGGGCCTCAGTTGGCTCCTCCAGGAGGAAGTTGCCCATCCCTCTGTGTTTACCACCAAAGTTTATCCAGGTTTATTAAGCCCTCAGGAGCTCAGCCTGCAGACAAGGGCTGGGCTAGGCTCAGTCCAAGCTCAAGGCTGATTTAGACATAGGTCAGAAACCTTGAGGAGGGAAAGGGAGAAGATGGGGATTTATTTAGGTATCAATGAAAAATCCCCTATGGTGCTGCCTCTCCCTTGCCTGCAGGCTGTGTCAGGCTCTGAGCATTGCAGGGATGTCCCAGATTGCACCAATCACAGGATGTTTTGACCCTGATGTCAGTCCCTAGAGTAAAGGCAGGGCTGACACTGATGCCTCTGACCAGCTGCCCCAAGGAAAGCTGCCAAGAGCTCGGCAGAAGAAAATGTTCCATCTCAGTTTGAGAAATCAAGGGATTTAGACTCTGAGGAGTGAGGAGCTCTCACCTCACCCCTAAATTAAACACCTTATCCATCAGGGAAGAGGGGGGAAATATAGTCCAGTAGTGAGTCCTTAACAGGGCAGACACACTACCCCCTTTGGAAGATGGAGGGACAGACCCAAATCCTCCTGCTGTAGTCTTGGATCTCCATGCAAATTGGGGCATATCCACCCAGTGCTTGAGTCCCAGTGAAGAATGCCCTTTAGGAGGAGATGTCCCCAGCATCCTTTTTGCACCAGGGAGTGGTCTTGCTGTCCCAAAATCTGTCCTGCTCCATACTGGCACCAAAGGACAATGCTCCCCCTTCTCTACCTCACTGGTACCCCAATGAAGGTAAACTCTGACCCTACATAGGTAAAAAATACCACAAAGCAAATGGCTGAAAGTTGGAAAAAATCTCTCTAACCATAAGCAAATAAAACCCAAAAACTTTTCTCCACTCCAAGCTGCCTCCTAAGGTTCCTCTGAGTCTTCCCTCCCTGTCCCTGAGTGCTGACTACCTGAACCAACTCGATCCCTGGGTTTATTTTCCCTGCTTCTTCTTGGCACTTAATGAGCATAAATAAATCCTGGAGTTCCCTCCTGCTGTTTCCTTTCTCATCCTGTACTGGAAAGGCAAACAGAACCCCTTGTCTGCCCAGCTCTCCTTTCCCATGCAGAACTGACCTCCAGCCCCAAGCAGACAGGCAGAAGAGGAGGATCTGACTCCACAGCACTTTGCAAGCAGTTGCCTCAAAAGGGGTTGATTTGCCTCCTTCCCCAGGGAGCACACGTGGCATTCCATAAAACAGATAGGTGGCTCTGAGCTCAGACCACTCTATCCCCACTGTCCCCCCAGCACATGGGTTTGTGGTTCACAACCTCACAGATGGTCTAGGGGAAGCAGGACGAATGGATATGGAGGGATGGATGCATCAAAGGCCTCACGTGTGGTGGCCAAGCACTTAGAAATCTGTGAATCTGAAAGGGGAAAAGTTTCATGTTACCAACTGGAGCATGCGGCCACCACCACGATGCAGCTTTATGTGAAAGCAAAAGCTTCAGGCAAGATGCTTTTCACCTGCACTAGAAGTCATCAGTGTCCAAGCACTGGAAGTGTCTCCAGAAATGGCAGAGGAGGTGAAGCTGTTGTGGTGGTCTCAGAAGGCATCAGGTTCATGGATGGGCAACTCCTCTGGTTTTCTCCTCTGTTCTTCTTTCACTGTTGAACTTGTTCTCCTGTAGCAATCCCACTGCAGCCAGGCTCAGATCCATCCTCAGGCCAGATATCCTGCGCTTCCCAGCCTGACCCTCTCCAAGCTGGCTCCAGGGCAGGTGTGCTGGGACAAAGCCACTGACCTACACTCTCCTTGTGGCTCACCCCCAGGCCCCGCGAGGCAGGAGCTGACATTCCCAGAACAGCATGTTCCCTGGGTCAGGGCCATCCCCAGTTTGTCCCAGTCTGGCCCAGATTCCCAAGGCAAGCCCAGGAAGCATCTGAGTGAGATTGTTTTCAGACTGGTGCAGCTGGGGAAGATTTAATTTGCTAAGCTTCTGCTGCCCCAAGGTTAAGGACGGCACAACCGGTCCATTAGCCCCTCTTTAAGCCATTCTGGTGGAACTCAGGATGGGCCAAGAATCCCAGCAAATCCAGGAGGAAATGCAATTTTTTTTTGGTGAGTGAGGCTCAAAAAGATGCACCGCCCCACTGCCCCGACGGCTGCTGCATCACCCACGCTCATCACTCGCATCCCAGCACAATCCCAGCACCAGGCACCGCCGCCCATGGAATCACCCTGGCTCCCTGGAAAGGGGATGCTCACGACAGCAGCCTCCCTCCCGGGTGGGATTTCAACCCCTGGCAGCGGCCCGCGGGTTAAAATACAAGTCGGGATTAAATTGGTGTAACTTGATCCCAGTGCTTCGGCAAGCAGCATCCCCTCCCTTCCCCACGAATGATTCACAGAGCAAAACGCCCCACTTTGGGACAGCCCTTTGGTGGCTGCGGCATCGTCCGGAGCTCACAGATGACCCTGGGGCGGCTGAGACCTCGCAGGGCCATTGCAGTCCTGGCAGTGGCAACGACATCAATTTGTTTGGTGGGGTTTCCTTATCAGCCACAGGCAGCAGGAAGCTCCCGGGGCCACGGCTGCCATCCCAGCCCTTCCAGGTCATTTGTAATGTGCTTTGAGATTAGCTTCTGGACTGGCTCAACCTTCACCCTCTCACAAAATCTATCTTTTGCTTCAAGAGCTTATTGCATTTCACAAAGTTCACAGAATGGTTTGTGTTTGAAAAGATCGTAAAGACTGTCTCATTCCTAGCCCCTGCCATGGGCAGGGACATTTTCCACTATCCCAGGTTGCTCCAAGCCCCATCCAACCTGTTCATTCATTCCTTTGTTCTCCTCTCAGTTCCTGCTGCCTCATGTGATGAGGCTCCACCACTGCTCATACCAACACAATAATTAGGAAGCCTTTTCTTTAGTAAGAATTTAGAAATATTAAGCACTTTACCACTGCTGTTTCAGTACATAATATTTCCTTTATGACTATATTCCTATATTATTGACTATTTTATATTTTCTACAAAAGAAAGTCAGAATCTAGCACTGAGGACGGATGGGAGATAACATCTTTCCGCAGCCCTTGATCCAGCTGAGGCAGTTGACAGAACATCCCAGTCCTGGGGGAAAAGTGGTTACAGGAACTGGCCAGGGCCAGTAACTTCAGAAACAACTTGAGAAACTTCTGTAAATAAAATCCTGGGAAGAAGGCTGCCACTGAGTCAGCCCTGGCAGCAAGGAATCTATCTCCAAATGGGGCTTTTCCCCCTGTGTTTTCCATCTGCCATCCTCCTTGTAATATGACAGCAATTAAAAGCTCTGAAAAATGGATGGAAATTATTTGGAAAAGGTCTCAGACTTGCTCTCATTAGCACAGCAGGCTGTTTATTCAGCTGCTAATTGACAGCTGCCTTCCACATGCAGTGTCAAAACCTAAAAAACCCTGAGGTGTTAAAGGAGGGAGATTTTAACTGGGGCTGTCTCAGCAGCAGCAGGAGAAAGGAGACACTCACACAAGCCCACCAAGGCCACCCTGATGTCAGGCAGCTCTGATTTTGATGACACCATGCCCTGGCAAAGCAGAGAGATGAGGTATACATGAGGACTTGGGACATGCCAGGTCCTCCCACCTTGGCTCCAGGCATTTCCCTGGATGTCCTGGGGCTGTCAGGGCAACTTTTATCATGGGACAAGGGCTGTGACCACTCTCCAAACTTGTCCTGCCTCGGGGAAGCCATAGGAGCACCCCTGTGCGAGAGATTTCCACATACAAAATGTCCCAGTGAATCATTGGGTTGGAAAAGACCTTCAAGATACCAATTCCAGCCTTTGGCCAAACACCACCATTCCCACTAAGTGCCATGTCTGCTCAGTTCCTTGGACACTTCCAGGACTTCCCTGGGCAGTTCCAATGTTCAGCCACTCTTTCAGTGAAGGAATTTTTCCTGATATCTAACCTGAACCTCCACAGTGCAGTTTGAAACCATATTCCCTTGGCTGGTCTCTGATGACTTTAATCCACTGCTGTGTGCTGCCTGCAGGTGTCACAGATATGCTTGCCTCTTCCAAGAAATATGTTGGACTACACTGAATAGAGCCAGGAGGTGAACTGCCATAAATTTTTGTACCAGACAGGGAGATGGAGGTACCTGGATGGGTGTCCAGATGCAGGGACACCATGCAGTGAGCAAGTCGGTGGCCATGTGAGATGTTTGTTCCTTGGATTTATACAGCAACAGCCCTGGAAACCAGGAAGTGGGAAAATGGCTCTGTGCCAACGTGGGCATTTCACTAATTGGCTGTTTAAATTGGTGATTGATGAGGTGTTTGCTTTCCTTCCCTGGCACCCAGCTCAGCTGTTTTGCAGAATATTTTCACATAAAGGGCTGAATTTGTTCCCAAATTTCAATGTGTGAGGCCACAATGAGTGTCTTGAAGCTCCTGGGCAGCTGAACTTAGATTTCCTTCCTTGGAGAAAAGGGTAGCACAACTATTGGGCATCTGGAAATTGTGTTCTTGGTTTTCTCCTACCTGAAGTGCAGAAGTTCACATTTTAGGCAGCAACACATTTTGGGCAGATTTCCTCCTGGAAAAGCTAGATTTTCAGGTGCCAGGAGAACATAAACTTCCTTCACGAGAAACTATGGTGCCACCACACAGAAAGTGAGGTACTCAACACTTGGATGCCTAAAATAGACTTTTTTCACCCACTTGGAGTGATGCAGGTTATTTTTCAGCACCCCCTTCTATGGGGCTGTCAGCACCAATATCCACCAGCTCTGCCAGTGGGTGGGCACATGAAACCAGCTGTGATTTATGGAGAGCCTATGGAATATAGATCTCCCATCATTTCCAGCAGGATTATTTTTTACTGTTGCTCCACACTGTAAATTTGTCTCTGCATGACATAATTAACAGCATCGCCTCACCGGGTGATTTACAGGAATGGAAATAACTGCAGGAATGTCATGGCAGGGGAACCTGGGAAGAGGTGGAGGCAAGGGCAGGAGAACAGCCTGGACCACACTGGTGGGTACCCATGTGGTGCCCTTCGCCCTGTGCCCCAGCAGTGAGGAGAGGGTTTGCAAGGCATGGATGTGGCTCCTGCTGGCTGAACGTGAGCCACGGTGGCCCAGGTGGCCAATGGCCCAGGCAGTGGTGGAGTCCCATCCCTGGAAGTGTCCAAGGAAGGCCTGGACGTGGCACTCAGTGCGCTGGGCGGGGTGACAAGGTGGGGAATGGGCACAGCTTGGGCTCGATGGCTGGGGCGTCCTTTTCCAAGGTAAAAGATTCTGTGATTCTGTGTGATTCTGCCACCTCGATTTATTATTTCATGGTAGTCATCAGACTGACAGGCTTATAAAGAAATCATTCCCTGGGCATATGGGAACAACGATGGTGTCTACAAAATGAGCAGAGAGTTGTTCAAAACATAAATAACCACTGAGTCTACTCATGGCTCTGTTTCTATTAAAGATAAATATTCAAGTGATCAAGTTCTGCAGTTAACTTAGCTGAGCTGCATCCCTAACATCTCTACATAGTCTCATCCCTAAATAAATGAGCTTCAGGACTGGATGGGGAGTCCTCCCCAAAAATATCTCCTTTGGCGAGGTAATCTCTGAGAGTGTCAGAGAGTGCAATCTCTGACACTCTGAGTTTTCTGCAGACAACCATTTTGGAGACTCCATTTTCCCTTGGGACCAAACAAAAAAAAGCCCCTCAAAAGCCAAGCAATAATTCAGTTCTGTTTCTTTGGGATGAAAACCCTGCACTCTGGGAAGTGGAGCTGAGATCCATCCAGCATTTACCAGGATCTGCAAAAATGTTGTTGTGGTGCCATTCACGAGCTGGGTTCATTTCCCGTGATAAATTCCTCAGCTTTGTTTACCCGGCATCCTTGTGAATCAGGAGAAACATAGCTTATCCAGGAATTTGAGGAATTTGAGGAATAGGGGATATTTAGTCAGATTTACACCCCCTTGTCTGCTACAACAACCTTAGGCATTCAATTCCATAATCAGTAAGTGATATAGAAGGATATAAAGAAGCTGTGGATGCCCCTATCCCTGGAAGAGTTCAAGGCTAGGTTGGATGGGGCTTGGAGCAAACCAGGATGATGTCAGTGAATGTAGGACATGATATTCCTGGTCATCTGCATTTACTGGTGTGACTTCCTACAAGGGCAATTTTATCCAGGTTTACAAACCCCTATTTTCATGCAGATGATCTCAGTTTGTAGGAGCTGAAAATAAATCTCTATTTCTATCCTGGAATGAGCAACCCCCTCTGGGACTCCACTCATAGTAGTGGTCTGGGTTGGCTATAGCAGAACAGAGAAGAGTTGTCTACTTTTGAGGAGGAAAACATGGTTCATAGCCCGGGGAACACCCCTGGGTGCCCAGCACCAAAAGAAGGGAATATTCTGTCTCAGGATATTCTAATCCATACTGGTTTCCCTGTCACACTCAGGTCCAATTCTCTAAAACACAGGAAAAATGCTCTCCCTCCCAGTTCATATCCCAAATGCAGGAGACAGAAGCCCTGCGTGCTCTTGTTTATAAACCTCTCTCCAGCTCTCCTGGAGCCCTTTTACCCTGTGGAATGGGCGCTAAGGTCTCCCTGGAGCCTTGTCTTCACCAGGTGAACACCCCCAGCTCTCCCAGCCTGGCTCCAGAGCAGAGGAGCTCCAGCCCTTGGAGCATCTCCATGGCCTCCTTTGGACTCGTGTCTTTGTGGTGCTTTTGGGTGTTCTGCACCATGGAACAAAGTCATTCCATGGCCACCAAGAGACTGGTGTGAAGATAAATCTCAGCTCATATATTTTCAGGAACCAAACCACTGCAGCTGCATGGTCGGCTCTGTTTGCACAGATATCCTCTCCAAATGGGAAATGCATGGGAAGAGGAGAACTGGAAAGGAAGGCAAAAGGCAACCCACTCTTCTGGGCATTCTGAATCTTCCCCCCAGAAAAAGCAGGATTTCCCCAAGACAGACATTTTTGATCAGGAAAATGAGAAATTCCCACAGAAATTTCCATGAAGACATCCCTAGTTTTCTGGTGTGCGCTACTGGAAGAGCTGTTGTGTAAGAAGGTGATGAATTTTCTCCAGTTCAAGTGGGTCAGTGGGCAGCGGGAGCAACCTGGGCTCCAGCTGTAACTCCAAAGTTGGGTGACCTTGGAGAGCCATATTCCCATCTGTGTGATGAGGATAAGAAAGTGTCATACAAGAACTCGCTGTGTTATTAATAGAGGCCTCTGGCTGAGATTCCAACACAGCCCAAGGGCTTGAGAAGCCCATTTATTCTTTGCAATTCAAAGCAGACAAGTGACTCAGATTTCCTTGACACTTTTGAGCACAAGAGTCAGGGAAAAGCATTTTCCAAAGCATTTGTCTGGAGGGAAGGGAGCCTATGAATATTTGATTTTCTATTTTTTTTCCAAATACAAATGGAAGCAAATTACCAATGAAGCTGAAATGTTTGTGTTGGTTCAACTTTTGTGCTAAAATAACTCAAGATAGAAATCCAAACATCAACTGCTCTGCATGTTATAGTTATGCTAGAAAAAACAGGTAAGGCAGGGAAAAATCAGGCTCTACGGGGTGGGAATGTTTCCATGATTTCCTGTTGACACTTTAGGGGAAATTGACACATTCTCCCAAAATGTTTGGATTCATTAAATGGATCCAGTAGTAGCAACAGTGTGCATTTGGTTTAAGGGTCTTGTAGATATAAAGGAGTTTCTCCAGCACTGGTGATCTGAAATTAATTCCTAAATCTGAAATTAATTCCTAGGGAAATTGGTAAAACCCTGGATAGAATAAAGGTGACAAAGATGCCACAGAAAGGCCATTGCAGGATTTTATGGGGGATAAGGACCAGAGCAGGGCAGGAAACAGGGAAAACCACCCATACATCCCATGGGGCTGCTCTAGGATGGGATAATCTAAAGAATATTTCTAATTGGGCATTCCCAATTTAGATCAGCCTCAATCCAGAGGAAGAAAGGAGTGTTCAAGGTGTGATAGCAAAGCCATGGGAAAAAGGAAGTTGCATTTTGGGGAAAAGGATGAAAGCAAAGCCAAAGTAACATCAACAATTCTTGGAATTTTATCTATATCCTGAAAATACTCAATCCTGTTTTAGGGCAGAGGAATTCTCTAATCTCCCTTTCCAGCTCTATTTTTAATGGATACATCTTGTTTTCATTCTGGCTTTGACAAAATCTCATGTAGCTCCTTGACTTCATTAAAATGACATTTGGAAACAAACAAATGAAAGGCTCAAGCAGAATCTTTGCAAGTGGATTTTTTTATGTGCTTTTTTTTTTTTCTTTCCTCTTGGAAAGTTTACATTTGGACAAAGGGGAGTTTAACACAGGGGTTAAAAAAACCAAAAATAAAACAATAATCATTCCCTTGGAGAGCAATAATCATCCCTTGGGGAGCATTTGAGCACTTTTTGTTTTCCTCAGATTTGTGTTTACTGCAATCTGAGAGGCAGCAGGAACACAATGCTGTAATTCCAAGGATTATAATTCCAAATCACTGGTGTGTTGACCCCTTCTCTCAGCCCATCTCTCTCATGGCTACAGCCATGAAGAGGATCAGCAACACATCCCCCACCTTTTCCTTGTGTGCTCAGCAGACATGCTCCTCTTTCCTCATCCAAACCCCACAACTGCAGCCTCCCACCAGAACAGGCAGTAGTGATAATTGGCCCTCACGTGAGATGATTTTTCTTCTTCAGGCCATTGGACTGATGTCCTGGAAACCCTAAAAAAGGACACAGGAAAGACGGAGCAGAGCGAGCGCTCCATTTCCTAACGCCAGGGAAGCCAAACTGGGATGGATCCCTTTTGCTTGGATGAAACCTAATTAAAAGGAGCTTGTGAGGGAGAGACACACGGGGAAATTCCTAACAACATGAAAGGGAGGAAGGGATGGCTCATAGAAGAGTGATTCCCTCTGTTTTTCTTGGCAGCCCAACAAGCTCCCTCAACGCAAAGATGGAAGAGTACCCCACACTGAGTGGAGGGAAATAATGAGCAGGTGTTGTGGAAAACGACCCTTCCCTGAACAAACAGATTTGCTATTCCTGCCATTCCCCTGCATTCTCCCATTAAATCTGCTCTCCACGAGCAGATGTGGCCTCAACCTTGAGCCCAGCACAGGTGGGCTCAGCTGCTGGGTTTGTGCACCACTTTTGTGTCAGAGGTGCCTCCACCCGCCACGGCTTGGCCAAGGTACCCAACGCCAGGGACATCGTTCCCCCATCCCCCCCAAACTTTGCATCTGAGTCTGCACCAAAATCAGCCATTTCTGCACAAAATTAAGACTGCCTGAGCACAAGCTGCCCTGCTGTCAAAGTCTATGGGAAATGTTTTCATTCTGCTTAATGGGAGCTGTATCAGCACCAAAATTCATAAATTATTAGAGGATCACAGGATGGTTTGGGCTGGAAGGGACCTTAAAGGTCACCTTGGTCCATCCCCAGCCATGGACAGGGACACCTTCCACTATCCCAGGGCTCCAAGCCCTGTCCAGCCTGGCCTTGAACTCTTCCAGGAATCCAGGGGCAGCCACAGCTTCTCTGGGCACCCTATGCCAGGGCCCAATCACCCTCAAAGGAAGGAATTCCTTCCCAATATCCCATCTAATCCTTCCCCTGCTCATTCTCACTTCATGCCCTTGTCCAAAATCCCTCTCCATCGCTCTGGAGCACATTTAGGCATCAGAATGCTGCAAAATGTGGAACTACTCTTAGGCTTAATTTGACTTAAATGTGGAGGTATCTTCAACTCAGGTTCAATTTTTATAATTCAGTATCACTATGAAATATGTTTTAGAATCAGCAAAACAAGGAGCAGGGGGATTCAGAGTTATGCAAAGCTGACTTCTATTGAGTCAGAGAACTGAATGGAAGTCTTCTCAAAATAATTAATTTTTCTCTTATTTCCTTGATTTAGAGTAAAAATACCAAAAATCCAACAGCAGTTGGAATATAGAAAAGGGACAACCAGCCAAAACTAGCAAGTCTGGCTTGGGTTCCTGACACTACTTTCTTTTCCAACACTTTCTCCTGAAAACCACAAATTAGCATAACAAGACTTAAAAACAGGCTCCACAGATGGATCTTGGTGGCAGCGATATTCCTGCAGCCTTGGGGGGAGCTTTGCAGCAGGATCTGGAGCAGAGCAATCCAGCAGGGCTGATTTCTCCACTCCCAGGGCTTGGGGACTTTTGCTTCCAGCTTTTCTCTACCTGTGTGGCAGCTCTGCCCAAGGAAATAACCAAAACCAAAGGAGAAATCTTCCCTCCTCCTTCACTGGGTTTTGTTCCACTGCTGAATAGACAAGGAAAAAAATTAAAAAACAGTATTTGCCTTATTTTTATTGGATCTGAAGTTGCCTTTTGCATGTACTTGCCTGCTACAGAGCTCCTGGGAAATGAATACAAAGCCTTTGGATTGAAAGAGAAGCCCTTGGTTGAAGGCACTGGCATAGTGGTTTAAAATAGTTTTGTGATACATGAGTGCAAATTACCTGGGAAAGAACAGAGTTAATGGGGGAAAAAATGGGAGCAGGCTTGAATAAACCCTGCATTGGTCTAGGACTGGGTTTCTCCAAAGCCCCCAGGACTGGCCTAAGCCTGCTGCAGTCAGTGACAGCACAGCTCTCAGCATCTCTGGGCACAGAGTCAAGCCAAGGCTAAATCCTTTACTTCTCATATTCCTGGGTTGGATTTCCATCCACTTTCTCCTCAGCCTGGGCTGTTTATTGCTTTCCTGCTGTCCATGGAGGGCTCCTTGTGCATGTGCAACATCCCTCATCCCACAGTGGAGCAGCAGAAATAACAAGGATAAAAAAACCCTACAACCACTAAACCCAACAGCAAAGCTCTTCTTGGAGAACATTTGGTAATCTGCTGAAATCAACACATTTGCCAAGGTGGGATGAAGAAACTTTGACAGCCCAGGCAGGTTCCTGCCCAGCAGCCAAGGAGGGGAGATGCCAAGCTCCCCTTCTGAGGACTCCACATGTATTGAGCTCATCCAGGGAGGGACTGCCCCAGATCTGGGCACTGCAAAGCAATTTGAACTCTTTTTTTAAAGTACTGTTCCTCAATTTAATTCTGGTTTGGGTTTAGCTGCCAACCTGATACTCTGAGAGCTCAATTTTCATTTAAGAAGGAAAACCCCAGTGGTTCAGTCTATATTTGATTTGACTCATGGCAGCAATTTCAGTTTTATGTGGACAGAAATCACAGAAAAGCAGAGCTGGGTATTTCCTGCCACGACTGTGCCAGGCTCATAACTCCTCCTGCCTCAGGTGCTTTCCTGGGAAACAGCCCCAGTCCTGCCTAAACTTATTTGAACCAGGCTTAGATCATGCTGAAGTCAGGTTTAAGCATGGGTTTAAGTGCATTTGTGTCAAAACACTGACCAAAAAAAGACATTTGAGTTAAAACACCTACAAAAAAGACACTATGTGAAGACTACACACTCTAGGTCCTGTCAGTCCTGGGAGTTTATGTGTTGACAAAGGTTAAATAGATGGAAAACAAACCATTGGGCCCATTGAAAATAGAACAAAACAATGAAAATACCCAGAAACTAGAGCAGAAAAAGTTTGGGCAGGAACAACAAAGTTAATTGCAACCAGCCTGGCTAAAGCACCAAGATGAAGTGAATTAATTAATTTTTTTCCTTGCAAAAATCAACAAATGTTCTGAATTTGCTTTTAGCTGAAATGGGCAAGAATCATTTGCAGGTTTAAAGCAATGAGATGGTTTTACCCTGACTAATCATTTAAAAAAATAACATGGCAATATTGCTCAAATCAGCTAAAACACTGTACAGACAAAGTTGAAATGAATCTGTCAGGAGTGGTCTCTGGCTCCAAGAACTCACAGAAAAGAGGAAATTTGGAACAAAAGTTGAATTATTAGCCCAAGGTAAGTGGTTAATGAGTGCTAAATATACATGTCAGTGGAAGATATACAAACCCAAAGTGGCACTTCTCAGAGATGATGTAGGGCAGCAACAGCCATAAATAAAATCCATAAAGTGGTCCTTTGGGATAGATTTGCTACTTAAAGAATAGCAAACTGAAGTTGGGATCCCATAGTTTTTTCCTATTCTCACCTTCCCTCCACCCACAGGTGCCTGCACCACCCCAAATGAGACCCACTTTTGACAGCTTCTCTGCCCCTCTCCTGAGTTTTGTGAGGGCTGAAGGTTGGAACCACACCATCCCATGGTCGAATATCCCCACTGCCACAACCCCAACTGCTTTGAACTGTGATTTATTTGTGGAGGAGGATGGGGGATGCCTCAGTCCCAGTGTTCAAAGCTGAGCTGCCAATTGTTTGAGCTGGCTTTGCCCATCAGATTAAACAGGTGAGATCTTGGCTGACAGCCATCACCCCTCCAGGCAATCCATCATCATCTGGGACCCCTGGAAATACAGGTTCTCCCCATCTGGAACCCCGTGCAGGGGAAGGGGGAGAAGGACCCCAGGCTTTATTTACTTTGGATGTCATGTCCTAGCCATAAATAAGCCCAGGAGCTGCACTTGTCATTGCTGGATGGCAGCAAAACACATAATCCCAGAGCTGGGGGTGGCTCTGCTGGTTCCTCAGGGCAGGAGGTGGTGGCAGTCCCCCAAGACCTCCAGGGACATAAACTCCACAGTCACAGGAGCCTGGCAGGCACCAGATCAAACACAGGTTGGAGGGGCTGGATTTTAGGACAGGGATTTCTGCCTGTGCTGTCTGATGGGAAGTGAAACTGGCTTTGCTTGGGAGCGATATCCAAGCCACAAAGGATGCCCTAACAGCTCAGAGAAGGATTTTAAGCCTTTGTGATCACTTCAAGGAGAGGGAACAGGACCCCAAAGAGAGTAAAACATTTACAGGCAGAAAATGGCAGCAGTGGAATGATTCCAGCAGTGAAACTATTCCACTGAAATTATTCTCATTTCAAAGAGGAGTACCCACCAGCTTCCATTTCCATTTTAGGTTCCTGCTGGAACACAGTATCTCAAATTGCCTGAGGTCTTATGAATGTGTTGTTAACTGTAGCAAACAAGCTGGGAACCAGATATGCCCAAAATGGGGTTTTCCAGTTTTGTATCTGCTTTTTGAGCTGTTTCAAAACATGTGCTCTCCAACTAAAAAAAAAAAAAATTGAAAACTTATCCAAACAGGAGCATTTTCAAATAAAATATGAGCATCAGGCCACCAAACGAGAGGGTGGGAGAAGGTCCCACTGAGCACTGCTTACCCACCTGTGTGAGTGCACAGCATTTTGGGATTTGCCAGCTCATCACAAAACCCTAGTCTGGCTGGAAGAGAAAATCTCCAATTAAAAGCTTCCTTCCCAAAGCTGCCACACCTGGAAAATGGTATGGAAAAGCCTTCCCAGACCTTCCCTGAACTTTAATTCATGGAAAGTTTTTTACCAATTCAATGAGTCCATATTTTCCTGCTCTCCCTTCCAGGCTGTTGTCAGGTTCTGCTTTGGGGAGGGAGCAAGGAAACACCCTGAGAGGGATGGCAAGGGAAGAGTAAGAGAAGGGAAATGTCATTCCAGTTTATATCCAGGGATTAACAGTTGGGCAGGAGGCAAGGAGGCTCAGCACACAAGTAGCCAACAGCCTTTCCTTTTAGGGGTATCTGTGGTCCCATATCCTCCCAAGGGATCCCAGAATCTCCTGGGGTGCCAGAATAGCACCACAGAGAACAGCTGGAGCTGGGCCAGAGCAGGCTCAGGCTGGGGATGAGGGAAAGGTTCTCCCCCCAGAGGTGCTGGCACTGCCCAGGCTGGCCAGGGAATGGGCACCAAGGCTGCCAGAGCTCCAGGAGGGTTTGAACAGCGCTACCAGGGATGCACAGGGGGATTGTTAGGATGTCTGTTCAGGGACCGGAGCTGGACTGGATGATTGTGTGGGTCCTTCCCAGCTCAGAATATTCCATAATTCCATGAGTCTCATTTTTCCATCAAGCAGAGGGAGGCATGCATGGGAACCAGCAGAGGCGAGGGAAGAAATCAAGCAGACCTTTCATCTTTGGAGAGGATGAATTTCCTCCTCAGTTTGGCCCCTGAGCCATTTTGATGGAGGCTGCCATCACAAACAAAGTACTCTGTTTTCCTGACCAGGATCCAAGAGAGAGCTCAAATCCCCTCCCTAGCAGGCTGGCTTTTTCCCTTTCCTGAAAAGAGGAGGAGAAAAGAAAAGGAGCCCAAGGGCAGCCCATGACTCTCTCCTCCATCTCTCCTCCAAATCCTCTGGAGAGGATATTTCACCCTCATTGGGATGCAGAAATAATACTTACCCCAGCTGCAGCCAATATCCAGCATCTGCAGCGTGGTGCTATGGATCTGTCACATCTCAGGATGCTCAGGATGATGGAGGAGAGTTCAACCTCATCCCTGGAACACGAGTCCAGCAGGAACTGCTGGCCAGCATCCAAGGAAAATGGCCAGGACATGGAGTGAAGGTGGTGGTCAGTGGCTCATCCCACTACACTCAGGCCACACCTGCCAAAGAAAACAGGAAGCTTTGACCCTGGCTGGGATTCCCAGCACGACCCTCCTCAAGCAAGCCACAGACAGTCTCAAATTATCCCCAAATACCAATAAAGTCCAGGAGATGGGAAAGCCCCAGGAAAGGATGCTCCATGCAGAGTGTTAGTTGCAGCTCAGTAACCCCTCCTTCCTGAGTGTACTCTTATTTTCTGCAGCAGATTTGGAAAGAATAAAACCCTTAAGATGAGAAATGCTACAGAACTCTGAAAATGTGGTGTTTTTTTGGTTTTATTTTTTTTTTCAGGAAATGAGAGGCATTTGTGGGATTGGGGGGAAAAAAAATCACGTCTTTAGACTACTGCTCTTAGTCAGAACTGGTCTCACCAGGAAGTTTTCTACTGGGAAATTATGTTCTGTGGAGTTACCTTAATTTTTGAGAGAGTTGTGTCAGACCAGCTTGATTTTATCAGAGTTTACAGGCTTGATTTTATCCAACTAGTCTGTCTTTTTCATTTAAGTTTTGCAGAAGCTTAGATAACTCAAATTAACATAAAAAATGTAATTCAGACATTTTTTAATAAATTTTATGGCTTTTTTTTCTTTTAAATCACTTTTTTTGGTCAAACTTCATTTTTTTTGTGTAAGCGAAGCAAATTTTCCTCTAAATTCCTTTTTGAATTAGGAAATTTTTCACAGATGACAACATCTGGTTCCCACATGGATGGGATTCTTACAAGGGTGAAGCCTCCAGTTTGGTGTCTCCTCAGATCACACAGGATGAATTCAAATTGGCCTGGATGGAAATGGTCCATGAAGGATAAGAACTGGATGGGAGGAAAGCAAAAAGGCAACCAACAGAGTACAGAGCTGGCAGAACTGGTGGATTCCTTTGGGAGGTCACTTTTAGGTCTGGTATTTTTGTCCATCTTTATTAATGGCATGTAAATGCAGAATAATACACCAGTAAAGCAAGGGGGGGGTGCGAGAAGAGGAAATCAAACAACCCAGCAAAGTCAACAGCAAAAATTAAAAAAAAATTAAAAGAAAGTATTTCCATGAGGTTACTTAGACAAGACCTGAAACAGCACTGAGCATTCTGGGCACTCAACATTTTAATTTGGAGGGAGTTCATAGAGGAATGACAGAGATAGTGCAGAGGGAAGTGTTGAACTTGGCTCTGGGAAAAGTTGGACAGAACAGCAGGCTGGGAGTGATTAAAGAAAATAAACTCCAAGAGAGAAATCCTGACCTTTCTGGAGTTCTTGTCAAGACTTCCATTGACTTCAGCAGGGCCAGGATTTCACACTGAGAAAGGGGGATTTAGTGATGGAGAAGGCTGGATGAGGGAACCCTGGAATGGAAACAGAGGAAGCAAGTTCAGTATCAAGGGGAGACAAAGCAAGAAGTCTCAGTTTTGTCTAAAAGCAGGAAAATCCAGAGTGCCAGCTACTGCAGGGGAGAGCCAACTGCACTTTTGTAACACTCTAATTAAAGCAAGTATAAATAAAACAAGTGTTACATATTTAACTCTGATGAGAGGAGAAAATTGGATGTAACAAATCCACCCCCTGCAGCCAAACTCCCAACCGGAGCATCTCCCCAACTGGAGCACAGATGGTTTTATATAGGAAATGTAAATAAGAAGTTACCATCTGGTTAATAAAAAAGCATCTCTGCTACATTTGACTACATGTCCCCATATGTAAACATTTAAAAATACACTCTTTTTTCCCAGTGTTTTAAGGTTTTCCTTGAGAATGCCCATTGAGAAGGAATTCCCATAGATATCAAATGTGATAAACCACAAAAAGGTTCCATGTTTGTCCTATAAATTTTAAATTTATATTGGATTTCACTGCTATCTGTGTGGAAATATAACCAGGTTATACTTCCTACTAGGTTAGGTTATACTACTACAAATGCAAGTTCTGAAATCCGAGTGTTATGGGTTTAGAATTAGCTAAATCTATTAGTGTATTTATTTATTTTTTGTTGTGAGATATGATTTTAGAAGGAAGGAAAATAGGTTTAAATTTAAAGATTATAAAGAAAGTTTTATTAATAAAATTAAAAGAATGGAAAAAAAGAAGATTAGAATGAAATTATAGAACACTTTTCTGTGTTTACTTTTTTTTTCTTGACAACATAAAACAAAAGTTGGGATTTTTAAATCAGTAATAATTTTAGAATTTTATTTTTTAGTTTTTATAGGGTGAGGAGGGTTTTTTTAATATTAAGGAGAAATTTTTACAAGACTATAGTTTGTTTGTGGTTTTGCATCATTACAAAATAGCAGCTGTTTGGTTTAGAAAAACTTTGCTATTTTGAATTTTTTTTATTTTTATAATTGAGTTAATGGGTTATTGTTAACTTATGGGGTGTTATTTTTTAAGGATGAGTTGTTTAAAGCAAAATATTTTTTTATTAGTTCTTATAATTATTTTTATTTTTAAAAACAGAGGGGTTTTTTTGCTTTTAGAGACACAGTTTTTAAAATTTTTTTTAGAGCGCTACTAC
The DNA here is from genome assembly GCA_013399455.1 of Anthoscopus minutus. NCBI lineage: Eukaryota > Metazoa > Chordata > Aves > Passeriformes > Paridae > Anthoscopus > Anthoscopus minutus. The sequence goes on along the minus strand of VWYI01038218.1, from coordinate 322,648 downwards.
TTTTTTAAAGATTTGTTGCTTTTGGTTGGGTTTACATTGAATACTTTTCTATTTTTCTATACTTACTTTTTTTTATGAATTAAAGGAAATGTTGTAGTTATTATAATTTATTTTTATGGTATTATTAAAAGAACTTTTAGTTTCAATACTAGGACTTTTTTTATACTTAAACTTTTTTTAAATTGACTATGTTGCTTTTATGTTGTTACTTTTTAATTTTTTTTTTATTTAAGGGAAGAATTGTGTTTTGTAGGTTTTATTTGTGTACTGAAAGGGTTAATATTTTATTTAGGTTGGGCAGTGTTTGAAGTAGTTATGGTGATGGATTGGATTGTAGTTAAGCGGAGTTTTTTGTTTTTTTTTTTTTGTTCGGCCCCCGCTGGAGAGGGGTTGCGGTGGAAAAGGAGGAGGGGGAAGAGGAGAGGGCCTGTCCCGGCCCAGAGCCCGGGGAAATTTTGGCTTGATACGGCTGGTGGGGGGAGTGACCGCAGGCAGGGTTTGGACCCTGCTCCGGCTGGAGGGGCACCCCCTGGCCTCCCATCCCGCCCGGGAGCTGCTGGGGCCACGCAGGGTGAGCTGGAGCAAGGTTGGGCCTCTCCCGCAGCAGCTTTGATACCTTCAGAAGCCGGAAGCTGAAAAGAAAAAGTTTGGAGTTTTTCGGGCTTTAAAATGGGATATTCACGGGGGCAGATTTAATTTCTTAATAGTTTACAAAGCTGTCACTTCTCGGAACTGGACGGCTATTGGCCCTTTCTGAACAGAGAGAAAAGCTCTTAAGAGCCTCTCTCAGGAAAACTATTTCTGTAGATGTTTTTCTTCTTTCTTTTTTAATATTAACTATTATCAAACTAACACACCATAACATTTGTAAAAAAATCAGGCATAAGGCAGCCTGTTTCCAGAAAAAAATGTTGGAAAATTCTACTTGGGAGATGGAATCTATTTGTGCATTTGAGTTGAAATTGTCAACTAGTTGTTTGTTATAATGGGAAAAACATTCCTGAGGGAATGGAAACATTGGGTTTGGGTTGTTTTGGGTTTTTTTTCCAAATAGCCTTTTCCTTCCCAAACTGATGTACTATCAAAATAAAGCTGCAGAGGACTAAATAATACTAATATCAAAAGGGAATTGTGTATTCCAGGTTGCACAGAAAGTTTAACTACTTATTTAAAGGAAAGGGTTTTGTCTTTCTCCTTTTCCTGCAAAGACACCAAGGAAATTCCAGTTAGGCTTGGCCACCTACCCCAGCATCCCACCCCATCCATCTCTCCAGTGAATCTCTGCCAACACCTCCTACGGTTTACCCCATCAAGAGGGGGTTTTTGCTCATAATTAATATTAACCTAAATGATGAACTACAAAAAACCCATTTAAATCAAGGAACACAGGCGCAACCCAACACCCTCTCGGCTCAGGGGGGAGTTTTAAGTGATTACAGACTAAACTCTGAGGCAGAGATAAGAGAACAAATCCCTGAACCCTCACTCTGGCCACACCATGGGACAAGCTGCCAAATTTTCTCTTTCCAAAGGGGCTGAGTTAGCAGCAATGTCATGGCTCAGGGTCTCTAAGTGCACATGAAGAGGGAACACTTCAGCACCAACATCAGGAACCTGCCAATTTCCTGAGACAAATAATTAGAGTTGCCCTCCTGAATATGTGCTCTTGAAGTAGAATCAACTCTGGATACTCATCACGGTCATAAAAATACACTCTGGTTTTATTTCTTTTCCAAACAAACTGTTTTCAAGCCAAGATCAGTGCCTTGACATGGTTCTGCTGCTTTTAGCTACGAGCTCCTCATGTGCTCAGGAGCCTCTGAGGAGAATCTTGGGCCTCACGGCCACCCCTGCTCCAGGCTAACCCTGGAGAGCTTCCATGAAAACACAGCACTCCAATGTCCCAGCTGGTGTTTTAATCCTCGCCTTTGCATAAAAATCATGGAATGCCAGAATGGTTTGGGTTGAAAGGGTCCTTTTAGCTGACCCAGTTCTGCCCACCTGCCTGGGACAGGGGCACCTTCCTCTCAACCGGGTCGCTCGGAGCTCCATGCAACCCAGCCTTCAGCATTTCCGGGGATGGGGCAGCCACAACTTCTCTGGGCAACTTGTTCCACCCTCACAGTCGGGTATTTTCTCCTAATATCCAACCTAACCCTGCCCTCTGTCATGAAGCCATTCCCCTGTCACTACATGGTCCCTCCTCACCTGTTCCTCTCCTGTTCCTCCAGAAAATGTTCAGATTCCATCTGGCAGGACATGGACAGAAATTCCTCATGAAACAGCTCAGACGCCACAGGAGCACAGACAGAAAGAAAGCCTGGAGCTGTGGTCACATGAAGAGAAGCACAGAAAATATCAACAAGAAGAGGAAAGCTGGGAAGGGAGAGAAAGAATCCCTCCCCTCCTGAAGTTTTTAAGTGTTGGTGAAGACTACAGCACCTGTGCCCAGAAGGAGAGGACACGAACAACCACCTCCAGCTATGGAGGAAAGGGAGAGTTTGTGGAGCTTTACCCAGTGAAGGGGGACAAAAAGAGACCTATTCCTTTGGCCTGGTGGCCAGTGATGGCAGTCCTGGTCCCCTGATGTGCTCATGGGGAGTAACCATAATCATCGGTGGGATGGGTTTGGTTTAAAAAGGCTTTGGTGAGGTTGAGACTCAGGACTGTGGGGGCCTTCTGCTGAATTTATGGGACAGATACCTCACAGCAGGCAGAGCTGGGGGAGATTGGTCATTCGCCCAGCATCACCTGGAACCACACATCCAGGGGGATAAAATGCAAAAGCTGCAGTTAATATGGGCAGCAGCTGAAGCCTGTTTCAGCAGGAGCAGGGGGATCCTCACTAACAACAGGGGAGAGCTACATGGGGACCATGCACCACCTCAATTTCCTGCAGGAGTTCAGACCAGCCCTCAAGTGTTATTTTAGCACAGTTCCTTGCCTATAAATATTTATAAAATGCTTGCTTGAATACCCCTTTTAAAAATTAAAAGTAAGATGAAATAACCTTCCAAACCTGCTTATTGTGTCTTGAACAAACTATTTTCTTAACCTTTCCTATCTTCAGCCCTTTGGGCTCTCACTGGCTGAGCAAACCTCTCTCCTCCTGCAGGGCAGCAGGCTGCCTGCTTGGTGGTTCAGAAAGTTACAGAGAGCTATAGGAATATCAAGATTTGGGAGTAAATTGAGGTGGAGGGAAGAATAGAAGCTTTTCAAATTTGTAATCTCACCATGAGCACTTGGGTTTCATCCATGAGGGGTCAATGGGAGAAGAAAAAAATTCATAGATGTGAATCCTATTTGATGTGCAAGGCTTAGGACCTTGGGCAGGACAAAAGTTGTCCAGGATGGCTTCAACCAGAAGCACCCAAAGTTCAGCCCTGAAGGCAACAGGGAAAGCATCTGAAAGGAAAAGCTTGGGGATGAAAGTACCACCTCCAGTTGAGAGAGCTGCAGGGAGGAGAGACATCCTGGGAAGCCCTCAGGTTGTAGAAATAAGGATCTGTGTGATGCTCAGGGGTGGGCAAAGCTTCTTCTGGGGATTAGGAGAGGATCTCTTCCCTTTTCCTCCTGGGTGACCACTGTCCCTGGCCTGAGGTTCTTCCAACAACACCCTCCTCACAAATCCTGGGCAGCCTGTGGCCAGTGGGACTCAACACCTAAGCCTGAATCAGCCCCTTTTTAAGTCATTTTATTACTTGAGATAACCCAATTAATTTTGTGTTTGCAGCATTTGCCCCGCTCTGTTCCCAAAACCATCTGGTTTAGCAACCCCCAGGACGGAGCTGTCACCCTGCCCCTGGCCATCTCTGCTGCTGAACACGAATGGGGACAGGCTGAAGTGTTCCGGGGGTAAGTGTGACCTACTTTCCTGGCTGCACTACAGCTCACTACCGAATCTAATGATCTCATTGTTCCATTAAATGCAGGTTGCCACCTGTCCCGGAGACTTTAGATCAAGCTGAGATTAACAGGTCCGCTGACCCATTTCCCCCTCTATTTTAGGGCACAGCCCCGTGGTCAGTAGGGTTGTTTCTTTTTCTTTTTTTCCCAGACCATCCAAGGTTGAGCCTTGGCAGGAATGTGGTGCTGGGTCCCATTAGCAGAGGATGCTGAGCCATGTGGCTCCTGCTGCAAGTCCTGCCCCAGTCAGTTTTGGCATCAGATTCCACCTGCCTGGATCCCACCAGGAAGCAAGGTCTGACTCCACACACTATGGAGGGAAAAAAAGCAGAGGGGAATTGCTGAGGTTGCATTTAGGGCAAATGAAATTCTTCCAGTTTAAAAGAGAGGTTATAAGAGACTCTATTAAGGACCTGGAGGCTCTCTACAGTTTTGCTTCAGGCAGTGATCTCTACGGCATTAATCTGAGAAGGAAAAAGCCTGGATTGGCACCCAGAAGCCATCCTGGCTCACGGGCCCTCACAGGGATCTGTGTCTGACGGGCTGTCCTGCTGCCAATGGCCCGCAAGGACACAGCCTAGCGGCCCAGAGGGCTGGGGATGGCAGGTTGGAAGCAGAAGGGATAAAACAAATAAAGCCAGAAGGAGAGAAGAATAAATTCCCATGGACAGGCTCAGTGAGCAGCCAAATGACCTCAAGTGCACCGCTTGCTTCCTTCGCCCGTGGAAGGCAGTGCTGCAGCTGCGTTTTTCATAAATAGGAACACCCTAGCTTGATGTTTTTTAAAGCTGTCTAGACAGTGGAGCAAGACCTTATTTCAAGTCACATAATCACTTTCCCATTTTTCTTCGCAGCAGAGGACGTTTTCCAAGATTAGATAGAAGCTGGTGGAGCAACATGTTATTAACCTTGGGTGTGCCTCCCTGCTCTAGGCTCTCCATGTCCGAGCTGGAGGTGCCTTTCTGTCTGATCACGTCTCCCCTCCACTCATGCTTTCCCCTTTGACAGGAAAGCTCCCAGGATGGATAGGATTACACATGGATCGCAGACAATCGAGAGCACAGAGGGTGCTGCAGCAAAATGCCAGCTCGCTTCGGCAGAAGGCAAATAAAGTCTTGTGCTTCCAGATATAAAATAGAGTTAGGGGGAAAAGTAAAATTCAAAAGATTGATGCTGACCTCTTTCAGAGCAGAGTGCCCCAGGCTGTCAAACAGCAATGACTCATTCCCACAGCCTGGGGTAAGAACCCTGTGGAGATCACAGAATCCCAGAGTGGTTTGGGTTGGAACGTCCTTAAAGCTCATGCCATTCCAATGCTTGCCATGGGCAGGGACGCCTTCCACTAGACTAGGTTGCTCCAAGCCCCATCCAACAGGACCTTTGTTGCACCAGGCACTTTTCCTGCTTGTCCAGGGCCAAGGACGAGGCTTACTGACCAGGGATAATCCTCATCCTGCACCTGACGTGGGCCATTTTTCCCACGGGATGTGCAGGGATCTGCACTCAGGTTACCTGGGGGAAGCAAAGTCCAGCATGGTTTGGTGCATTAAATCAAGTCAGCAAAAGCTGATGGCAAACAGATCATCACAAATGGGATTATTTCAGTGTGGAGAGCTGGGACGAGAGGTTTGCTGCCCTGATGGAGAAGCATAAGGATGGAATTCCATTGATTTGGGGAGGTGGGTGGGTTTTTACAGCCGAAGCCTGGGAAACTTTCCTTGCCTGGTGTTCCAAGACCCTCTCCCTGAGCACTGCCTACACGGAGTTACCCATCAGGAGTGAAATACCTGGGCTAAGAGCCAGCAGCTGCCCTTGTGTCCAGCTCCCTACAAGATTGCCATATCTCCCCATGCTGTCACAGTGATTGCCCTCCCAGGATAGCTAGAAGGCCAGCCAGGGAGCTCTTTTTTCTTCCTTAGCATTTTCCTTTGGAGGATGCAAAACCTGACTTTGGGAATCATTTCAGCTTGAGAGAATCCAGTGTTTCTCTGCTCCCTCAAGTGAGCAGTTAAAATCATCCAGAGCTGCCTTTCTTTAAACAAATTCCCAACTGCTATGGAGAATACATGAGCTGCCTGAGATTAATGTCAGGCTTCATAATTTACATATCAAGTACTTTAATGACTTGTTTTCAGTATCATTGTCCTTACCATGGATAAACTTAAAAGTAATGGATCTGTAATTAATTAAAATTTAATTATGATAGTTTGTCATTTTATTATTTGCAATTATTGCCATAAAAGTAATAAAAATTGCAGGGTGTTACAACTGAATACAAATCCCTAATCAGGAGCAATCAGCTCATGCCATAACCTTGAACAAGGGTGATTTTATTAATGCTCCAAGTCTGGAGTCCAGGGTGGCACCTTGAAGGTGGCAGGTGCAGCATACTTGGTCCTGGCTGGGGCCATGTGGTGCTTTGGAGGTTAAATCATTTAAACCATAATAATTTAGGTTGGAAAAGACTTCCAAGGTCATCGAGTCTGACGTATCCTCACGTTGTTGCCAAGCCCAGAGCACTGAGTGCCACATCCAGGCCTTCTTTGGACACCTCCAGGGATGGAGAAGAAGCAAAGAAGCTTTCACCCACCTCCCCTGGCAACACTGATTTCCTGGAGCAGTTGTCCACCATAATCCTTATCAGCTATCACTTCTTCCAGGTCCTTTGGATGAGTTTTTAATTCCTATCAGGCTTAAAACTCTGATTTAAATCCAAGTTCCTGCATCATTTTCTGGTATTTAATTTCCAGACAACGGGGTTTTAATATTATAGAGGTCATTCTTTACCAACCTCCAGTATTATCTCTCTGCTCAATGCAGCAGAAGTCTCTTTTTTATGAAGTTTGAAGGATAAAAAGGATAAATTATTTGTGTTTGCTGCTGCTGTCCCAGGACTATTTCCAAGGCTCCCAATCCCCATATTCACACGCAGTCAATTCTTCCCACTTGAGGGAACAAGACATTCCTCTTCTCATCCCTGCATGACTCCCTGGCATATTTTTGGGCCCAGTACCTTAAAAAAAATGTTTGGGAGCAGTTTTCCACCAGCCAGTCTCAAGCCATCTTCAAAAGGCATGAGGACTGCTCCCAGAGCAGCAATTAAGCTGTAATTAAGTGGAGACTTTCCCAGTGAATTCCCTCAAGGGACAGTATTCATGGTGTGGGAGAGGGTATCCAGGTTGCCTTGTCCCATCCTGCTAAATTTATCCCTTCTCACTATCCTTTGCCAACCTTTTCCACAGCCCTTGATTGGTTTGTTCTTGAAGTCCATTAATTAGTTGGGAAGAAGGAATTCAATTTTTAGCTTCTTTTCCTAGGGAAAAATATGGGGATTCGCCTGTCCTCCCTCCATCCCTGAATGGATTAGCCAACTCCTTGGAAAGCCCAAGAAGAAGGAGAGAGTTCTTGCTGCCTCTCTGTGCCTACAATTTACATGAAAAACTCCAAAGCTTGGGGTGGCTTTCACCAGGCTGGAGAAACCCAACTTTCGTGGGGAACCCCCAGCAGATCCTGAGCCTTGGAGCTGTCACATTTCCGATGGAAAACTTCTCTGCTGCTTCTGGTTGGGAACTCAGCCACCACCCCATAAATCAGCAGCCCTGCTATCGCCTCTGCTCTGTCAGCAGATGGTTTCAGGTGAAAAAACACAGTCCTGGAGGTGTCAGCCTCTGTGGGTTATCTTTGGGCAGAGGGAACACCAGGGACCCTCTTTATGGGATGGTGGTTTCCAGGCTCTGAAATTCCCTTCCAGAACACCTGGAGAGGCCTTGGTTTTTAAGCTGTGCTGCAACAGCTCAAGCTCTCTCGTGTCTCAGCCCCTCCACCTCAGAGAGGTTTGCAGACACACTCAGCTCCAGGCATGCAAACTTTCAAGTGCTGCAGCATGAGACTTCAAGGCATACACAAAACCCACAGGATCTGGGGCTAAACTGAGGTGGAAAACAATCCCCCCATAGTCCTGGAGTATTTGCATTTCTTGTCAACATGCTTGCAAAAGCACTTAGCGAATGAATGTTAATTGTTCTGCAGAAATCCCACCCCATTCAAAGGAGAAGGGAGAAATAAAACCAAAATAAGCTCTAGGTGGATGTTGCCAATTTTCCATTTGACCCGCCCCCCATAAACTTCAGGTGATCTCATCCTGCACTGATCAGCAGAGACCAAGTAAGAAAATACAAAGGAAATTACTTCATCTTAAGTTCCTATTAACTGATGTTAAGTGATTAAAAAAAAGCTTAATTTGAGAGTAAAAATTCATGTGACAAGACCACAGATGCCAGAACAAGCTGGTTGTGGCTGGATCTGTCAAAAGCATGGAACTGCATGGCTTTAAACCAATTAAAGTGCCTTCAGTCAGATTTGGGAGACAATTATGCCCCAACCACACATTTACATAAAAATGGACCTCAGCTTTTGTTGCCTTTCCAGTCCAAGGCTGGCAGAGCATTTTATATGTGATACAGGGAGGATTTTACATATAGTGCAGCTGCCAGGGGTAGCAGAAATAGATAAAACTTGACAAATTAACGGCACACAGCAAACAAAGGGAGAGAACTTTGAACTTCCTTGTTTTTTGTGAGGATGCTGAGCCCAAGCTTCACTCATAGCATTGCTCTGGTTTTTGGACTGGTCCTCACCATTGCACCTGGTCTTGATAGGGTGAAGTACAGCAGAGATTCTGGCTGAGAGGCCAGGAGCAGGGAGGGATGTGAGAGTTATCCTTGCCCAGGGCCAAACGCAGGGCCAACCTCACAAACTACACACACATCTCGTGGGATCCAGGGATTATCAGGATGGATCAGGAACTCCAGCTGCAGCAACGTCTTAACTCCAGCACTTGTGCAGTTGTTTCCTCAGAGTGATGTGATTACACTGAATAAAAACAAAATTAAATTATCCCCATCAGCCAACATGTGCTCCAGAACAAGGAGCTACTCTGGGGAGAGCTCAGGCTTTAACTGCTGAACTTGCTTTGACCTCCTGATTGTGACTCCCTGAGCAGCTGAGGATCCCTCCAGCTCTTCTTTTCTCTCCTTGAGCCTTCCTACAAGCTCTCTTTATTTTTTTAAGCCTTCCTTTCAAGGGTGATTTCTGCCTATCTTCTGCTTGCCCAGAAGCCCCATGTCATGAGGATAGGAGGGAAACCTCTTCCTCCTTCCTTTTTACAGGGCTTTCTGTGCCTGTAACATGTTAACTAATCCATTGTTCAAGCCCTAACCTTGGGGTTCTTGTGACATAAACAGGAATTGGAGTGGCTTGACAGCTCTACTGCTTTATTCTCCCTGAATTCTGACTTTCATAAATAGCCCTGTCAAAGCTCTGCCCCGAGATGCCACAGCACTGATTGTTCACAGTGTGGATTGGTGCACCCCTGGGCAGGGATGAGGTTTGACTTTGTAGTGGGCAGGTGAACATATGCATTCATGTCTGGCCACCACAGAATCCCCGTTTGGGTTGGGAAGGACCTCAAAATCCATCCCATTCCACCCCCTGACATGGGCAGGGACACCTTGCACTAACAGGTTGCTAAAAGCCCCACCCGCAAGCCAGAGACTCTACGGCATTGTCTCAGGGCATCCTGGAAAATGGAGACCCTTCTCCTTGCTGAGATAAACCTTCTCTTTCAGACCTTTTTCTTTATATGGAAATATTCATCAAGTTCCCTAAAATACAAGCAAACAGGAAATTCTTCATATGCCACTAAAATAGAGTCAAAATCCTTGTTAGACTGACACAAAGGCAAATAAAGATGGACTATGCAAAAACAATCAAAATTACTGCAGATCTCGCCAAATAACTCATTCTTTTAAAGTAAAATTTATTTATCTTGCCTAATTTTCCTCTCCATTGTTCCAAGGAAAGCTTTGCCAAACTTTGGGGCAGTTCTCATTTCCAAGAAAAGGACTCACAGACAATCTTTTTAATTTTAATGCAAGTTTTGTGACTGCTCCCTTTCTGCAACATTTTTGGTTCATCACCTGTGTTCTTCAGTTTCCAGAGAGCAACAGCAGAAAAAGGCCCTGGCACAGGTTGCCCAGAGGAGCTGTGGCTGCCACAGCTGTGGGCTGGAGGTATCCAAGGCCAGGCTGGACATTGGGGCTTGGAGAAATCTGGGATAGTGGAAGGTGTACCTGCCCATGGAACTGGATGGGCTTTAAGGTCCTACCAACCTCACATCACCATAATCCCACAAAGATTCTCTTTTTTCTTTTATTTTCTCTTTTCTCTTTTCTCTTTTCTTTTTTCTTCCTTTCCTTTCCTTTCCTTTCCTTTCCTTTCCTTTCCTTTCCTTTCCTTTCCTTTCCTTTCCTTTCCTTTCCTTTCCTTTCCCCTCTGCCAAAACTACATGAGATTTCCTCTTCCTTTCATCAGGGAAATTGGAAGACCTGCCCAGATTCCCTGGAGAGGAGAGCGATGACTGATCCCTCTGGGTCTCTTCCACCGGGAGCACCAAAGGAGGCACTGAAAGCATAGAAGAAGGTGAATTACAGAAGCTCAGCTTGCACAGAGGGGGTCCCACCAGGCAGCACAAGACAAGCAGCCCAGGGAGCATAAATGATGACAGACGATAAGGCAGAATTTCCCTTTTAACAGCTACATATGTTCCCAGGATTGACTCCAGAGACGCCTGTCATCAGGTGTCAAACAAGAAGCAGCAGAAATCACAGGGAATTAATTCCTCACCTTTGTTTCTTGAAGCATGTGACACTTTCTCCCTTGTTTAGATGGAGTGAATGATTGCAGAGCCTAACAAGATGTGGTTGGGTGACACAAGCTGGGATCAGATCACCTGTGCTCAGTCACTGCAGGCAGCAGGAGCTCCACTGCTCCAGCAGAAGTGAGGGCTGGTTTGAGCTCTAGAAATCAGATAAATTCCAGGCACCAAGTGCTGCAGCCTTTGTTGTGACTCTCCCTTCTGCATGAACAGGAAACCACGGCCACATGGCAGGGAGCTGCCTCCATAATGGCAAATACTGATAGCAATCAGGGCATATTGACATCCTCTGTTTATTCACTGCTTTGTTAACACTGTTTATCCTTGGCCATGTCCACGGAACAATTCCCACTCTGCCACACATCCACCACTCCTTTGTCCCCCCTGGAAATGTGCCACTGCTAATCCCGTGCCTCCAACCATCACCAGCAGCTCTTGCTGACTCAGACCCAAGGGATAGGCTCTTTTAGGGTGTGAACATTCATCCCTTTTCCAGAAAGATTTCCACCAAGGATCTTGCTGTTAGTTTTGGCCTGCAGGTAGGAATTCCTCTCCTACAAAGGAGCCAGATCTACTTTAAGCACCTGACCTGCTGAAACTTGGGACAAATCTCCAACATAACTGGGCATGGCACAGCCAAGACCAGCCCACATTTGGCTGTTGGCTCTTTATCTCTACTTGGAGGCTTGATCCAAGCCTGAATTCATCCCACGGTAATAAGGAATTTTACAAGCATTATCAATTCCAGCATTCCTGATGCTCCCAATGTCTGCACTAACACCAAACTGATTTTGCAGTTCATCTGCTCCTAAAAGCTTCCCTCCCCACCCCAGAAACGCCAGAAACATCAAGGTGGTATGTCAGAAATGGATGACACAGAAAGACCTCAAATTCCTGCATGTTTGAGGGATTTCTTCACCCAGCTGAGTCCACAGCAGGTTACAGAGCTCCTTCTTTCACATACCCTTGGCCTTAGAGGAGCAAGGCAACTGCAAAAGCCTAGATATTTGAGCTGAAAATGATTTGGGGTGTAAACGTGTATTATTCCACCCCATTTTCGCCGGGTAAGGAGCTCCTTCTCCACAGCTTGGGAGTGGCAGGAGGAAGAAGAGGATGAAGGCTGAGGGCTATTTTGCCAGGCAATGAGCTGCTAAAATCACTGAGCCAGGTCAGTGGGAATATGCAAGGCTTTTTCCAAGGGAATCAATATTTCCAGCCTGTCCTGGAAGGGCTCTCTCCCCTCCATGCTTTCAGCTAGGATTCCTGGTACCTGTTCTGCCTCCCATCATCCTAAAAATGAATGAAAAACCAACCTTGTTACAACTCCAAGCTGCCACAGTTTGGGGCAGGGTCCCTCCAGCTCCCATGGAAAACCACAGGCAGTTAAAAACCTTGCAGCTGCTCAGAGCAGCCAGATGTTGTTGCTTCCAATTTCCTTATCCCCGTGCTCCTTCTGCATGGAAAACTCTGCCTGGAGCCTCAGCCACAGAAAGGGCTGCTAAAGTTATCGGGTGGGGTTGGGTTTGTGCTCTTCCAAGGCCCTGCTGGCAAGGGCAGCCCTGCAGATATTCCCAATTACAGATATTCCAGTTAACATCCCAGATGAACCAGTGTGGACTGGGAAGCTGGGTGCAACAGGGCAGCAGCATGAAGGGTCAAGAAGGGCCATGCCACTACTTTTGGGGCAGGACTCTGTCCTGTCCTCAGTTTGCCTGTGGGATCCAAAAGGAATTTTTTCCTATTTCTCTGCCAGGCAGAAGGAAAAAAAAACCCCACAGAACATTGTTGTTGTTTATACTGGACGGGATAAAAGCTTTCAATATTTGTTATATTTAGATGTCTTTCAGCCCCAGAGTGAAGGAAACATTGCACATGATTCTTGCTCTGTTTACCCTTCACTCCATTCCCTGGCTTTTATTGTTCTTCCACAGTTTATTCCTCTTCCAATTTAGGTCACATTTCCCAAGGACCACAGCACAGCCTCAGATTTCCCAGGGAAACCAGAACCTCTGGTTTTGTGGCTCTCAAATCACCTCAGCCCTGCCTAAAGCAAAGTGCATCCTCACAGAAATTTATTGGCAGCTCTCAATCAGGCAGAGATGAAGAAAATACTGAATCACAGCCCAAATGATTCTCTAAAGTGGATAATTCATCCCAAGATAAAGGCATTTATCCACCTGAGGATGGTGCTTGGTCCAGGATCCCCCATCTGACCTAGCCCTCCCCAAAAAGGGGTTCCCAAGGGGTGATGCAGTAGGGCTGGAGCCAAGGTGTGGCACCACCCCACCTTCTCCATAGACCAAGGAATTTTTGCTCCTCTTCCCTCCACCCAGTTTCTTGGGAAGGGAGGCATGCTGGTTCTCCCTGCCATGAAAGGATTGGGAGAAAACCACAAGCTGGGAATAGACTCTCCTAAAACCTTGCCCAAAGATGAGCATGTGATAAATCAATTTATAGGCAGCGTGAGTGGGAGAGAAGATTACAACCAAGGGCCCATTTATGAGTAAATAATTCCTTTCCATCTAGCTGAAAACCCTTATTAATCTTTTAAACTCTGTTCCCACTACAATTCTCCACACACACATTTTGCTGTGCTCTACCTTCGCCCTCTGTCCCAGGTGAGGCAGGATGGAGCCACTGGTACCCCATATCTGCTGTGCCCTGGCTAATGGAAAAGAAAAAAGCTGCTGGCTGTGAGCTGCTCCAATTTATCCCACAGAAACCTCTCCAACAGGGAATCCTTTCCCTAACACCGAGCCTGGTGCCTGAGGAGGAACAGAGAGTTGTTTTCTCCTTGCAGTGATGTAATGTGCCTTTTTTTCTTTTTTTTTGCACATTTTTTTTCACCTCCAATATAAAGGCAAACATCAGAGGAGGAGTTTGTTTATTCATTTTTCCAGGTCTGGTCCAGAACCCATCATTTCCTTAAGCTCAAAGCCCTGCACACAGATCCTGGCAGGGCTCCTGCCTGTGTTTAATTCCAAGAGCATGGACGATCTGCCTGGCTCAAGGCTGAGCTTGTGCAGAGCTGCTGGATGCAAAAGGCACTTGGACTCCAGCTAAGCCTGACCTATGCTTCTGAGAAAGCCGGGAACAGATGTTTGGGGCTGGGATTTTTCTCCCAAAATATCTCGATGTTTAATTAGCATTTTGCTGTTGTCCTGTACAACAGGAAGAGGAGAAGGCTGTTATGATGCAGGGAGGCGAAGAAGGAATCCAACAGCTTTCTGCCTCTTTCTAGAACTGACTCAAGAGAGTTTTGAGTTTGTAAGCAGTGGGTGAGTCCTCAAACACGTTTGCTGTGATCTCCTTGGCAGCCTTTGCTCCCTTAAAGCAGTGATACTACAGCCTGAACAGCTGAGTATTTACACCTCCCTTTACCCCAAATGATATCACTCTGTAAAAGAAGCAGAGGAGCTTTCAAACACAAAAAATCTCTCTGCAAGCCTTGACTGTTCACCCAAAGCTCTTGTTTGGTTGGGGTTCCCCCTTTCCCCCTCAAGCTTTACTCCGAGTGATTTCAACCAGGATTTTTGCTGGTTCTCACATCTGAAGGAGTCTCTGCCACGGAGAATGTAGAAAATTTAGAAAATTTCAAGATCTCACTGAATCACCCTCTGATTTATTTCAGTTGTGAGAAACCCACCTTTAAGCTGGCATAGAAAAACATTGAGGTACTGGTTTTACATCTTTCTGACCCAGAAGAGAAATCTGGCTGCATGCACCAGGCTCCAGAATGACGGCAGAGTATTTAATCAGAAGACAAATGATGTGCATGAAATCTTTGAGGCAACCAAATATTTGCTTTGCCCATGAAAATCTTCCCTCCAAATATTCTCTCTCTAAAATATTTGGAATTTTCAGACTTTCCCCCATTTTTTCTCTATGCAAGTAGCCCACAAGTATCCTCTGGGAAGACCTTTCAGAGCCATGGTTGTGTTTCCCTTCTGCCAAATGCCCAGGAGCATTTGGGAGGCAGTAAGAGGCACAGAATCCCAAACTTCTGCCCCAAACCTGTCCCCCAAGGAAAGGAGAATCTCACAGTCCTGGCTGACTTTCGCACTTCCTTTATTTATTTAATTTTTTTTTAATGGAAACAATCCAGTGCCAGAAGGAATTCAGAGTGGGATAGAGCCTGGTTGCACCTTTCCACCAGGGTTGGAGGCAGTGTAAAGTGTCTGGTGAGGTGGTGGGAGCTTGGCCACCCAGCTCCCTCATGCAGGAGGTTCCTTTCCAGCAGGTGAATCCAGGAGAGTGGTTTTCCCAAGCTCTGCAAAAAGTTCCTTTCTGCCCTTCTGATCAGGAGAACAACTCCATCAGAGCTGGGAGTGACTAGCACCATTTTAAGGGGCTACAAATTCCCCAAGGGGATACAGATGTGCTTTAACCTCCAGGGTGAAGGCACTGGAGGCTCACCATCAATATTTTTGCAGGGCATGAAACACATTTTCCACCAAACTGCCCGGAACCACTGACACCAGCCCCTCTTGGGGGCTGCAGCTGAGATGTTTCCTGTCCTCCCCAGGCTGGGGAGCTGCTTTTTTGGTATGGCTGGGCTCCAGAGAGGGCTGATGTGACAGCCTTTCCGTGCTGTACATCCACATGGAGCTGAGCCACCAGGGCTGGAGCCAGAGGGACCCCAGGGCCACATCTAAGTACCAGATGAGCCACTTCTGCCAGCCCCTCCACCTGCCTGCCCGCTGCTGCTCCCTGGAAAGCTTTTGTCAGCCTGATGTGCAGAAGGAAGGGTGAACAGGGAAGTGCAGGCAGCTGCTGGCACCTTCCATGGCTCTGCTGAGGCTCAGGAACTTAAGTGTGTTTGCATCTCAGCAGCCAAAAGAGAGAAAAAACGGGGCTATTTTTTATCCCAGGCCACCCCTCTTGGACAGATGCTTATTGCATTCCCATCCCTATGGATGGCCTCAGGCTGGCAGATGCCACAGCGGAGGAGGCGTGTGCCTGTTCTGGGCTGCCAGGGTGGCATTTCCTTCGTGCTCCCAAGGCCACGGAACCTCCCATCTAGCCAAATCACCCAGGCATCCACAGTCTGGCTTCTCACCCCACCCTGAGCCCTTCCAGCAGAGGAGCCACCCAAAATGCCTGGATCTAAAGCAGCTATGCCAGGAATGCTCCAGTGGGCTCCCAGCCAAAAATGTGAGCTCCTCCATCATTGGTAATTCACACTGGGGAGGTTGCTCCTTTTGCTGCAACTTCTGTTTTGGTTTTGCCTCAGTTCTGCATCTTGGTAGTTTAAAGTGTGGCCTCTCTCTCTTTGCAGCTTCAATAGGGATGTGATGGCTGGGTATTGCCAGTGATCCAAGGGAGAATAAAGCAGAGTTGAAGAGCTTGGACTGTGAAGAGGAGGAGATGCAAAGCAGAGAGCAAGGAAAAGCTAAGCCTTCCTCAACTCCTTGGTGTGCCTATTGGTATGTCAGCACTGCAATGCTGACCTCGGATCTCCCACTAAAAGTTCCCCTCCTCCAAAAAGGCAGGATTTCATGACAAATCCTCCTGCCAGCATCTCTGTTTATACACTATTGAGTGCTGATGCCATTTAACAACCCCCTCCCTTTTCCTGACGTTCTCTTAGGCTGCTCTGCCAAACTAAGCAAACCTGCTGCCCCCAGTGCGTCATTCCTCATCTTTCCCTCCTCTCTCCCCAGCCACTGCCAACACCATCCCTCAAAGGCATCAAAGCACAAATAATCCAGCCTCTGCCACTTGGACTGGTTTTAATCAAAGGATTTGCTGGAGTTTCTACCACGAGAGGCACCTCATTAACAACTTCACACCTCTAAGAAAGGAGGGGAGAAAAGAGATGTTATCCATGCTGGGACCCAGCATTTTGCAACAGGAACAAGTTTTATTTTGGCGGGGAACAAAACAACAACAAGATTATACATAAAATAAAAAGCTTTGCTGAGCTGAAAGGGCTTAGAGGTCTGCAGGTGTGTATTTGTCAGAGAGCAGATTAGAGCCTAATGAAATTTGTCTTTGTGTATGTGTCTGTTTCTCTCTCTCTTTTTTTTTTTTTTTTGACAAGGGGGTGGTCTTTGTAAAAGCCGGGCTTATTAAAATGCAGGGAGAACCCCACACAAAAGACACTTCTGAGGGTCCAAAGGCTGTCTTATTAATGCAGAGGTTTTTTTGCACAGGATATGCCAGTTTGGGGAGGTTTTGGGGCATTGTTTGGGGAGAAGAAAGCAAGCCTCACTGATCATTTTCTTCTCCGCTTTTAATCAGAGCAGCTGAAGCAAGCAGGTGCTGTGATTCAGAGCCCATGGAAAAGGCGGGGAGGGAGACATCACAGGGGAAAACGCATCTGCATGAGGGATTTTTAGGATTTTGGTTTCTTAAATTGCAGCACAGAGGTGCTGGCTCTTCTGTGAGGGTTGGAAGAAGCTGCTGGAGAAGCCTCATGTGGGCACACACCAGAAGTCAAAGCCTGCTTCAGCTGCACCAGGTTGGCATCAATACCCAGCAATTTTAATCAGAACATCCATTTCCCACATATATCCCAGGGAATGGGCACAGCCCCTAGGCTGCCAGAGCTCCAGGAGCATTTGGACAATGCTCTCAGGGATGTACAGGGTGGGGTTGTTGGAGTGTCCTGTGCAAGGCCAGGAGCTGGACCTTGATCCTTGTGGGTCCTCTCCAGCCCAGGATATTCCATGATCTACCTCTTTCTGTGATCCCTGAGGACGTCAAGCTGTTGGTAAGGGGTTGTGGCAGAGATCCTGATATGCATCACAACTCCAGGTTCTCCTGTTGATCCCTAAACACAGCAGGGTCAGCACCCAACACACCTGAAAGCCTGGGAGCACCAAAGGGATGGTTCACCTGACCTGGGAAAAGAATGGAGCTGGCACCTGATGGACATGGAACTTTCATACGTCCATCAAGGACAGGGTGACAACGACAGCAGCCCGATCGCACTGGCACGGGACTGGGAAAAGGAGGGGAGGTAAACACTTGCCCCTGGCCTCCCTGAGTACCTTGGTTCCCCTCCAAGGCAAAGTTTGCACAGTTGGAAAAGCAAACTGAGCAGTGAATTGTGCAAGGGGTTGGACCCCACCAGGTCCTCTTGTGCAAGAGGTGTGAAAAACTCTGCAAGGCTCTTCTGGCACTTCCCAGGACTCCCAGCCCACAGGGGAAACCTGCCCAAGGCTGCTGCTAGCAAGTGTTTTTGGGGCTTGACTTGTTTGCTGGTAGCAGTGGAGCCCTCAGGAGTGTTTGCCCAGGAGCTGCTCCATCGAGCAGCTTTTGACACTGACAGCAGAGCTGGGTGCACCCAGCTGGCTTTTTTTTCCGCCCTGCCTGCACCTTTCCACCTGCTACACTATGAAAACTATGAGAAAAATGCCATGTGTTTTCTTATGGGATTCTTCCCCCAGAGAAGATGTGGGAACCAGTCCCACAACTGCCTCAGCCTCGAGAAGAGTGTACAGAGGAAGCACACAAGTGCAGGATGGAACAGTGAGCCCTGGGAACTGACCAGCACGGAGAACCCAGGGAACAGCATCCCAGAGAGGCACAGCTGCAAATTCCCTTGACACTAATTTTTCTCTCTATGCTCCCCCTAAGCTGATTGCATCAAAACCCAACTCTGATGCCGAGGATAAAATACCATGAGCTGCCCCTGTTATAAAATAATTCACATGAATTATGATTATGAAATGTCTGATGGCTCTGTAGAAACACAAGGAATGACAATAAAATTCCCTGTAAGCCTGTTATGGAACGTCACCCAGCTTGTTCTGCAGAGCCCCAAACAGTCACAACACCCACTCAGCAATGCCAGCCAGCTGAGATACAACAAATTTGTGGGTTATAATCACTTATATCCCACTTCTATCTCCAGTCAAACCTCTGCCAACATCTCCTTTACCTCCTGCAGGTGCACACCACAGCAAAAATCTTTGTGCTCAAGAAAATAGAAAAACATGTTCCCTGATAGGTTGTGTATAGAAAATGCTTTGATAGGTCTGTCCTGGTTTAGGACAAATTTGGGAGGAAACCTCCAAATGGGGTCCCTCCAGGAAAAACAGATTCAAACTGCCCCTCCCCCAACTCCCCAACTAGTTTGGGAAAAAGATTTCCTTGAAGGAAAGTGAAAAAAACCTGCTTATTTAGCAAGCAAAATATTCACAAGCATAAAAAAAATGGAATAATATTATACATTGAAATCTCTCGCTGTTCAAAGAGATGGCAAATCCAGGAAAGTCCTTGCTGTGAGGTGCAGCTCGGCTTGCTCAGTCCCTTCTCAGTCTCTCTGGCACCAGAGAGTGCCGAGGCCCAGGCCCTGGTGGGCAACAGGTGTGAGCTCCTGGGGTGCGCTGGGTTTCCAGTCCAGAGCAGGTTTGAACAGATCCAGGGAAAAAAAGAAAAAAACATAGTCCAGGGAACTTCCCTGCCCCAGCTAGCTAAAAACTAACTAAAAGCAAAGGAGAGCTCTGTCCCGCTGTCTGTCCATGCTGCAGACAACACAGTCCGGAGAGAGCTGTGGGGGAGTGAAGGCTGTTTCTGAAAACAAACTGTGCGCTTCTTCTTTCTCCTCTTCACTCTCAGAACAAGGTACAGAAAGGTACAGAACTTAATATGTAACATAAACAGAGCACATGACTGGGGATACATCATAAAGTCACCCCAGGACAAGGTCAAAATTTATATGATAACAGCATAAAAAATTTCCAAGGATAGTTTATCCCTGTCGTGGGCTAAAGGAGGGACAGAGCCATGGCCAGCAGCAAACAGCACAGCAGAAGGAGTTCCAGTTCTAAGGAGCATCTTTTAACCTGTTTTCCTGGAGATAAAAAGAGGATCAGCTGCCTGGAAAAAGCCAAGTAACATCCTGGGAGGATATTTCCCACCCCAAAGTACACATAGAATTCTGGGGCTGTGCTGAAAGGTCAAGGAAAAGATTGGGGCTTTAAAAATGCTGTGTAATTTTCATGTGATTCATCTGCTTTTTGGAGGTCACCATCCCTGGGTTCTGTTAGCACAGCACAAGGGGAGGCTGTGGAAGGATTAATAGGATCTCAAAGGGCTCTGGATAAATCCACGAGAAACAGGAATAGTGTGGATGGTCCAAGGAACACAGGCACTTCTAAATTCCTCTCTCACAGATGAAGGCTACAGACGGGAACACTGAATATCAGCTAAAATAGATATGTATTTATATATATATATATATGTATATATGAGAGAAATGTATCTAAATATACACTCACAGATCCATGGAACCCATAGCCACAATAAAGCTGATTTTAAGTTTTTATGCATTCCAAAGAATCACAGAATACCCTGAGCTGGAAGAGCTCAAGGATGATGCAGTCCAAAGAAGAAAGAACAGATGGATATTTATGGTAGGAGCTTAGCCATCCCACTCAGAATTTTTTCCACAGTTCAGGGAGCACACAAGCTCCATCCTTCCAAATGGAGGAAGAATTCAGGGAAGTCTGGCAACTATTTCCACCTTCTCCTTGAAGCTGTCAGAAGGTGGCTGTAGGAAAGCAGACCAGGAGCACTGCTACCTTCTGATGGTCCCAGCCAGGTGCATTTCTGGAATGCTTTCAGAAGCCCTTCCCTGGCTCTGATGGATATATTCCCCAGCCCCTGGGTCCAGCAGATATTGCTCTCAGTATTAATTAATACCGACTTAATTTGGGCCTTTTCCTCTCTCTGAGAGACTCCAGCACAGGGTTAGGTGTGGGGAAAAACATCACCAAGCCCTAATAAAGTCCTCTTTGTGGTACCAGGGGTTCAGTCAAAGCAGTGGGAGAGATGGCAGAAGCCAAGGCAGTGGGGAACATGAACTCAATGCTCAGGACATCATTCCATGCATCAATGAGCTCTTTGGAAAACCTGTGACGTTTTGTGTCTTGAAGGCCTCCTCCACAGGGCCATTTCTTGGAGTTTTTCTGGAGCTGTCACTTAAAGCCCTGAGAGCTGGCTGGGACATTCGTAGACTTTGGTGTTTCAGCTTGCTAGAGGTACCAAATGTGCCCTACTTTACAGGCAAATGTTGGGATAACAGGGAGACGTCACTCAGGGATCTCCATCACCCAACAAACCCAGCGTGCATCCTCCAGCTGTGGGTTCTGATGAACTCCAAAATTCCTCTCAGCCTTTATTTCTCTCCAATTTTCTCTGAGAGGAATTCCTGCAGTTCCCATGCCCTTTGCAGACTGTGATACCTTTAATTATATCAGGCCTGGAGAGCTGGGCTAATTGTGGTGTTGATCCTAAGGTTGTTTCTTTGGCCCAGCAGGGTGGCCTGTTCTCCTTTCATGTCCCCAGCTTAACAAGGCTGTCTTTAATTTCTCCTTAATAAAACTTGGGGCAAAGGGGAACATTTAATGCACAGCTAAATAAAAAACAGAGAGTGCACCACACTGGCTGACTTCCTAAAATCCAAGTGCCTGCTCTGCAGCCATCCACAGGATGTCAGCAGCCAAATAAAACCACCAGCACAGGGGCCTGATCGCTGAGTGAACCAGCAGCTTGCTCTGAGGCTTTTGGTCTTTTTCCACCCAATAATGTGTTTTTATTGCTGGGAAGCAGGAAAAGGGAGAGCATTAAAGGTTCCCTGCGTGGGTACACGGGAGCAGCCGTTCCTGCGTGTAATGAGTTTTGCTGCCTCTGAGCAGGGCGCGGTTAAAAGCAGCCTATAAAGCGGCTTTACCACCCCAAACGCCAGCCTTGGAAGTTTGCTAAAAGCCTGTTCAAAGTGAGCACAGGCAGAGCTGCCTGACTGGCTGGAAATCACCATTTTCTTCAGGATTAAAATGGGAGAAAATCAGGAGTGCAGCAAACAAAGCCAACTTCCTTTCGGCCAGAAGAGTTTTGCCAAAATCACTTACATTTGTGTGAGGATGCCATTTGTTTGCTCCATCCAGAGCTGTCCCACCAGCTCATTGACTAATTATACAATTCCTTATAAAGCATCTCCACACCAGGCAGCTCTGGCATGTGTTTTTCAAGTGTCCTGGAAAACCCTCTGGGGCTCAGGGCTCCTTGACAGAGAAAGAGGTGCCACCATTGTGTCCTAAGAGCTGAACAAATGGGATGAGCCCCTGGGAGTGGGGCTGATGGAAGCTCTGTGGATAAAGAGCCCTCACTCTCCTTGCTCCCCACTGCTCAGAAGAGCCATGTCTAGATTATGTCTAGTGGGATAAAATCCATCCTTTTTTGTCTTTTAGGATGTGGACTCATGCAGGAGTATTTCCAACAGCCTTTACAAGAGAAACTCTATATCACTTTTCCAACCCAAAAGAGCCCAGGAAGTTGGGCAATACTCTGGGAAAAAATCTCCTGGAACATTCACTGCTCTGGTTTCAGAGCCCTGTTTTGCTGCCCATCTGTACAATATGGAGAGCATCAATTCCCAACCTACCTTCTGTCATCCTGCCTGACCTGGCATCAGTCTCCTGGCACAAGCACCTCTGTCAAACCTCCACCGAGAGCAAAAAGTGCTTTTTCTGCTTAGCGTGGACCAGAATCTGTCCTCTTTAATCCCAGAATGGTTTGGGTTGGAGGAACCTTAAGGCCCATCCCATTCCACCCCCTGCCATGGGCAGGGACACCTTCCACTATCCCAGGTTGCCCATGCCCTGTCCAGCCTGGCCTTGGACACTTCCAAGGGGCAGCCACAGCTTCTCTGGGCACCCTGTTGGAGGGCCTCCCCACCCTCACAGGGAAGAAATTCTTCCAAATATCCCATCTAAACCTACCTTGAGAAGTGCCATTTCTCCTTTTGGAGAAACCAGCTCCATCTCCCACACACACTTTTCCATTTACAGCCAAAATAAAAGAGGCTAAAAAAGCTGAATTTCCATTGTTCACTGAGCCCTTTGATTTCTCTCCATTTTCCTTGTCTTTGTCTGTGTGGGAATGTGCATTTGTAATATATTTTATTGTTTTCTGCAGTTGTTTAGCAGGTCCCTTTCCAAAGTCTTATGGACCACCGTGGGCTGAAAACCCGGGATGGGAGATACAGAGAGACAGCCCTGCACAAATCCAGCGTCATCCCTTTGAAGTCCTTGGAGCTTCCACAGCAGCCAGAAGTAATTAGGGAGCAAAAGGGATTGCAAGAGCCGTGCTGGCTCCCTGTCAGCCTTCCCGCTAGCTTGGAATAAAGCGGGCCTGAGCCAGTGACGAGCACTCTTGAATGACGACACCAAAACATCGTGAGGCTCACAGGCAGCTCTTCCTCAGCCTCACACCACATCAGCACCAAAGTCACATGGCTGTGCCATCAAGCTGGGTGGCTTTAAGCTCTGATTTCCTTCTCAGACCAAGCCCAGGTTGGACAGGGCTTAGAGGAACCTGTTTTAGTAGATGATGTCCCTGCCCATGGAATGAGATGGCCTCTAAGGTCCTTTCAAACCTGAACCTCTCTGGTATTGATTCTCTGAAGACCACCAGCAAGAATCACCAAGTGACTTTGTGTAGCTGCAAGATTTCCAGGGAAAATCAGTATTGGATCATCTAAATGCTTCTTCTCGCCTCACTAAACCTCCTGACCTGTTGAGTTCTCCCTCTGCCATGGGATGCTGAGCCTACTCTTCCCCCTGGATCCATGCAGTGGCTCCTCCATCTGATCTGGGAATTCTAGCTGCCTTTTTCTCCCTTCTCTGTGAAGTAAAGTGGGAAAAGTTAATGGCTTATTGCTTAACAAGCCTGTGCCTTCCCCATTAATGGGTGCACCCCACAGTCAGAGATGTCCCCTTCCCAAAGACACCATGCCTGAAAAATCCTTTCTCTACCACTGAACTGAGGTCCATAAGGCAGCTGGAGGACATTACTCTGAGGTTGGACTAGATGACTTCAGAGTTCCTTCAAAACCAAATCATTACTCTGGGGATATTTTGGAAGAAAAGATGGAAAGAATTTTAAATTTGCAGCCAGGAAAGGGTTTTTTTCCTTCTAGGCATAGCTTTAACAAAGGTGTTCCTCTATCCCTGTGTTAATTTACTCTCTTGCTTTTTTTCCCTCTCTCTTCCTTCCTCCCTCTTGCTCTCTTAGCAAAATTACATAATTACTCTTTTCCATGGACTGTGGACATCACCAAAGTCCAATGGGACCTCAGGAGATCTCTAATCCCACTTCCTGTTCAAAGCAGGGCCAGATTCAGAGCTGGATCCCAAATTTTGGGTGTGCTTATGAGTTCTGTGTTATAATCACAGGCACAGATGTGAGAGCAGGCTGTGTTTGGGGCAAACCACAAAAATTCCCATAGCAGTTTTTCAGCAGTAAATTCCCATTCATCCAAATTCATTTGACTGTGTGGGAGAATTTTGATTTTGAAGGAGTTGGACAGCAAAATCTTTAAGTTCAAACCCAAAAGCTTTGTTTCTTCTTTTTCCTATTGGTTATTCCACCCTTTCCTTCCATTCTGGATGCTCATGACCTGTATCACTTCTATCTGGTGTTTACACTAAATTTTCCCCTTCAGTCAGGTCACTCCTGTATTTCTGACTCCATTTCACAAAAACTTCCACTCACTGAAAAGACTTGGTCATTTCTCCCTCATCTAGAACAAAAGCAAATAGAAAACCATGAGGACATTTCATTCCATGGGACAGGAATTCCACTTTTTGGACAGCTTTGGTTGCTGTCAAGAAGAAGGGGAGTCTGGCTGAGACAGCTCACGAAAGCTTTGGAAGTTCATCTAAAGACTCCTAGCTGGCAGTGCACCCTCAAATCCTTGCATCCTCTGCCAATATCGTGAGGATGGGATCTTTCAGGGTCCCCTCAAAGAACTGAATATGCACTTCCCAAAATGCCTGAGGTTTCTAATTCTAGGCTCCTTTTGAAGAATCCCAGCCTTTTTTTTACCCCTATTTTTCATTCTGCTTCAGATAATTGGTGTGGGCCCCTTGCTCATTGTTCTCTGTGTCACCTCCCACCAAGAAAAGTAAAGGAGAGCGGGGGAAAAAGCCACATGAAGATATTAAAACAAGCAACTGGAATGTCTAAAAACTGGTGGGAGAGTTCACATATCCCTATTTACTGTTGGAAACAGCTCTTTAGCTATTTATGGCATACTGAGCAGTCACTCCTGGTTCCTGCTCAGCCTCAGCTGGAGGGTTGGCCCATATGGCTTATGCTGCACTTCGTTGGGGTGGAGGGGAAAAAATACCCTAAAAGAGAGTGTACAGAAGTGAGCAGAACTTTTGGGATGGACACATCTGGTCCCCAGGTGGAAGCCCAGCCTGGGGGAAAGGCTGCTGACAGGGAAAAGCTGCGTGCTGTGGTTCTAGACAAGCTTCTTTCACTGATATATTAAGTATATATAGATACATCCATTATATGTGTGTGTGTAAATATACACAGAGATTCATCTTGGGCAAGAAAGAGCTTCCAAATGTTTTCTTTTCTGAAGCTTGCAGACCCTGGGCAGCCCTGATTTATTGTGGAGCAGGGATGCTTGTCCTTGTGTGCTGCTGCAGAGCAGAGAGGAACTGAAAAAACCCCTGAGTTTGTCAGGAAAGGTCCTGAAAGCAGAATCAGAATGGCCTGGGTTGGAAACGACCTCAAAAGTCACCCAATCCCACCCCTGCCATGGGCAGGGACACCTTCCACTGTCCCATGTTGCTCCAAGCCCCGTCCAACCTGGCTTTGGACACTCCAGGGATCCAGAGGCAGACACAGCTTCTCTGGGCGCCCTGTGCCAGGGCCTTCCCACCCTCACAGGGAGGAATTCCTTCCCAGTATCCCACCTAAACCTTCTCTGTGCCCTGGGAAGCCATTGCCCCTTTTCCTGTCACTTCATCCCTTGTAAATAGTCTCTTTCCTTCTTTTTTGTGGTTTCCCTTCAGGCACTGGAAAACCCCAAAGCCTTCACTTCTCCAGTCTGGAAAAAAATGACAGATGTGAAGTGATAGATACATTAATGTGAAATTTTTTCCCTTATGCTAGTTTTCAACCTTTTCACACAGGTCCTGGTGAGGGGCAAGACAAACACTTTACTGTCCAAGCAGCTCCACCAGGCTGTTCCCTGACGCCCAAAAAACAGAGGTGGTGTTGTCCTCTGGCCAGCAAAGTCTGTCCTGCTCTGCTCCCATGGAAAGGAGATGCTTGGAGGTGACTCCCCTTAATATCAAAGTCACCATCAGCCTGCCTGCACCTCCTTCCTTAACTCCAGACCTTCCAATGACTCATTTTTCAGAACAAAGAAAGATTTTGGGATGTTACAGCTGATCAAATGATGTCAAAGACACTCATATGGGAAAGAGGCTGAACTGAGAGTAGAGGAAGAGCTGGCAGCTGGAAAACAGTGGGGAAAAAAATTAAATTGTGGAATTGGTGGAGATTACAAAATAACACTCAATATTATAACACCCAATTCCTTCCACAGCGTGTGCCCAGCCCTGGGCCTCTTGTTTCGATAAAGACACCGAGGGGCTGGAGCATGTCCAGGGAAGGGAACAGAGCTGGGGAAGGGGCTGGAGAACCAGGAGAGTCTGAGGGAGCTGCAAAGAGGCTCAGCCTGGAGAAAAGGAGGCTCAGGGGACCTCTTCTGGCTCTGCACAACTCCTGACAGGAGGGGACAGCCAGGGGGGTCGGGCTCTGCTCCCAGGGAATGGGGAGCAGATTAAAGGAAATGGCCTCAAACTGTGCCAGGGGAAGTTTAGATTGGAGATTAGGAAAGAATTCTTCGTGGTAAAGGTTGTCAGGCCTTGGAGGGGGCTGCCCAGGCAGTGGTGGAGTCTCCATCTCCAGAGAGATTTAAAAGCCATATGGGTGAGGAGAGACCTTGGCAGTGCTGGGGGAGGGCTTTTCCCACCTAAACAATTCTATGATTTACATAGATTGAAATTATTTAAATGTGTTTTTAGTGATTTAAACCTTTTCCCCCTGCTTTTTCAAAGTCCCTAGAAATGATCCCTCAATAAGGCCTTGATAAATACTAAGGAGTCCCAAATATGTGTGTTAGAAGCTGCCATTTGTTTTAGAAACAAGCAGGAAAAAATCCCAACAGAAGCTCAAATCTTCTATTTTCCTCTGGCAAGCCCCAGAATGGCTTTCAACATTCTCTTAAAGTTTTACAAGTCAAATAACTGTAGACTAATCTACAATGCCATATTTCTGCAGCATCTACTGATACTGAACATGCTGTTTAAATAGTGAACAACACAGAATAATTAAGGCTGGAAAAGACCTCTAAGATCATCTATTCCATGTATGATTTCCTGCCGGCTTTTTCCAGGTGCAAGAGAATGGTTCCATGAGGGCATTAAAGGGAATATTTCCCAAGTATTTGGAGTGTTTTACACTACAAAACACCCAGTAAATGACAAAGACAACCTGTTGTTAAGAAGTTCCATAAGAATTACATTATATTTTTCCTTAGAACAGGCCAGAACTCCTGCAACTGAGAGAAATTTCTTTGGCTGAAAACAGAAATAAGGACCAGGGTTTGACTAAAAGGTTCTTATGCTGAGCTTTCATGGAATCCTTTGGGTTGGGAGGGATCCTAAAGCTCATCCTATCCCACCCCCTGCCGTGAGCAGGGACACCTTCCACTACCCCAGGTTGCTCCAAGCCCCATCCAGCCTGGCCTTGGACACTCCCAGAGATGCAAGTCTTTGTTCATACGCAAATTTCTTTCTCTTTTCAAAGAACATGCAATTTTTCCCACTTTTTTTTCCTAGTGGGAAATTTGACCCAGCCAAAACCAGAAAAAATTGGATTATGCAGAATGAACATAAGACTTGAAAAAATATCAGGTTTCCTACCCCCTGCTCTATGCTATGCACAAATCTGGGAATCAGCAGTTTGCAAGATAGAGGAACTCCTGGGGATGATCCAAAATAAAATCCATTTTTCCCATTACAAGCGGCTGAAAATAGAGCTACAGATCCAACCCTTTTGAAAACTGGACTGCAGTTTGGATGAGATGCTCCAAATCTGGAACTGTGGCCTGCCATTTTGATGTGGGAACCCAAACCAGACCAGTTTCATAACACTGCTTCAGATGTGGCTGGAAAACTGCTACAAGTGACAGATTTTCCAGTGTTTTCCTGATTTCAAAATGGCTCCAAGTCCTGGCTGGAGCCAAGGGCCACGAGACCCTAGCAAAATCTGTCAGCATCAAGTCTAGGACCATTTTTCAACACAGTCACAAGCCTCTCTGAAACCCCCTTCCCAACCAAGCCACACCATGGCAGTTTTCCACCACTCTCTTTGATACTGCTTGAAGCACAAAGCTTTGCATGCTTTTGGAAAATCTGGTTTTGGGGGAGTTTCTTGCATTTGCTTGGCTTCCCTTCCAGTAACTGCTGTTAATGTCCCAGGCTGTTTTGAAAGAAGCAAAATGTTTCCATTTGCAAATGTAGGAAGTTTTAATTACTCCCAGCATTTGGTCTGGAAGGAAAGAGCCAAACTGAAAGGGAGGTGATTTAGATAAAATATCGGGAAGAAATTTCTCCCTGTGAAGGTGGGGAGGCCCTGGAACAGGGTGCCCAGAGAAGCTGTGGCTGCCCCTTGGAAGTGTCCAAGGCCAGGTTGGATGGGGCTTGGAGCAACCTGGGGTAGTGGAAGGTGTTCCTGCCCAGGGCAGGGGGTGGAATGGGCTGAAATTTGAGGTCCCTTCCAACTCAAACCATTCCGGGATTCATATTAATCAGATAAGAAAAGGAATTGCTTGTGGTTCCCAAATACACAAGCCAGGATATAATGTCAAAAAAGAAACCCAAAACACTGTTTGGATTACAGGAATGTGCTGCAAAACACGGGGAAATTTACTTGGGAGCCTTTTCTCCACCTTTCTTCCTCTCTTCTCTCCATCCCCAGCCTCTCTCTCTGCAAGCAGGACCTTTGCCAAAGTGTACTTCCAGTCATAGCTGAAGGATAAAGCCTGCAAAGTAATGGGACATTTAAATAAAGATTGGAAATCATTTCCTTACAGGAAGGAGCTATCCCAGTTTGTCTTCCTTTCCTTTTGATTTTACAGCTCAGACCAGGGAGAGTCAGGAAATTACATTATCTTAGGAAAACTAATGTTAATACTGAAAAATTAAAAAGGAAAGAGAAGAATATCAAGGAAAAGGAAATTTTTTCATTTCCTGCTAAAACCAATCCCACAACTTCTTTGAGGTTTCAAAGGCTTGGTTACACTTTTTTTTTTTTTTTTTTTACCATGACAAATTCCACTTTGCACATACTCCTTGTTTTTAAACAAAACTCGAGCCATTGTAAGAATGGGGAATATTTTAATCCAGTTTAATATTTCAGTATTAAAGATGGGTGGATAGACACTGACAAACCAAGAGCCAGCATCTGCCCCACGATAAATCCCAAGCACTGCTGAGAGGAGTAACTTGGCTCTATGTATAAAATCATTGCGAAATGGTTTGGGTTTGAGAAGGACCTTAAAGCCCATCTAATCCCACTCCCTGCCATGGACAGGGACACCTTCCCCTATCCCAGGTTGCTCCAAGCCCCATCCTTTGCTCTGAGCATCCTCTGAGCCAAAGCAACCTTTTCTAGGTAATAAAACAGGAAAAATATGAAATGCCACAAAACACATTGTGCCTAAACACAGAATCCATGATTCTACATTCATTTTTTGGTCAGCCAGCATGGACAATCCTGATATCTTACCTCTGCTCCAGACAAAAGCTGGTGGAGAAGAGAGAGAGAGAGAGCCAAGTTTTCTGCTGGATGAAGCTGAATTATTGACTCTCTGTCTTAGATTAACCACTTCATGGAATGATACAACCAGGTGGGTAAAACACGTTCATCAAAGTGATTCATGCCTGGCTTTTGTAAGGAGATCTTCCCTGACAGGCTGTACCATGCTCAGCTTAACTCTGCCTGGACGGTCTTGGCACAGCTTATTTGCCACAGTTTACACAGAAATTGGATTTTTCTGTGGCAGTAGGCAAGCCAAGGTGTACTGCACCCATTTGTATTTTAGCAAACACACACACAGACCTGACACAGAGCAGAAGAGCAGGAGGCAGCAGCCCCCCCCCCCTCAGCTTTCTGACCATTTTTCCTTGACCTTTCACAGCTGTTCTGCGCTTGAAAAATAGTCCCACTAACCCTCTCATGCTG
This sequence comes from Anthoscopus minutus, assembly GCA_013399455.1. Taxonomy (NCBI): domain Eukaryota; kingdom Metazoa; phylum Chordata; class Aves; order Passeriformes; family Paridae; genus Anthoscopus; species Anthoscopus minutus. The sequence goes on along the minus strand of VWYI01038218.1, from coordinate 292,962 downwards.
CTGATGCCTTGCACTTTCCAAGGAGAGGAACATGGTCTGAGCATCCCAGCCCCGTGGAAGAGGGATGCCCCATCTCACAGCCTCTCTAAAACCCATGGACAATCCCCCTGCCTGTGGTTTGGTGATGGTCCTTGAATGTTTCCCTGTAAAAGAAACACTCCCAGCTGTGGGATTTATCATCGGCATAAGGGCTGGGCTTTGCTGCTTGGCCTGGGATGAGACAGGCTGGGAAAGCTGAGCATGTTCACCTGGAGAAGAGAAAGCTCCAGAGACCTCAGATCCCCTTTCAGTGCCTGCAGAGGATCCGAGAGAGCTGGAGAGGGGATTTGCTGAAGCATTTTTTTAACTTTTGCACTTTGGTGCTGTGACAGGCAGTGATGGCACGGCACAGCAGCACGCTGTCCCCAAACACCTCCCAGCCCTCCTCCTGTGCTCCTCTCCCAGCCCTGCTGCTGCAACCCACTGCCCAGACAAGCTCCTGATTTCTCATTTTACACATCCCTCCCCGGGAGTGCTCCTTCGATAGGAATCTTAGTGCAACACCCACCAAAGCATCGGTGACCTTTGGTCCGCAGGCCAGACAAAATCTGTCCTTATCCCCAGTCTAAGGAGCATCACTGGACTGAGGTGGAAGCAAAGCACCAGTTGTTTTCTTTTGCTCTTGCTGAAGATTAAAACAAAGCCAGGAGCACGGCAGAGGGTCCCCAGTGTCAGCAGGGAAATGGGAAAGGGTCAAAGCAGCATCATTATCAAGACAAGGTACCAAATACCAGCTCCCACATTCAAAGGCAATGACCCAATGTTTTGGTTTGTAAGGCAGGTATCTGTCAAGGAAGGCAGGAACCTCTCTTGAAATGAAAGAAAAACAAGAAAATGTAAGCCCTCCCCCTTTTTTTCTGAATTATTATATTTTGAAAACACAGGGCTTTCAGGCAGAGATATGGGAATAGGAATAACAGTTCTTTACTAATATGTATAATTAAGTAAACCAACAACAATAACTACAGTATTAACAACAGAACAGAACAGGGACCCTGTCTTGGCCGAGACAGGAAAAGTGGAGGAGAGGCGGTGCCTCACAAACCCCTCAGCTGGCACTCAGTCCCGGAGATCTG
>VWYI01038218.1:271867-291822 GCA_013399455.1 Anthoscopus minutus | reverse complement strand
AGAAGCCGCTCCATCTGGATGATGGCAAAAATTTTCTTGTCCCCAGCAGAAAACAGCTCCGATAGTGTCTGTCTCGCTCTCCCACAGAAGGACCCAAGAAACCCGGCTCTCTTCCAGCTGCCCTCTGGGCCTAGCGATTCTCTGTCTTTTTTAAGCACTTAGGAAGTACTAACGATCAAGGCTTTTTTCAGCTAAATGGGGAAAAATTCTACTAGCTGAGAAAGAACACAAAAAGGACACCTAACTCCCAACACCCAACCCGGAAAGCCTCTCTCGCTGCCTCCATCACCTCCCAGAGCTGCAGGACCCTCACCAGACCAACATCCAGTGCAATCAGATCACCACTCTGCTGCAACATCCCAGCAAAGCAAATCCCTTTCATCTGGCATCCCAACTCCACAAATATTTTTGCCGGGGTAAATCAGTGTGACTTTAAGTGACAGAGGAACCACAGCGTCACACTGAGCTGGTGACACGGCTTGTCCCAACCTCATTTGTCTCTCTGGAACACCAGCCTCACTCAGCATATCTTGCTGCATCTCCTAGAGAGTAAACCATGGCTCCTCATCCATGTCCTTTTCCTGATGTCTGGTGGCTATCCACCACATCCCAACACTGCCAGGCAGGCAAAACTCCTAAACCATCTTTTAAAGGTTCAGGCTTAAATCCTAAAAACGTCAGTTGAATTTCCATATCCATTGAGAATTATTTCAGCTGCCTCTTGGGGCAAGGCAGAAGATTGTTCTGCAGTCCCTTGTGGACCATGGAGAAATGTTGCTCCCAAAACCTGGACACCACCTATCTTAACATCATGACTCAAGGACACCTGGAGCACTGACATACTTGAAAACCCTCCCTTCCCCTCCATCCCCCCACCTTTTTAAACATTTGATTTAATAGTATGTATTAATATAAGTATTATTTAATATTTCACCCCTCCTTCCAGGTATCCTATAAAATATAGGAGTTGGCAGACAGCAGTGGTTTCCCGACCTTCTCTGCATCACTCCCTTTTAAAAAACCCACTGTGGCATCCCTTACTCTTCTCAGTAAATTAAACATCCCTCATCTGTTTAACCCCCTGTGGAAGTCTTTCCAAGCACCTCATCCTTCCTGCCTCTGTTTGCTGGCTCTGCTCCAGTCATGTTTGCACCTGGCTTGGGTGCTGGAATGCTCCCCAAGGTGACAGTGTTCCTGACAAGTTGGAGGATGTCACTCAGATGCCCTCAGGATTGCTCTCCAATCCTTAAAGCAGTCAAACAACTCCTGGGATGGGAGATGGAGCATCTGGGAATAACCACTGCCAGGGCTGAAGAAGGAAACCATTTCAGGAAAGTGTAAAGCTGGAAATGTAAAACATAAAATGCCTGTGATGGGAGGAAGAGGTGAAAGAGTGAAACCTGCCTGTGGGATGGTCCTTTTTGGGTTGAAAGGGTGATGGGGGAATAACCATCTCCCCTACGTCCTCTACCAGAAGTATCCAACATCCCAGTTTCTCCCATTTTGGGTTTCTTTTGGATGGTGTTTATTGCATTGCTACAACTGAAATTGAAAATATTACCTCTGGAAGGGCAACAACACCAATGCACTTGGCAGCATCCATGAGGTTCTGGCATTCCTGGTATATGGGACTTCAGGAAAAGGATGGGTTTGGCAACCTGTCAGGGTTGCCAAATCAAGAATAATTGGATTAGTCTCGATCAGAAGTATTCCCTACAGCTAGGGAGAATATTTTCCACTTCTGGACTAATTTTATCAGGTTTTCCACTCAGAAAACAAACCACTTTTAAGGAACAAAATGAAACTAAAAGCAAAACCATTTTGCTTTCCTCACAAATCCTCTTTCCCTTTTCTCTGGTTGGGAGATGGAAAATTATATGAGAGTTGGGAGGAAAAAGTATTGTTTAGGGTAATAATTATTCCCCATGAAAAACTGGGGGAAAATAGCACAATTTAATCCAAAAGAGCTGAATTTCCATGCCTCTCCTGGGGTCACCTCATCCTATAAGGCTCCCACCCCACTGTGATCCCAGATATTTGGGCTTTCCCGCAGCTCCACGATTTAAACCCAAAAGGCAGAGGCTGTGGATGGAGGAATGGGAGGGAAGAGGGAACTGGATCCCTCCAAAGAGAACTCCTGCCCTGTGGAAACTCAGATGGCTGAGAGCCTCTTGCAGCTCATTGCTGCACAGCAGACGAGCTCTGGTGGTCTCCATCCCAGGGTGGGCAAACATCCAGCTTGGAGACCCTCCATTCCCAAACAACGGCAGCTGCTGAGCATGCTCTGGGCAGGGAGAACACCCAGGGATGGAATTCCTGGAGGTGGGATACAAGTCCATCCCTGGAGAAGGGCAAGGGGTGGCCAGGGCTATTTTGGTGCTGCACAGTAGCCCACAGCACTATGAAGATGATCCCTGAATGAGATCCAGATGTTCCTGTAACAAACTGCTGGTTTTGTCTAAAGCTTCCAAAGAGAAGACCACACAAAAGAAATTAAGGATGGAGTCCAAGCCCAAGCAGGATCTAACCAGTCCAGCTTAAATTCTAATGCAACATCCATCTGGCCTTCATCCCAAGATGGGATGTGCAACTAAAACCCGTCAAACTCCAGGACATCCATGGGGTGGGGTGGGCTATCCATCCTCAGGCAAGGTGACACCCCAAAGGTGACAGCACCAGCAGATGGAATTCTGCTGCCCAAGGCTGTGGGGCCAAGCCAGTGATAGCTGCTCTATCCATCCCTAGAAAACCAGAGAGATTTTCCCACCTGTTGCCAGTCCCTTTCTCGGGGCTTTCCATAACTCTCCATGAATATGGAGACTTTATTTTTCCCTTCTTTTTCAATTACATGTCCCATTAACTACCTGCACCTCCTGGTTTGCTGAGGGCTGGCTGAGATTTCCCAGCTGAAGCGGGGAAATAAAGCAATGATCTATTGCCGCTTCCAGCTGCCACAGGATGATGCAAAACTTCATCAGTTGTTTGTGAAATGCTTTCACTAGCAGGGGAAAAAAGATTGGGAAAAGAGCAATCTCTTGCTGAAGATAATTTCCACCCCATCACCCTCTTGATTTGCTTCCAAATAAATGCGTGGGGAAGTGGAAGCCTTCAAAGTGTGCCCAGCTCTAAGCTCTCTGTTGGCTCCCAAATTCCTTCCAGCAATTCCAGTGCTGCTGGTCATTAGCACTGGTCACCGGACATGGCTTTGCTGACCACACACAACCCAACTGCAGGAAGAAAGAGCCACCCTCAGGGGCCAGGAGGTCTCCCTGTGGTGAGATCTCAGCCAGATGTGGTTACTTGAATCAGAGACCTGAAGATGATCCCCTCACAGGCTTCCCTTGGCTCCAGGTCTAGAAGTCCACCCAGGTCACCTCTGCCCATGATAAATGAATTTAGTTGACACTCCTCAGGTGGCTTTTCTTAAAGTTCATCAGCCCCATTCCCTGCAAGACCATTCCAGTGGGATTTGCTGAGCTGATGCAATCCTGCCAGGAATGACAGTGGTCCGTGGTTACTCCTCAAAGAGATGAACAGCAGAACTCTGAGTGAGGCAGCTCCTTCCAGCTCACCTCTGCTGAACCACATGAGGAGGGGCTTCACCAGATTCCATGAGGAATTTGGCCAGTCTCCTACTTGCACGTTCCTCCTTAGCCATGAAAACCTCTCCTCTCCCCAACCCAGCCCACGTGAGCCGTGTGTGATGTCTCAGAGACCACCCAGCTTGCGCTGCAGAGCGTTCAGTGCCTGATAAAAACAACAATTGTGTTAAGTGAGGCCACGCTCCTTGCCAGGAAGATCAGCAGTGGGAAAATTCCTTCTTTAGGGAGTTCTGCAGCTCAGGACCAGCCCTCAGGGTTCATGACCAACAAGATACCCCACGCACACTTAACAGCTATAGGGGAAACATGGGAAAAATGATGAGGCTGGGGACTTCCCTTAAATCCTTCTTTTGTCCTCATTCCTCAAAGGCAGAGTGATCCACTCAGTGATGGCGGCAGAATTGCTGGCACTCAGGATCATTTATCAAAGGTGTATCAACTGAAATATCTTCTCTCCCTCCAGTTCATTTGTTCTTAAAAACAAATCAACCTGAGGATGTTGATGAAGGAGGAAGAACCACCCCATTTGTTTGTCAAACAGATTTCCACCAAGGATCCCCGAGGATGGGGCCATATGTGCCAAGTGAAGGGTGCGCGGTGGATAACCATGAGCCAAACCATGGATCACTGAGGAAAACATTCCACAGATTTGAAAGATGAACACTTCAAATATTTTTACTTTGCTGAAATGCAAAGAAAGGAAGAAAGAAGCTTGAGGCTTGTCCCTACACATCTGCCAAGTGTTCAAAATGCCCAGTGGGGCTTAAATGTTGTGTCTGTCTTCCAAACCTTCCTAACATTTGCCCTCAAAGTAATTCAGGAATGTCTGTGGTTTCATACCTGGTTTTGCTGGAAAGAGCACTTCAGTGCTGGACCAGAGAGAACTTAGTGCTTTCTGCACAGAATCGGATTTTTCTGGCTGTAATTCACCCTCGGAGCCTAATCAGAGGTTACTCAGATGACTTTATGGGGTGAACAGAATATTAATGTTACATAAAAAAAGATCTGTCGCATCAGAATCACAGCAAGAGCTTGCACAAACCCTCGCCCAAGATGCAGATGCTGATTGATGCATCAACTACTAATTTTTCTTTTGTTTCCTCCTATCCATAGATATTAAAGTTCCCTCTCCTCATCTCCAGCCAGTTTCTAATCCCTGCTAAGAAGCTGGTTTGACACTTGTTAAAAGAGCAGTAAAGTGGTGGGGCAGGAGAGCAGGCAACAGCAATAATTAATGATATTAATAATTTCTCTGCACCTCAGACTCTTAGGAACCTGCCAAAAATTCTTCGAGTTTAAAACCACATGGGATGAGAATTGTGCATGAGAAGAAATCATCAGAACAGTCTGGGCTGGGCAGCCTGAGAGCTTGATGAAACCAGCCACAAGAGATAACCCATTCACAAATTAATTAATATGTTCAGCCACCAGCAAGCCTTCTGCTAAGAGCCCATCAAAAGCCCTGCTTTTGATGGATTTTAATCACAGAGTTTATCTGTCCCTAGCAAGCACCCCAAATTGCATTGTGCTTGGCCTCCTTTGTATCCCTCTTGTGGGATTTGGGGATGGTGCCACCCAGCCAGATGTTTCCAGCACCTTTTTATAAGAAATACATCTTTTTCTTTTATTGGACACCCTGGCCAGAGAACCCATGTGGAATGTAAACTTTCTGTGGAGAGATACATATTTTCTCTCTCTGTTTATAAATACAGAGTGTCCAGTTCTTCCCCCACCCGGGTTAGATGAGCCCAGAATTTATCAATGTTGGAGAATATACTCCTGATTTACACGGGAGGAAGAGGGGAAATCGTTTGCAGGAGAAAACAAAAATTAAATGAGGCAATTCCCATTTGCATATGAACTTGAATACATATGGACCACAATATTTAGATTCTTTGTAATAAACAAACCTGCCTCAATATCCACAAGAGCAAACCTAAAATCCAGAGGGGAAGTCAGGGAAAAATACCTTTGTGTTTCCCAGAGGGAAGTGAGGCTGTTCAGACCTGGAAAATTCCCTTGGCAAGACCTTCATTTGGCAGCAGCTCTGAGACCCCTGAGCCAGCCCTCAAATTTTCTCTTGGAGTTACCTGGTCTCATGGAAGATGTCCCTGCCCATGGCAGGGGGTTGAAATGAGATGGTCTTGAAGGGCCCTTTCAATGCAAACCATTCTGGAATCTGTAACACCATGTTCCCTTTCCTCACTGCTTCTCCTGCCTCACTCCTGGGTCTTGTTCTTCCCCACAGGGCTGGTCCCAAAGGTCACCAGAGGCAGATTTGCTAGGTTGGTTCTACATTCTCCCACCCAGATGCTGCCCAAGCCTTCAACACCTGTCAAAATCTCCCTGTGATTCCAGCAGAATCAGGCACGTGGCTTCTGGTTATGGGGTTAAAACAAAAGTATGTTAATTTGATAATTTGCCTTCACATAGATGAAGCAATAAGGATGGTTTGCATCAAGCATCCTTACAAGATATTAGGGAAGCCACCAATGTTTTGACATCCAGAAGATTATGGTATTTGTAGGGCTGAGCTTTCAAAATGATTAATTTTAGGGCTGAGCTCTCATAATGATGAATTTTCTGGCCCCATCCCTGCTGTTATTGTTGAAACAACACAAATTCACTGGTAACAGATTAAAACACTCTCCATATACATTTGTATGTATACATTTATAAACTTACAAACGCAGAGAGAAGGGGAGAGATAAATATCTGCGGGTCACAAATGAGCAGTTTTAGGAAGCTTTAGGACATGACGGAGGATTTTGTTTAGAGTAGAACTTCCCCCTTTGTCCCTTCAGGATGAGATCTCCAACATCTGTCCCCTGCCACCTTCTAGTGAAGCCAAAGGGTGCTTTGAGCACAAAACTCTGCACAGAGGGGTCACCCTTTGGCAGGGAATCCACCTCATTTCGGATGGGTGGGGAGTTCTAATCAAGCTCATCCCTTGCCAGATGGGGCTGCCAAGGTCTGCCCGGGTGCTACTCCTTTGCCACATTGATTTAAAGGGTTGGAGATGACAACTGGACAGAGATAAGACTCATCAGAGGTGCTGCATCTCCCTCCCTCCTCCCTCACTACTTCACAACTGTATCTGGACATGGGTGGAGATGCCTCACCCCTTTAACCCATTTCTTAATACTCTCATGGAGGGAATCTGGGATCATCGAGCTTAATGAAGCTCAGCATGTTTAGAAAAACAGAGAAGGGAAGAAAAAGGATAAGTATACACAATAAAGTCCCAGAAGAGGCAGGAAGCACAAAACAGACACTGCTGGGAGTAGGAGAAGACAAAACATGGGAATCCCAAGCAACTGAGTGACAGGACGGCATCCCTCCAAGGGCAGGCGGGAAAAACCAAAATGTTTTAACAGTAGAACCAGACAGAAATGGGTCCCAGAGGAGGACACAGAGGAGATCTCCATGGCCCAGCCCAAGTCTTTTCTCTGAAAAAATGCTGCCAATCACATCCCTTATGTGCATCCATGTAGGTGATTCATCCTGGGACACCAACAGCCTGGAACATCTCAACACCTGGCGCCTCCAGGACAAGTAGGTGGCTCCCAGCCAGAGATTAGGAAAGGTGCCTCAGGAAGGGAAAGCTGTGACAGCTCCACTTTGAACCCAACCACTCCTTTGGGAGATTAGGATCTGCCAGCAGCAGAAAAAGATTGATATCAACCATCTTCCCGAGCTCTGGAATATTTCTTTGGGGAGGTAGTGCCAAGCCACATGGAAGCACAACCTTCCTGCATGCCAAGCCTTCCTTCAGGCCGGCCTCCAGCACGGCTGCTCTGAAATCCCTGCTGTGTTTGAACAGCAATCTCAGCCATGAATCACACAAATTCCTGTCATAAATGTCTGTCAGCCTGACTTACATCCGGGATTCTGCAGAATGACAAATGCCTGCCATTTTCCTAGGAATAAAGCACAAGAGCCCTCCTTCCTTCCATTTTCCCTTTGAGGGGAGTCTGGGTTTCTCTGCCTGTTCCAGACTGGCTGGAAGCAAAGATGGAACAAAGATGTGAGCATAAAAAACCCCAAACCACAACAATATATCCATTTATGATACTCCTTTTTTGCAGCTGACTGTTGATTCCAGCCCAAGTCCATTTTTCCCTTTAGCTCCAGGGAACAAGGAATTCACGCTGGATGTTTAGTAACACCAGAGACCAGAAGATGAGCTGGACAATCATGTCAGAAGCTGTCACCACCATTCTGTCTGCAGGGCTGGTTGTTACCCAGCACCTTTGGACAAATCTTCACAAGGGAAAGGCCAGATAAATTATGCCACAGGATTCTAGGGTGCGCCTGGTGTCCAACCTGTGCACCAGGGACAGGGTGGATGTGCAGACTGAGGGTTGTTCCAGAGTTCTTTTGCTTTCCTGAAAGAGCCAGACTAACATGAGGGACCAGAGGTGCAGCTCCCTGCAGCGACCCGAGCTCGGGGATAGTGCCAACATGCCCAGAGAGGTGGCAGGAGCAAACGTGCTGTGAAAGCCACTGGAAAGCTTATGCAGGAAGATGTTTCCCGACTTAAGAAGCATAAAATCAAAATCCTTCCCTGGACAATATCCCTTTTGTTTAAGAAGGAAAGTAGTCCTGAAAAAGCAAAGTTTTTCTGTTGGAAAACTTGAATAGCTGAGCCCTGGGAGCCTACTGAACTCACTTTCCACAGACATCAGGAGGAAGGTGAAGCTGAAATACTCCATCCAGGAAAGGAAAACAAAACCTATTTGTTCCCTGCCGATTTTCCTGCTATTTTTTTTTCCGTTCAAGTGGAGGGGACCCTGCTGCTGCAGTCATCCATATGAGGAGAAGGAACTTTTCCTAGTCCACCTGCCTCCACCCTTTCCCTGACACCCTTTCCCTGACGACTTGGGAGCTGCACCATGCAGCCTTGTTCGTGTCCCGGACACCTCTTCCCTGGAAAAGCCATCCACAAGCACAGCAAACCAACTTCTGACAGTGTAATGGACACAATCCTCCTCATTCAAACCCTCTGACCACGCAGGAGAAAGGGGAGAAGAGGAGCCAGAATAATGTGATGAACTCCCTCATCCCAAAGAAAAGCGCAGCACCCAGGTACCCAGCTCCTGGAGGCATGCCTACAATTCTGAGAACCAAATGCAAGGTTCAGGGATATTTTTCTAGAGGGGAAAATGAGCTGTTCTGCCCCCCCCCCCCCAAAAGTTAGCTGCGAATAAATAAATAAATAAATAAATAGAATAGAATATATTTCCATCCCAGCTTCAGGTGAAGCTAGAGATGTTCCTCTCCCAGTGAAAGCAGAGGATGTTGGGGAAGAACCTGCATTTTTGTGAGGCTGAGCACCAGACAAATCCCTCATCTGCATATCACAAACACCTCAAGGCTAAGCCTGCTTCCAGAGCAGGTAGGCTCCTCTCTCCTTCATCCCCAAAAACCAGGAACACAGAAGTGGGTGCTATGGGAAGGGAGGGAGCAGAGCAAGGGACATGGGGAGAAGCATAACCCACGATTTTCCCCACCAAAGCTCTACTTGGTAAATGGACCAGGACTCATCCTGGGCAATATTTGTAAATTTGGGACAGCCAAAAGACTCACACCCTGGGTCCACTCCCTTGGGAAGCCAGCAGGACTTTTACCAACATCAGCAGCAAAGTCCAGAGCTGGGCTCCTCATGCAGCCACACAGAGTTGTTTTAACTCAGAAACAGCAGGAAAAAGGAATAAAAGAAATGAAATCATTAGGTGTTTTTGTTGGCTCCCCTTTTTGCCAGGTTAGAGAGTTAAATCAGGGGCTGACAAGTGCTGAAGCCAGCACTAGATAAACAGGGAGAGCAGGATTAAGGCAAGGATAATAAAAAGGGGGAAATCGCCATTTTTTTTAAGACATTGCATTGTTAGATTGCTTCCAGCTGCCTTCCCTGACCCAGATCCTGGGAACCAGGATGGCAAGAAACAGCTACCAAAGCCACCAGCCAGGCAATGCAGAGATTAAGAAAGAAAATAATCAGAACCAACCACAACCTGCCCAAGGATCAAACTCTGGGCTGTGCAGCCTGAGAGCTTGATAAAACCAGCCAGAAGAGATAACCCATTCACAAAGCAAAAACGGGTTGTCTGGAACCATTGTCTTTGGCCTCAAAACCCAGATTCCAACCCCAAATGCTCCTTTGTGGGAGGAAGAAAGCAGTTGGCCAAAAGCAGAGGGTGGAAGGCTCTTGACATTTTTCAGGCTGATCCTCAGAAACACAACCTGGGAAACCCAAAAATTCCCATCTTGATACATCCCCAGACACCTCCTGACATAACAGGGAGCTGATGGTGATGGAGAAGGCCTTGCACAGGCTCCTGGAGCAAAAAGGGAACACAGAATCCAACAGTTATCCCTCTTCTAGGTCCTGGCATCCACATGCATGACAGATAAGAGTAAAATAAATCTTCTCCAGGGGGCTGGAGACATGAGGTTCTCCTGGAGTGGGAATTCTCCCCACAAACAGAATTGCTCAGCTGGATTCAAAGCAGCAGCAGTGACATTTGGGGTGGGTGGAACAGGGGAGAGGCAAAATAAAAATGATGGAGAAATGGTGAAATACATTCAAGAATAAAGTAGAAGAAAATAATTCTGGGGGCAGATGGAAGAGATTGTGTTTTCTCCCTGACTCCTTCCAGTTTCACTCCCTGCACCCACTTAACCATTCACTGGGCAAGGACAGACCCACAGGCGCCTTCACTTTACAAAATCCCTTTTCCCTTCTCCAGACCAAGCAAATCCAACATTCCTAGTCTCTAACTGTGTGCCTTTGGCCCTTTCACCAGGCTTCCTCTCAGAAGCAGTGCTTGAGGGGTCGGGAGCACCAAAGTTTTATGTATTGGCAGAAGGAGCCCTCACCCTAGGTTCTCATCACAGGTCTTAAAGAAACGGAGGTCCCACTTCTTGTGCTACTCCTGAGCATCTCTTGGACCAGCCCCACCTGAGGCAGGTCTTGGACACCACCAGAACCCAGTGCCCAAAGGGATCTTTCCTTGGGGGTTTTAGGATTGTACAGGTTCTTCTTATCCCTAGAAGATCCTGAAATCCTAGCACAGATCCCCCACATCTGTTATTCCACCCCGCTTTGTCCAGGCAAGGAAGATGCTGCCAGCGTGGGCTGTCACCTGGACCAGGCTGGAAAAATCCACAGGAGGCCAAGAGCAGCCAGATCACACTTTCTTCACCCTGGAAAAAAACTCCCTGTTTCATCCCTAGGGATGACATGTCAGCAACTCACATCTCATCTGGGAGAAGAGTGAAGCGCTAAACATCTCCTCCCTTGATAGAGAGACACTGGAATTCCTGTTTCTAGAACTGCAGTCAGTGCAAGCACAAATTATGTAGAATCAGCCAAGAGTAGGAAATTGCCATCATAATTTCTCTCTCTCTCTTTTTTTTTTTTTAAAAAAAGGCAATTTTAAACCCACTGTGGCTGCTGAGCTTTCATAAAAGCTTTCCAAGCCTTCATTTCTGTGTTGTGTGTCACCACAGCAGACACACGAGATGAAGTGAATTTCCCCAAGTTAATTTGAATTATGCCACAGAACAGATGTGTGCTCTGGTGCACGGAGAACCTTTTTTTCCCTCTTCCATTTCCAAATGACTCCTGCCTCATCCCATTAGCTCTTCTTATCCCACTGCACCCCCTGATGTGACATAACTAGTCCTGACACCCTCATATATCATCAGGAGAGATGACAGCAACTCCACACAGCTTGGGAAGAGCAGGAGTTTTGCTGCAGGCTTGATGGGAAGCTGGGGCTACTGTCTTAAATTTGGGAAAGGAGAGATCCCCCTTCCTGAAACAATTAAAATTTTGCAATCAGGCAGATTACAGTGATGAAGGTGGAATTGACTGGTGAATCATATGGAATTTCACCCTCTGGGCTCAGTTCCCAACTTGTGGGAAGAGACACAGATTGAAGAAGAAGCTTTGCAAGCAGGAAGAAATCTTTACAAACACCCAGCGTGGCCTCCTGTGCTAGGGTGGAAATTCCTCCACCAAGCCCAACAAGCCAGGGCTGAGGAGGAATCTGCCACTGCAGGATGGATATAAACTCAGGATAGTGCTGGCAAAAATGCACAGGGTCCTTTGGAGACATCTCTTCCAATGGTTAAACCCTTCTTGTCTTTGGAAAGCAGCAATTTGATGCCCATTTCCTGACTTCAGTGCCTGGCTGGGCCTTCTCCCACTCGGGTCATGGAATCCCAGAAAAGTTTGGGTGGAGGAATTCTTGGAGCTTGAAGCTCATTCCTGCCATGGGCAGGGACACCTTCCACTAGACCAGGTTTCTCCAAGCCCTGTCCAGCCTGGCCTGGGACATTTCCAGGGATGGGCTTGGGCTGATGTCACCTCTGCACAGAGTTTTTCCTTCCCACTCCTGCCATGCTGAGCACAAATGGCCATGGAAAGGACACCCTTGGGCACAATCCTGATGTTGACTTCCTCAGTTCTCCTCCACTGGAGCATGTAAATCCTCCATCTCAGCCCATCTCTCTCCATTTCTCTTGTTGTCATGACTCAAACTAACCCCAAATACACAAAAGTACATTTGCACACACCCCTCTCATGAGGCAGCACACTCAGGATTGCATCTGATGTCCCCTTTAAGTAAGTTGCCCTAAGAAAAGCTCAGTGTAAGGTGAATTTTCCAGATGTGAGTCACTCTCTGCATCACATAAAAGGGAAAGAAAAAAAAAGCCCAATTTGACAGCATTTCTGGAAAAGGACTGAAGGGAATATGTTAAATATTCCCTCTCACCAAGGAGGTGGTAAACTGAGCCCTGAGTGTTTGAAACACCAGACATGGGAGAACTGGTGGTTGGGGGGGATACCTATTTCTCAAATTTTTGTTCTTCCATTCCTTGATTTCTTTTCATTGTATTTGAGGTGACCAGAGTTTTTTCTCTGCCTGACTCTCCTGCTGTACCCCAGAATGTGTAATCAAGGAAAAACCTGTGGCTATGTATTTATTGTCACTGTCTCCACGCTGGCTCCACTCCAGGGAATCCCAGGCCAAGCCATTCCCAAGGGCCACTCTGCAGAGCACCTTTCTGCCTGTCACATGGAAGGTGGGTGTTTTCCCTTGGGAAGATCTTTATAAAAAAATAATAGAAAAAAAAAACCAGATAGACAAATAAACAAAGCACTCAGCAATTTTCTTCCCCTTAGTGAAAATATTTTAACGATCCCAGATAAAAGAAGCAAGCCTCACAGGGCACGTTACATGTGCTTTTCATGGATTTGGTTTCTGGGCTGAGCGAAGGAATGCACTTAGAATGCTGTTTCCCCTGTATACAAACACTGAATTAACAGTTGTCCCTGTGCAATATTGCTACGTGCAGGCTAAGCAAAAATCTGTACAAAATGTTCCTACAAATGCACAGTGCTTGGTATTCTTTCCTTAATCCCCTGAGTTTATCAGTTGTTCAATGTGCTGATAGGAACAAGGCTCTCCTCCACAGAGCCCTTTGTCAAAAACCTCTGCTCTGCAAGATCCAAGTGGAATCAGAGGCCACTGGCCAGCTGAAAACAATGATCCCAAAGACTATCTGGAGATATTTCAAGGCCAGGCTGGACAAGGCTTTAAACAACCTGGCCTAGGGGAAGGTGTCCCTGTCCATGGCAGGAGGGGGAATGAGATGATCCATCTCAAGACACTCTGGGATTCTGTAACTGTCTGGTGTTCCACTTTCGGGACAATTTTCCTTAAGATTGGCTTTAAAGTGCAGCAGGAACAACCGAGGGTTAACAAGGTCAGGTATGATGTCCAGATGAGTATTAACAGATGACCTGAAGCAAGGGTTACATTAAAAAATGCCTTAATTAAAAATATAAGTCATTATCAGCTTCAGCTCCCAACCCCTGGTTATATTCTTTAATTAGAAGGCTTGGACACATCCCTCAGAGTGATGGACGAGCCGTGGCTGCCTTGTGGCACCACACAGAGAGACGGGACACAGCTCCCCAGGCTCAGGGTTGCACCAGTTTTGTTCATTCCACTTCTCTTTACTTTTCTTCTCTTCTTCCCTGGAAATTAATGGGCTGCAGGGATTCAGGAGCGAGAAATCATCCATACAGCTGCCCTGCCTGGATCAAGCCCTCACCAGAACTACCAAGCACAGTCTTGGGCCCTATAAACCCCACACCCCAATTTCAGCACATTTCACCAGGTGGTTTCAAGTGAAACCAAACCCCTTCTTACTAACACCATCACAATTCCCTGCTGGAGGAGATGAACCATCCCTATGAACATCAGCAGAGTGTTCGTGCTTGAAACATCCACTTGACATTTGGACAAAAGTGCTTTTCCAATTAAAAAAAAAATCTCAGTTCTTTTACAAAAAAACTGGAGAAGAGCATGAGGAAGTGTTAGGAAATAGGGTAAGGAGTCTCCCACTCTGGATGAATAAAGACCTTCAGCACTGGAAAGGAGGAAAACCAAGTCTTTTACATTAAAGTTTAGGTGCCAGAAAACAGATTGCACCCTCAGTAAAACGTTTAAACCCTCCCCCAAAAAAACCCCAAGCTACCAAACAAACAAAAAGCCCAAAACCATATAAAAAATCTTTTTATAATTTTTTTTTTAACTTCAGTATAACCCATTGCACATTCAGCTAACTTACATATTTAATTTATCCACTGCCCTAAGTAGAGATTGTGCTACACAGTTGGCAATTCCTTTGGGAAAGCAAATCAGTAATCTGATGGAGAGAGCCACAAACAGCAGAAAACTTTCCAAATTAGAGGAAAACCAAAAGCACTTCCTTCAGAACAAGGAAAGAGGCTGTGCAGGAAAATCCAGGGGTGCTCGGCAGGTATTCCAGATGGAGCGGAACGGGGCCGGTCCCATGGACAGACCATTATTGCCTCATTTGCGCGATGAAAACAGATGAGTTCAGGGCCCCGTGAGAGGCTCCTCACCCCTTTCTCATGCTGGAGAACGAGGGAGAGGTGATGGTGCCCATCTCGTCGGGGACGCAGCACACCTCTATTGGGATCAGCATCGGGAGGCTCCGGCCGATCCACCCTGGATTCATCCCGGGATTCACCGCCGGCAGTGGCGGGGACCGCCCAGAGCCCCCATGGCGAGGTTAACCACGGCATGCACAGGGCAGGGAACATCTCCATCGGGAGCAATTTGTGCGGCCCTAATCGCTGATCAGAGTCCCGCTTTGACAGATCCCGCCTTTCCCTGTAATCCCCGCTCCTTTTGTAATCCCCGCCGGCTCCAGCCCATGCCTGCGGAGCTCGACAAGCGAGTGCTCAAGCGAGTGCTCAAGCGTGACCGAGGGAGAATGGGGTTTGGGGACAGCCGCTGACAGCTGAATGCTCTCGGAGACCTCCGAGGCAGCGGCATCCTCCGGCCCACATCCCCAAAAAACACTAGCATCCCTCCGCCCCTCTGCCCCTCCAAAAAAAACCCAGAGGGGAAAGCAACGAAGAGGCAGCATCTCCTTTTGGAGAGCATCACCCAGGTGTTTGCAGGGGAAAGGGCAGGTTTTCCTCCATCCCGGATTTATTACTGGAGAAGAGTTCTCCCAGGAAGCCTGGGGGGTTCCTGGTTCTCATCTCCTCCTCCCCGCAGCTCGGCGCTGCACATCCCATAAATCAGCAGGAGCAGCCGGGAGAGGGAAGTGTAAATAGGGCAGTTTTGAGACTGAAGGGCAAACCCTGCCCTGACAGGCACCCTGACATCTCCTCTTCCTCAGGAGGGAGGGACGGAAGGAGTGTGGGCCACGTCAGCCTCGGGGATTCAGGGATGGTCCAGTGATCCGGGTGGCTGCGGATCAGACGGGGAGATGGCCCAGCAGATGGATCCGCTTCCCACTGGCTGATGTTTGGATTTAGCAGGGATTTTAAATCCCAGGGATTTAAAAACCAGCAAAGTTCCAGCAGGATGGTGGCACTCACAGTAAGGATGGTGAGGATAAACCATGGAGAGCTGAGAAATCCCAAATGCCACTTCAGAGCATCCTATGGGATGAGGGAGAGGGCAAGAAAAGTAGAGAGCAGAGCACTGAAGCCGTTAATTCAAAACTCTGCTTTGGTACCTGTGTCTTAAAATCTTCTGTTCTTGTGTTGTGAGTGACAAGCTCTGTTAAAGGAATGGAAATAAACTTTCTAAACTGCCTCTTTAAAAGCTGGGAACTGAAAAGGAAGAACCCAAAGGCATTTATATTTAAAATCCTGGGATTTTAAACACTTCTCCTGTGCTAAGGGAGACCAGGAGAGTTCCCCAAGGGGAAGCTGATTCCTGGGGTTTCATGGCTCAGCTTGAGCATTTAAAATAAAATAATACAAAATAATGCTGAACCCCAAAGGGAATTTCCAAGAGCTTCACTGGAGCATTTGCACTCCAAGTGCCACCCGAAGGAGAGGCAGGACTGACATCCCCAGGATTTGCCCCACAGTTCTATCCCAAGCACCAGCTCTTCCCCAAGCAGAAGATCCTCCAACTTTTCCCCCTCTCTCCTACCTTGCTTCTCCACCCCTCACACTCTGGATTTCCTGGGACTGCTTCTCCACTGGAGCAGCAGACAGGAGGAATGTGGCAAACCAGGTTTGTTTGGATGAAGCAAGAAGAGGGGGTTTACCGTGAGCTTTCTGATGGAAAACGACACCGCCGCCAGCTCTGAGATTGGCACTGGGCTCTGTAAAGAAAATTGGACACAGGAGAGGTAAAAACTTGAATTCCCCAAATGGATCGAAGTACTGATGCTTCGGGAGCAGTGATTAGGCACGGTGCCAATCCACAGCTATGTTTCAAAAAGCAGCTTAGTCAAAAGTCCCTAAATACCAGGAATTCCACTCCATGTCCTCCAACATCCAGGGAGGAGCCAGCACAGCAGAGCCTGGAGTGATGATGGGACTCATGTCCCTGACTCTGGTGGCCCTGGGAGCTATCCCCAAGGAGCACAGCCTTTGTCACAGCCCAAGCAATCCATCCTTTACCCACAGCCCTTCTGGAAATATTGTTCCTGCTGGTGAAGAGCAAACCAAGGGAGAGAGAAGGTTTGGAAGGCACCAGATGTTAAGTTCAGCTTGCTGGTGTATCCCCTGACCCCATAAGCCAGGCCTTGAGCAGGGAAAACAGGTGGAGAGGGATAAATCCTCCCTCATCAAACCCCTTATGCAGGCTCCAGCTGCTGACAAAAGCTGTTCCCCACTGAGAGTTTTAGGTTGTGCTGCCTCACAAGGGGAACTGGAGGGGCAGAACTGGAGGGGAACTGGGGATAAAACCCAGGGAGTGGCTGGAGCTCTGCCAAGGCAGGGTCAGACTGGAGATCAGGGAAAGATTCTTACCCAGAGGTGCTGGCACTGCCCAGACTCCCCAGGGAATGGACAAGGCCCTGAGGCTGCCAGAGCTCCAGGAAGGTTTGGACAGCACTGCCAGGAATGCATTCCCACAGGGTGGGGTTGTTGGGGTGTCTGTGCAGGGCCAGGGGTTGGATCAATGATCCTTGGGGGTCCTTTCCAGCTCAGGAGATTCCATAATCTATGATATCTCCTTCCACAACATAACTGTTTGTTCTGCCAGCAGGGTATTTTATAGGAAGCAATGGTAAAGAAATCCAACTACAAAACTGCTCTTAAAACCCACCAGAAACAGGCACAGAACTGGAAAAGCACTTCCTATCCCTTAACCTTCCTTGGCATCCCAGTGCCCAGAGGGCGGGAGATGCCAGAGGTCCAGAGGTGGGGAAACAGGAGTGGATGC
This sequence comes from Anthoscopus minutus, assembly GCA_013399455.1. Taxonomy (NCBI): domain Eukaryota; kingdom Metazoa; phylum Chordata; class Aves; order Passeriformes; family Paridae; genus Anthoscopus; species Anthoscopus minutus. The sequence continues at coordinate 274,478 of VWYI01038218.1, read as the reverse complement.
AGCTGTTCCTACAGATGTGCACAGCCTCAGTCAGGATGAAAAACCTGAAGAGGCTTCCTTCATGAAGATCACTGCTGTGGAGGTTTTCTTCCTCTGCCTGCAGTCTGTTCCTGCTTCCCCACATCTGGCTGTGCACTTAGGGAGCAGCATTTGTGGGAAATCCCAAGGACTGTACATTTTCCATGGTGCAGCAGGCACAGCATAGGCAGCTGGGGCAAAACAAGTTCTGTGATGTGTCACATTTAAAATTTGCCTGACTTTGCTCAGCCCCTGGCTTAGCTGAGGTAAAACCCAGGATATAAAGTGACTCCAGTTTGGGTTTTTTTGCTTGGAGATGCAGTGTCATGCATGTGGAAACACTTGCAAGGCTCAGTGCTTTCCCCTAAACAACCCCAGGAGGAGAGCCCAGTGATCAAACTGAGGCTTTAGCACAATTCCCACAGAAATCTTGTTCTTCCAGTAGTAGGGTTTTATTTCTTGAGGTGATAACCCATAATCTCATTAGCTTGGCTCCTTCAGTTATGCAGAATATCTGATTGGCAAAGGAGCCAAAGATTCAGGAAGCAAGACTGCATCCTCATTAAACACGGGCAGGGATTTTTCCAGACTTCTCCTGTTTCAACAAGATATCAGTATGTACGATGTGTGCTCTGGAACTGGTTTTGTCTAATCCTCCTTTTTGTTTGCCTTTCAGCTTTTAAGCCAGTCTGGGATAAGCCCTGCTGAGGAAAATGCCAGGCTGGCTTATGCCAAGTGGGTTATAAGAGCCACAGGCTCTGGTTACATGTGGCAGCACTTCCAGAAGCAAGTCCTGTACTGAACCAGATCCAGGAGAAGAGCTCAGGGAAGAGTTTCCATCACCAGGGGCAGGTTTCCATTACCAGTGACAAGTTAGATTTGAGAGAACCAACAAGAATTCAGGATAAATAAGCCTTTTCCCTGATTATTTTTTATTATGTATCTAAAAAAAAAAAAAGTTGGCAGCATATCTCAGACATTTCACAGCTTTCGAAGCATTAAATTTTCAAGTCAAGTTGTCCAAAAGTCTCATTATAAAAAATTTAAGTTTCTACTTTAAAAAAAAGGGCAGTTAAAATTTACTTTGACATTAACGCAGACAAAAAACAGTTTTAAAATTACAGCTATTTTACCTTGGGGAAAAGCCCTAGACTCTACAATTTGAAGTCACGTTTGAATTCAAATTATTCTCCTTTTCATATGTAGAAAATACTGGTGATTGACACCAGAGTGACTGAAACCAGAGTTTCAAATGAGTCTTCTATAAGGTGAAGTGCAGACAAAGAAAGATTTACTTTTAGAAAAGACAATTTTTAAAAGAAAAAAACAACACCATAAAATAGGCATCATGACATGAAACCAGCAAAGTGAATTCTGAAGGATATGAAATAGTGAGACAGAGCTCAGAAGGCACAAAAAGAGAACTGGCATTTATTTAGAAAATCAGGATATCTGTTACCAAGCACCTGTTTTGCCTTTGTAACTCTGGAGAGTTACCCAAGTTCAGGTCACTGCTGTGCTGTGGGAGTGCAGAGCAGAGTCACCACCATTATTCAATTCCCTCAGCTCAGCTGCAGAGAGCAGGAACATATGAATTCCCTCTCCCTCGACAAGCTCTGCTGGGATAATCAGCCTGGAGTGAAGCTGAGTAAAATCAGGAGTGGGAAGGGAATCCAGCATCTGGCAGGTACTACAGGGTTTGCCACCCCATCCTCGCTTGTTCACACCAGGGAACACAGGGAGGGTTCCCAGACCACCAGGGGAAATGCTCTGGTTTAGGGGTTTATTCAATGTTTTCCTCCTCAGCAAACTCTGCAGACTTTCTGTCTCTTTGCAGCCTCCAAAACCTGGCATCCTGGAAAGGACTCAAAGGCGAGGCAGAGCTGCTCATTAAGGTGGGCTGGTGGGACCAAAGGAGATGCAAATCAGCCCTAGGGAGAGCCAGGAATTGCTGGCCAGGCCCTCTGGGTTGGCTCTGGGAGCCTCCAGCCCCTGCCTAGCCAACAACAAGCCCTGGGTTGAGGGAGGGGGTTGCCAAGTGGGCAGAGACCCAAGGGCTGCGCTGGCTTCCAACTGCAAGACCTGCTGCTGTCCCCGCCATGGAGCTGAATCGCTGCGGCTCCATGGCTGCTTTCTGCTCCCAAAAGGTGGTGGCAGAGAAGAAGGGAGCCTTCAGATGTCCTCAGATCAAACGGATCAGACAAAAGATAGGTTGGCCAAGCTCTCAGCCAATTCAGAATCACTCAGTGGGCTGGGTTTGAAAGGGACCTTGAAGCTCATCCAGTGCCACCCCCTGCCATGGGTAGGGGCATCTTCCACTGTCCCAAGCTGTTCCAAGCCCTGTCCAGCCTGGGCTGGAACATTTCCAGGGCTCCAGGGGCAACCACAACTTCTCTGGGCATCCTGTGCCCGGGCCTCTCCACCCTCACAGGGAAGAATTTCTTCCCAATATCCCATCTAACCTTGCCCTCTGGCAGTTTGAAGCCATTCCCCCTTGTCCTGGCACTCCAGGATTTTGTCAAAATTTGCTGAGCAGCTTCTGGACAAGTTTTTACAGTGGGGAAAGAAAATAAAAAAAAAAAAAAAAAAAAAA
>VWYI01038218.1:196533-271837 GCA_013399455.1 Anthoscopus minutus | reverse complement strand
AAAAAAAAAAAAAAAAGTAAAAATAAAAATAAGGAAAGTTACCATGGGTGCAACATTCCAGGTCTCATAAGATGTACAAATCTGTGACCACTTTTGTGTTTCACTCTATTTCTTCAGCTTTGGGCTCTGTGACACATCCAGCAGCAGAGGTGGGAACTCCTCCATTAGCCCTGCATGGAAGCTGTTTGCCTTTCAGAACACCACAAAATAATCCAAAGCAACTATTGGCACCAGATGTCACTTGGAGAGGCAGGCTACCCAAAGCTGACGTGGTGGGGGAGCTATGCATGATATTAAACAAATTTCTGGGTTTCAGGCATCATCTGCTGGGTTTCCAAAGTCAAGTTTCCACCCAGCAAGATCCCAGCACAATTCCAGAGGCGCTGCATCCCAAGTTGACACAAACCAGAGCTCTGCTTAAGTCAGTGGCATTGCAACCTCTCTCTTCAACCACAGGATCTGCTCCCCCATTCCACATTTCCAGCTCAGCATCCTGTGATCCTGACAGCACTCTGCTTACTCCAAGGCAATGCAAGTCTTGGCAGGAATGCCCCTCTGTTTAAGTGGAAACATGTTGTGGTGGATTTGGGAATTTATTCCAATTTCTATAAGAAGTTATAATGGTCTTGTCCTGTCCCTACCCCCATGTTGAATGGTTTGTTCCACCTTTCCAGAAAGTTCTGTATTCCTACCCACACAGCTGTCATTTTCCCCAGACCATGCCCCTTTCACTGTCACATCACCCATAACTCAAACCCTATTTCCAGAGAATTCCCTATCCATCACCCAAATCACCCCCTTACCCGCGCCCCCCTCTCTGGAAATCCCCTAAATACCCTAATCCTTTTGGTCCTTTCTCACGTCTATCATCTTAACTCACCACCTTACCTGGGTCAGTTTGGTTCTCCCGAGAACCACTCCTCCCTTTATAAAGTAAGTGCAAGCTCTGTATTCGAGGCTGCTGAGCACAGCACCCTTCGGGACTGTTACATTGTTATTAAAGCTGTTTTCCCTGGAACTGCTGGCTCAGGGATCCTCCTTCACCCTTTGCTCTGAGGACTGCTCTTCTGAGAGGACCCTTGAGTCCTGCTTGCTTTTGCCAACATCCCCAAGCTGAGGAGCTTCCCAATCTGAGGCTTTGCCTCTGCTCGGGAAGAAGCTTCCAGGAGGTCGAGGTTGGCTGGGATTACCCATGAACCTAACTGAGAACAGAAAACAGAGGCAGAAACATTCCTAATGTTGTGATTTCCCATCTCTGATTACAAGGAGATTAAATTCTGCTGCGGATGAAGGTGATTGCTGCCTTCAGACTTGCTGAGGTGCTCTCAGAGACGGGGAGAGAGGAGACCAGGGAAAGGAGAGGAGGTAGAATATAAAAAAGAGACCAACGGAATATTCACGGAGTTCTCATAGAGGTAAGAGTGAACTTCGTTTATTATCTAGATAGGTACATTCTTATAGAGCTTTTCCAGGGTTCTCGTGGCAAACAATCTGCTATTGACTAAAACTAATATATTTACAATATACACTTCTATGTGAATGGCTATATTCAAATATTGTGCCCGTCTCTATGCTAACTTATCTCTGCCCCCCATTGTGTGAACCGTGCCCCATGTTTTTGCATTCCTTTCTCTGTTAACCACCGCACTGCTTGTTCGGTCTTCCATTTCTCAGGCAGTTTCAAGGACACTGTCTGCCTTGCTTTGAGCCAGGTTGTGCGAACAGGCTTCATACAAAACACCATGTCCTTGTTCTGCTAGAATTTTTCCTACAGTAGGAGATTCTGCAGACACAGAATCATGGAATTATTTAGATTGGGAAAGACCTTTAAGATCATCAAGTCCAACAACAACCCAGCACTGCCACCATGTTCTAAAGTGCTACATCCACATGTTTTTTGAACATTTCTGTGGATGGTGACTCCACCATTTCCCTGGACAGCCTGTTTCAATGCCTGACCACACTTTCCATGAGGAATTTTCCCTAATATCCCAGTATTAGGGGATATACTAAGGGATTAATTTCCCTGATGTCCCTATATAGGGATATACAAATATCCCCAGTGCTCAGCTAGCACAAGGCAGCACCCTTTCCCTCAGGAATCCAGCCTGCCCAGGCTTCCAAATGCTTCTGTTTCAGCAGTGGGAAAATCCACAAGTGAATTGCTCCTCATCCTCCTGCCCTCCTTCCAACAAGTATATGTGAAAGGACATGGGCTTGAATTTCCTTCCCATTCTCCCACCTTGGATGCAGCAGGACATACTCCAAGGATGAGTTTAAGTCTCCAGCCTAAGCTCTGAGGCAAAACATGGCTATTTACCAATTTATTTTGCTTTTTAATCTCTTTTGCTGATAGCTCTGTGTATTGGGGTGTGACTTAGAGCCAGCAGCAATAATGAGCTCACAGGATAACACCCCTGGGGAGAGAGCACAGGAATTTGGGATGCAGAAGCTCTCCTCAGGGAGGTTTGCTGATGAAGGGGCTTGCAGCAAGGGGCAGTTTGGATTCATGCATACCAACACACCGAGCCTTTCACATCCCATACTTTCCCCCCACCCCCCATGCTTTCTACAGGCAATTCCTGCCAGGATATTTCGGAGGTTTAATCAGCACTCAGCCTCTCTAAGGGGCTGTCTCTGAGGGAGCAGATTCAGCAGAGTGATAATTTTGGCTGCTTAATCTGGGTTGATTAATTTTAACAGTCTGCTTAACAATAGACCATGTGGCCACGGCCAAAGGAGTTTCATGGCCTTCACCTAGGTTTAAAGTTGGTGTGAAACGCTTTGAAAATGCGTCATTGCCGCAGGAGAGGTAAAAGCTTCATTGCCCTAATGAGGGAATGGACTGGCCCCCGGTTCCAGAGGGATTATTGCCCTTCTCTGAAAAGTCGCTCAGTGTCACCAGAATCCCGGGTTTCTTTTAGAAAGTTGCAGAGGAAAGGACAAGGTGATCCAAGAGGATCTGGGTCTGTTTCCTGAACTTCTGCTCCGCCTTAAGGAGAAAAAATTTATGTCCTTCTCTCAGCCTCAGTGCACAGCCTCTGTGAGGTGCTCGACTAAAGGAGTGACCAAACTGTGACAGAGAGAGAGAAATCTCTCAATCAGAGAATTCCAGGCTGGTTTAGGCTGGGAGGGACATTTTATTCTGCTAAGGGAATAGGGACACCTTCCACTATCCCAGGTTGCTCCAAGCCCCGTCCAACCTGGCCTTGGACACTTCCAGGGATGGGGAATCCATAGTGCTTGCAATATTTTCATGGTTTTGAGAAAAACAACCCCCATGAAATGTTTTGCCTCATATTATAGGACGTGACAAGGGCGTTACTGGAATATATTTTGAGATTCGGAATTGCAGATGGCCAAAGAAATGTTTTGAGATGACATAGTAAAAAAATCATTTTTGCATTCCTAAATCAATGCGTGTGCAGGTTTTAAATTACATTTTATAAAAGTGATCTTTACTCCAATAGTACAGCGGATTATTTATGAGTAAGTGAGGGTCCAAGACCAGAGCTGGCTCAGGTGTTGAGTCTTCAAGCCACAGTAATGGCAATATTTTTGGAAAATAATGTCATGTTTAGTCCAGCTAAAAACCAAAGAATTCCAGAACTGAACTCACATGTAGGAATTTGTTTTCTAGAAAATACTGATTTTTTCCACATTGAAAAACCTGGTCTAGTGGAAGATGACCCTGCCCTTGGCAGGGGGTGCAATGAGATGGTTTTTATGGTGCCTTCCAACCCAAACCACTCTGGGATTTACTGGAGCATTTCCAATTTTTTTTTACAGCACTGTTTAGATCTGAACACCAAACAGAGCTGGACTTGAAGTCCCCGGTGCTCACCCATTTACAGTCATCCAAGTGTTATACATAATTTTTTTTGGGGGGGGTATTTTTTATACATAAAATCAGCATAGCTCTAAAGGCATGAGCCAGGTCAGCCCCTCTCCACCAAGGGATTTTTTCCAGTCCAACCTGCCTGTTGTGCTTCTGTGCTCTTATTTTCCACAGTTTCTTAGAAAACACGGGCAGAGCACAGGCACATGTGCTAGGAGAGGAAAACAGGGATGGAGAAAGCCCACCTCCAAGAAATTACTGATTAAAATTGCTCCCAAGTTCCCATTTCCTCCACAAACAAAACAGCCCGCGAAAGTCCAAGCTGGGGTGGATAAAATATCAGCCACGTGCCTGACTTACAGCACTGGGACTGAGGTTTGGGCACCATTTCAAGACTTTCCCCTAGGAGTCTATCCAAACCCTCATTGTTTCTGATGTGGAATAATTTGGAAGTGTTTTTAGGCTGCCGGCTGGGATAACACAAGGGCTTTTGTAAACACACATGCAGCTGATCAGCACCAAACCCACACAAATATGGGCTGAGCACACATAAATAACTGGCAAGAAAAAAATACAGAATTAATCAAAAGGCTGAATTAAAGGAAAAGGTGAAATTGCTGAGCAGGTCTTGGAAAAAAACAAATATTGCTTATGGGAAGAGAGATGTCTCACCTAATTTTAATACATGAAACTTATTTAAATGCAGGCCACTAGATTTAAAGAGCTCCAGCCAGAGCCAGCTGTCATCCAAGTGTGGGCAGTAAAGCAGGACCATAATTTCCGTGGATGCTGTTTCAAAAACACTGCTGCCAGCCAAAAAAGTTGGGGAATTTAAAAGAGTGTAACCAGGGCAGGGAGGATAATCTGCTGGAGATCCCGGACCCAGCCTGGAGCTCCAACCCTGATGCAAATCTCTGATTTGAGTGGGAAATAAGAGGACTGTTCATTTGGAGTCACAGTTCTCTGGGATAATTTGGGGTTCTCCTCTAGCCAGGAAGAAATTCCTCTCACCTGTGCGACTCTTGTCAGCTGGTTTCAGTGTGGAGTGGTGTTTTGGAGCTGCCCAGCTCTCAGGGCAGGTTGATGGCAGCCTGAAAATGGGTGTCTTCAAGGGAAGTCACAGCCAGATGTCAGCATCATTCACTCCATGGGATGGAGAGGCCCTTTCCCAGGATTTCCAGGTGGCTCTGATCGGCCTCGTGGCATTACATCCTTTATTATTTCTTCCAAGTGTTTTGGCAAGTCGATGAAACAACTCATGCCAGTGGGTGAGCAAAGAAGTCAGAGGCACCTGCAGGTGAGGTGGGACAGAGTATATGGCCTCACACCAAGGCAGCTATCCACCCTGGCATCTGCTTTTCCCATATGGAACAGTCTCCCCTTATCTGACCCCAGAAAGACTCAAGATCTCCAGACCTTTCTGTCCATCCTGCAAAGCCCAGGCTGGGATTTAAAGGAAACAACAGCAAACCGGTCTTTCAGGGTTGTGGAGTTTTCACATCTTGGCACTGCATGGATCTTGAGCAGAACCATTCAATGCGTGAACCCTGTTCCCAAAATGAGACAGCAGAAAGGTTTCCCGGCAGCAGTAAATCCATCTGGATAATAACGGAATGGTACACGATGGTTTTGTGACTGCACCATCTGCAAACAGTATTTCCTTGAGTAGGAAGTAGCTGAAAAATGAAGTAACATTCCACGTGGAGAGGCTCAGGTTCTTCACTCTTCCACTGCTGGCGCTACTTTGGACTCAAAGCAGTGCTTCAAATGAATAAAAGGAATTGTCCAGGCTTTATGTGGGCCTTTGGTATCTCCTGTGATTGCAGAGCTAGTAGATTGCGTCCCACTAACAGGCCACAAGGGCTGATTAGAGCCCTCTGGATGTGATCCCTGCTCCAGGCCAGGCTGATTCTCAGGAAATAGTAGCATATTGACAGCGTCTCCTCAGAGCAGACTTGATCCAAAGCCTGTTGAAGTCTAATTGCAGACTTACCCTGCTGCAGCAGCCTCTGGGCAGAGCAATGTCATCAACTCCTTCTGGCCCATTCACAGGAACATTTCCTGAAGAAGAAGACTGGTGCCAAGATTACTCCAGTCAAAATCCATCACCAACTGTTGTAGAAAGGAAAACAAAGTCCCTGATGTCCAGCCCAAATAAGGCAAAGTGTAGAAAAGGGTATAAAACAATTAAAGCACTTAATAAAGCACGGAGGGAAGTGGAGAGCATGAATTTCATGTGAGTTCATAATGTACAAGGCTTAATTTAATCAAAATAGCAACCAAAGCGTGACCCTCCACGGGAAAGTCCTCACATCTTTGTCCTTGGCCTTGTCAGAAAGGCTTTGCTTAAGCCTTGGAGGCTGTGGGCTGAGACCAGAGAGTCTGAATCACCCTTTGGTTGGTGACCGGTCCTGATAACCTTGTCAGATGATTTCAAGCACTACTTTTGTCCAGAATAAATTTCTAGGTTTTGCATGAAACAATCAGGATATTGCCTTTAGTTCCCCCCAAGTCTTTGCTGCACAGGAAACCCTCTAGCCTGGACTGGGAGCAGGTTTCCCAGAGAAGCTGTGGCTGCCCCTGGATCCCTTGGAAGTGTCCAAGGCCAGGCTGGATACTGGGGCTTGGAGTAGCCTGGGATAGTGGAAGGTCTCCCTGCCCATGGCAGGGCGTGGGACTTGGTGGGCTTTGAGGTCTCTTCCAACCCAAAACTGAAGAGGAGCATGCAGGCTGGAGCTGGAATCACTTCAGGAAGCAGTGATCTCCCCAGGGCTTATAAACAGAAACATTAAGGAGGCTTTCTCCAGACTCTGGTGTCTTCTTTTTTATTTTCATGTGAGAAACCTTAGGAATTCATGGGCTGCAAAGTCATTATCATCATCCACAGGAAGATAAGGAACATGCAGCTCAAGGCTCAGGAAAGTAGAGAAGTAGACAAGCGTCCTGCACCAAGCCAAGGTTTAGAGGCAGTGGGAGCAGGGGATAAGGGTTCATGCACACCTTTTGAAGGGGGGTGACTATAAGAAGAGCCTAAGAATATTCTCAAAGCTGGAATAAACTAAGACACACATTTTCCTGAGATGCCCTGTAACTTGATGGCATCCAAAGTGCTAAGAAAAGCAAGGTCCTGCCAAGATGGCATCACTGGGCCGTTTAGATTGGAGACCAGGAAAAATATCTTGAAAGGGTTGTCCAGCCCTGGTACAGGCTGCCCAAGGCAATGGTGGAGCTGCAATCCCTGAAGGGATTTAAAATCCACATGGATGTGGCACTTCGGGACATGGGTTGGTGGTGGCCTTGGCAGTGCTGGGGGAATGGTTGGACTCTATGATCTTAGAGGGCTTTTCCAAACTTAATGATTCTCTGATTCCATGAAATTCCAGCAAGAAAGCAACCCCCTCAGCGACAGCCAGGAGTCAGTGCAGAGAGAACTGAGAGAAGCTTTTAGGACCACAAGATATAAAAAGACATTTCTAATTCCTTCAGAGCTCTCTGGTTGTGACACAGAGCAGCAGAGAGGACAGCTGGATTCTTACTCTTCCCATCAGCCATCCAGCTGGAAAATCACGGACAGGAGGCAGGAATGGAGGTGGTTCCAGTCTCATTTTCCTGTGATGGCCACTTTGCATGGTGCCAGCTCCATTTACCCCCAGTTTCATTTGTGTTGGTGAGGGCTGACCCTGCTTCCATGAAGCCAAGCTCTGGCTGAGGTCAATCCCAGCTGGAACACACAATCCCATAACACCAGATGTGTGCCCAAGGAGAAGAAAAGTAGCACTCCTGCTCCTTGCCCTTCCAAAATGTCTACTGGGACCTTGGGAATGTCACTTAGCAGGGAATGTGGTAAAGGCAGGTTGGGTGTGTGCAAAAAGGGGTTTGTTTGGGTTTTTTTTGTTGTGGTGTTTTGTTTCTTTTAAGGACTTTTTTTTGCAAAAATTAACATTCTTTCAACACACTTTCCTCTGGAAAATTCAACCTGCAAAAATCATTGCATATGAACATTGGGAAATGCCTGGTCAGGTCTAATTAACATTATAATTCCAAGACAAAGGGGCTTGGCTCTGTGGACCTCAGCACATGTGCTTTCTCACCGGACACCACTCCCTCTGAAACACTCAGAAATTCCCTCTGCCCTTTTCCAGCATCGTCCATGAGACTTTGGATCATGAGACTTGAGGCCAGCTGTGGATTACAAGTCCTGACCCCACTGCCAGGTCTTTGCACACCATGAAAGGGAGGAAGCTCTTCCAGTAGGAATTCAGTGGAAAAAACTTTTGCTTGGAGAGAAAAATTGGGAAAAGGGATAAAACACATTACTTGCTGCACAGTAAAAAACACAAATGTTCAAGCTGCCATTGTGTATTTTTCACTGCAAAGCGAAACACATATCCCAGGAAGCAAGAAATTATTCCCTGTGAGGGTGGGGAGGCCCTGGCACAGGCTTCCCAGGGAAGCTGTGGCTGCCCCTGGATTCCTGGAAGTCTCCAAGGCCAGGTTGGAGCAACCTGGGATAGTGGAAGGTGTCCCTGCCCATGGCAGGGGTGGGACTGGATGGGGTTTAAGGTCCCTCCTGATGCCAACCCCCCAATTTGAGCCCAGGCTGCTCAGAAACACCTACCTGAAGGCCCTTGGGTGCTTAGCCAGCTTTCCCCACACTGTGATGACAGCAGAGCCATTCCCAGTGCTGGCAGCCCTCCAGGGCCATTAGCAGTTAAAAACCCCAGCATTTCTGGGCTCAATATCACAGTAGCTGAGGGCCTTTCATGAGTTCAGAGGTATTTAAGAGTTTGGTTTGCTTTGGCTCTGGAGAGTCCAAGCTGGAAACCTGTGTAGTTTGATCCTGGACACTCCTTGTAGGGAGAGAGGGATGGTGCTGGGTGATGAAGAGGCAGGACCTGAGGCAACTTTAATGGCTCTGAGATCAAGCAGGTTGAGTAAATGTGGGAGGCAAGCAGGGAGGCCTGGACACTTTCCAGCTCCGAACTTTGGATCTTTATTTTGTGAAGCATCTCCAGGGAGGATCTGTGCTGAACCACTGCATCTTGCAGGGAGTTCACTGGAGCCTCTACTTTCAGGGAATGATAGAATTGTTAAGGTTGGAAAAGCCCTCTGAGATCATGGAGTCCAACCCTTAACCTGCACTTCCAAGGCCACATCCACACAGCTTTAAATCCCTCTAGGGATGGGGACCCCTCAACTTTTCTGAGCAGCCTGTGCCAGGGGTGGACAACCCTTTCAGCGAATAAATTTTTCCTAATATTCAACCTGACACTGTTTCCTCTCCTCTTGTCCCTGTTCCCTGGGAGCAGAGCCCGACCCCCCCAGGCTGTCCCCTCCTGTCAGGAGTTGTGCAGAGACAGAAGGGCCCCCTGAGCCTCCTTTTCTCCAGGCTGAGCCCCTTTCCAGCTCCCTCAGCCTCCCCTGGGGCTCCAGCCCCTTCCCTGGACAAGCTCCCTGTGGCCAGAGTGCTCAGAACTGGACTCAGGAGGGCCACCCCGGGGCCATTTGCTTTCTTGGCCACCACTTTGATGCTGGTTTCACCTGAACCACAACTCAGTGGTTACATGTCAGCTGTCCCAGCTCCAAAGGGAGTCAGCTGTACCTGGATGGAGTGTGAGGGTCCTCTGTGCTACATCAAAGCCTCCTCTCCTTTCCCTTTCTGACAGAACCAGAGTTGAGCACCAGCACCACTCATAACACTCATCTCCATCCCAGTTATGGTCCCAGAGCTCCTGCACATCTGGAAAAGCACAAAACACCCCATGAAACAACTTCCCTGAAGTCAGATGCCTTCAATCTGAGTCATTGAGCAGAACACAGAGGAAAAGGCAAAGGGCATTATTCCAAGGAATTTGGCAATGAGGAAAACAAACCCAAACCAAAAAAAAATATCACAGGAAAGACAGGAAAGCTGCCTGTCTCAAGGAACCTCACAAGTTAGAACCACCCACAACAGCTCAGCTGTCTCTCAGCATCCTTGCAACAGCAGAGCCAAGACATCTGAGCATGCTTGGACCTCCTGGAAGAAATTCCAAGGCTCGGTGGTGAATTAAAGTCACGTCTTAACACACTTTCACCTCCACACCTCCAAAGCAGCTCACAGTGCTCTCCTGGTGGCTTCCCAGTGGGATATGTGACTCTTGGGAATGGAATGATAGTGCAGCCCTTCCAAAGGTGGCCATCAGCCCACATCAAGGGGAAAAAGTCCAGCTGCCATCACTTGGACAGTGTTCCTCCCAACTGTCCCCCAAAACCCTTCAAAAGGATGAACTAAAATAGCTTTTTAATTCTTTATTTCTAAGTTACTCCAGCCAATCAACAAACACCTCAACTATCTACTTTGCCTTTCTTGAATCCCCACTTTTTTGGCACAGCTGCATGCTCTTCAAGCAGGTATCCTACAGATATCCAGTTGCTGTGCTCTGCAGCCCAGCCACCTTTGAATCCTCAATATCAGCAAGATTTGCCAGACACTACCTGCTTTTGTTGGATAGTGCCCTCAGCCCAAGGAGACTCTTCTCTTCTCTTTGAATCTGGCAGCTCATGTATTGCTGCCTGTAGATTTATATGGAGGTACATCAAGTTCTCCTTCCAGTAAATAGGACTGGATAATCAAATCCGAATGAAGGTTTGGGATAAAAATGTTCTCAGACAGTCCCTCTCAGGGAAGACTTTTTAAACTGCTTCCAAGTTGCTAATAAAAAAAAATTATTTTAAAAAGCAAATAATGATGTGCTAACAGCGCTTCCAGTACTTGGTGCCTTCCCAAAGCCACAGCTCACGAGGGTTAACAAGCGAACCCAAGGAACTGTGGGAGCTCCTGGGCCTCCTGTTTGCAGAAAAAGAACATTTCAGCAGTCCCAGAAACAGGTCAAACCAGCATTTCCCAATAATCACACAGGTATTGCTGAGCTCGCCTTGGAATGACAGGAATCTACTGGAAGAGGTCTCTGATGCCTATTCCAGGACTATTTCCTCCAATTCTTTTTTAAGTCAGTGCTTCCAAGAGTTAAAACCTCACTGATTTTAGCCAAGCTCTCATTTTATTTAAGGCATGAAGGGAACAATACTTATCATTCAAATGAGCCAATTCTGCTTCATCCCTGCTCCTATTTTTGTCTTCTGCCTCTAGACAGGAGCGCCCCTTCTCTAATTAATAGAGGGATAAAGGCACACCTTGGGGTAGAGAGCTTTATAGAAAATTTAATTACAGCTCCTGACTTTCTAATTACCTGGTGAGACTCTCACATTATCTGCCACAGGATCCCCACAGGCTGGAAAAAAGCAGGAGATGACTTCAAAGGCTGGACTGGAAGCTGATCTCTAGACAAAGTGTAGGACATAGGAAGGGCCGCCAAAAACCTCCATAATGATGGCAGTGGGGGGACACCACCAGGTCAGAAGGAGAGAGAAACCCTGATTAGTCATAGACATCATAATGGACTTGCCAGGGTTGAAGGGAACGGAGGCTAAGGCCACACAGAGAAAACGAACCTGCAGCATTGTCAACATGAGTTCAGCAGGGCAGCTCTGAGTCTAGTAACAGGCTGAGACTAACTGGAAGGAGATGCAAGACCAGAGCAAGAGGAAAACTCTCCTTAGACAAGCTGAAAATGTTCCTGTGCTAACTAAGCTGCATGTTCTCAGCTCGGCCCTTGGACCTGGGAGCACAGAGTGGCTTATGATGATCAAGACCACTTGTGTACTTCCATCTCCGACCTGCAAGCGCTTACGTACTTGCTCTGGTATGTGCTGAGCTGGTGCCTGGCTCTCCCCATTCCATAAATCCTCTTCCCTTCCAGGCTCAAGTGATGGAAAATGCTCTCTGAGCAGACAGCAAACTCGCTGAAGTCAGAGAGGGACTGCAGATGGAGAGGTACAGCACAAAGCTGCAGCTTGGGGGATACAAAGGACTCCCCAGTTTTTAACCCAAATTTTAATAACCAGAAGCTCTCCACAGAACATCCCAGAGGCACCACGCACCTGGGGATGCGTGATTGAATTCCATGGGTTTTTCCAGCACAGCTCCCAGTTTAAAGAGGAGCCATTAATTAATGATGCACTGGTCCATTGTAGGACTCGTTTTTCTCAGTGCATTCAAGGCTTTGCCAGCCAACTCCATAAATCAACTCGTTGGAAAAATTGCCTTAAAAAGGGGGGGGCAAAGAGCAAATAAATGTTGTGTCAGCAACACAACCATAGGAATTCCTAACCTCATGTACTCCCAGGACATTTTATAGCCGATATTACAGGGGCGCTGCTCTGCTCCTTGAAAATTGTCTTTAAAAATACCCAGTGAGTTTAAAAGCAAAAGAAAAAAAAATCCAGAGTGACTGTCATAGGGAAACAAAGCAAGAAAAGGGGAGGAAATGCCGCGTTGTGGGCCACTGTTGGTGGGCACTTGAATGGGAGCTCTGTGCTTGACACCAGCGTGACTCTGAACAAAACCAGAGCCAAGAGCTATTTGTCAAGGGGCACCAACGCACACAAGCGGTGAGAACCTGGCCCTGCTGTAAAAACGTGTCAGGGAATTTTTGTGGGGCTGTGCTGAGATCCCTGATGGATCACTGTGCTGGGAGGGCTGCATTGTGAGCTGCAAGAATGAGACATCTGCTCCCTTCTCCCTCCCCTGAAAGGAGACTTTGGCTGGGCCAAGGCCGTGTGAGCAGCTCCTCGTACGCAGCACGGGGGCTTCGTGGCCACTGATCCACAGAGCCTGGTCTGGGCTCCCTCCCACCATCCCTGAGAGCTCAAGCCTGGGATTCAGGATCCAGGATGCGCAGCTGGCATCCGCCATGGCCTATGCTCCTCTCTGTCTATCCCAACATTTGGGTCTCCCTCTGCATCCCCCCTTTATGAGGTCTCTGTGCTCAGGACACCGTGTCCAAACTCATACACACACACACAGGTTCACACAGCACAGCCTTGTTTCCTTGAATCTGCTATGTGGGCACAAGAATACTGCACCTAGAGTCATGGAATGGTTTGGATTGGAAGGGACCTTGAGGATCACCCAGTACCACCCCCAGCCATGGGCAAAGACACCTTCCACTATACCAGGTTGCTCCAAGCCCTGTCCAGCCTGGCCTGGAACACTTCCAGGGATGAGGCAACCACAGTTTTCCCAATACCCCATCTAATCCTGTCCCTTGTCCTGAACATCCACTTGCCAAAAGTACCCCCCATCATCTCCTCAGCCAGAGAGGGAAGAATATACAGCAGGATGTGAGGATTTTGAGGATTTTATGGAGCTGCCAGTGCAAGCAGGCTTCCTATTCACAGGTCAGCCAGCAGCTCCTGGGGAGCCATCCCCTTTCCTTCCCATGCAAGGCAGGACCCAAGGCTCACAGGCACAGCCTCAGGGAAGCAGGCATAAATTATAAAGACTGATTTATGGAAAAAGCAGGAAGTTTCTATAGAGAGTCTCAGTTCTGAGCACATTTTACCCCCAAGAAAATGGAAAATAACGGGATGTAACACACTAGACAGCCCTCTCCTGATGCCTTACATCCTACAGGTGACAAGGAGAGCTGAGAGCTGCCTGGGAATGGACTCGAGACATAAAGAAAATACAGGAAACAGAAGCAAAGAAAAGAACAGCAAAGCAGAAGAAGGAGAAAGAAGGATGTCTGTGTGCTTCCAATATCTCAAAACAGAGGCCCCACTTTGCAAACGCTGCTTCACTGGGGGAGGGAGGGGGGAGGCTGGTTTCCATTTCATTTTCACTTTGAAAACACCATTTTTCCACATATCCACTGAAGTGCAAATTTCCTCAGAAGCCATCTGAAGAGCGAGCATGCCTCAAAGCTGAAGTTTTCTAAACTGCATCTGCCCGGATTTACAAAGCCCCGCCTTGGGGAGCCCCCAAGAGCTGGGAGTGGCATTTCCCAGCGCAGCACCAGGAATGTCCCCGGCACCCAGCCAGGCACAGCAGGGTGGACAGAGCAGGTGAAGCTGGCACAGACAAGTTTCTCCAGCACCAGACTCTGGCAGGTGTGGACATGATTTTCTGAACTTGAGTTTTCAGTTTGACAGTACCAAGGGGAAATCTTTTGGGAACTTCTCTTTCAAGGAGTGCTTTTTGTAAATACGTTTTGGTTCTCAAAACAGTGTCACAGAGATGTTCTGAATGTGTTTTTCTCTTGTTCCACCAAGGAAACCAGAGAGGTGGTTCCTTTGGCCAATCATGTTGACCTGTATTGAAATACCTTATAAAAAAGTTGTTACCCCCTGAAATAAAAACTTCCTACCTTATTCTGAGATGAAAACCTTGACTGTTGCAATACTAAATTCACACTGCTATTTCGTGTCCTCTAGCGACAGGCATGAACCACTCCAGCACTGGGAGCAGAGTTAAGGAGTGACTGCTGGCTGTGCAGGGGTGATAAAAAAGGAGTGGCCACGCAGCTCCTAGTACTGAACACTAACCCCTCCCCAGCTGCTGGGGCATCCAGAGAGCTGCCCATCTTCCCAGCCTTCTGTGAGGAGCTGAGCAATGCAGCCAGCCACACACAGGATCTGGTGATAGTATTGAGGGAGAAGGATATCACCCATGGCTCTGTCTTTTCAGCTCCACCACGCTCCCCACAGATCCCAGCTTGGTGCCCGGGCCAGGCAGATGGTTTGCACAAACAAGCTCACAGGGGAGAGGTCTGCAAACCTCTCCAAATTCCCACTAGCACAGCAGCAGCCTGTCCCTTGCCAGCTGGCAATGACAGTACTGCCTGCCCCCAGACCCTTTGCCTGCAGCTGGACCGGGCTCAGCAGGAAGGGACATGACCCCAGGCACGGGGACAGTCCCCAGGCTGGCAGCTGCAGCTGGTGGCAGGGATGCCTAGGGAAACCGCAGGTGTCCCTTCCCAAGGCAGGGTGGGAAGGCTGGCGCCTAGGGCTGACAGAGCCTTTGCAGAGGGGTGACGTCCTGGCTGAGTGCCCAGGGACAGCATTTGATGTGACAAAGGAGCTGGGCGGCCCCAGGGGCACTGGCTGGGGGGGCTCAGCTCTGGGCCAACCCCATCAGGCTCCTCCAGCCACTGAGAGCCAAAAGGAGGGACACAGAGCATCGCCCCAAATCTGCTCCTACAGAAGGAGGCATGCCAGGCACCGAGCTGTTCCCTGCCACTGCACAGCCCTGCCCCCCTGCACCCCACCTCTTTCTAAGACTGTCCCAGTCTGTCTGCAACAGGACAAGGATATGCAGACCATCCCAATTTTAGCTACTCCTCCACATCCTACCTTCCTACAGCATTCCCATCATCAGCCGTGGAGATCTTCCCAACTTACAAACCCAAGTATTTAGGGCAGGGCAGAGCCCAGCTCAGTGCCATAGGAGCTGCTCCTTTCCTGGAAATGTTAAGGTCCATGGGTTTTACAGTGCAAAGGAGTCCTTTGGCATTCAGTTGAATATGTTTAATCCAGCCTGTGGAGCAAACAGACCATGGTTAATGCATCGAGAATGGCTGACGACTCTCTGCTGGGCAGACGTGAAGAGGGCAGTAATTCATCCCAGTCCACTCTGCTGTGCACATTCCCAGTGTTCCAAGGAAGAGGTCATGCCGTCATTTTCCTTCTCACCAGCACCCTATGCCTCTGGTCTCCCTCTCTGCTCTTTGCCAGGAATGGCCTGCTAAGCCCTTTTACTTTATTTTTTCCCCTTTTTTCTGCAAACTCACTGGACTGGGCTGAGCAACCCACATCTCCCCTACCCTGTGCCCTTGAAAACAGATGGCAGGCCCAAGTTTTCCCTGACAAGCAAGGGAATCAGAACTGACATGATTGGAAAAAACAAGCTCAATTCCTCTTGGCAGGATATTAATTTAGAAACCCCTGGTGTCGTCACCCCGATTCACAATGAATTTGAATCCAAGCTCTCCCAGTGCCATAGGACGTAGAGGTTTGACAGAGAAGGTAATTGGAGGAAATGGCTTTGTAATCCAGCTATTGTGCTGGCAAGATCCAGCTCGCCTCAAGAACAAGGTTCATTTCCTGGCATGGCTGATACAGCAGCATTTATTTGTCCACAGCACCTCTTGGCTTTCCCCTGCCTAGCAGGGGTGGCGTTGACCCTTCAAAGCGGCGCCAGAGGTGTGCTGGGCATCTAGGCTTTCTCCAGCCTGGGGAGAGGCAGGAATGGGCTGGTGAAATCTGCAGGGTCAAGCATTTCAAGTGTCCAAGTGGCAGGGAGAAGAGCAGGACTGAGCAAGCCTCGTGTTCCACACACCTTTGGGCAGAACATAAACCAAACATCCCCTGTGGTGGGTACTTGTGCCATGCCAAATGCAGGAACAAGGATGGGGGGTATTTATGTGGGAGCAATCCCACCTGGAGAGTCCCACAGCCTCCATCTACTCCACACCAATCACTGTGTGGGTGGGAAAACTGGATTTGGAGAAGAGTTTGGAGCACAGCTTGTAATCACGTCCTTCGTGATATCCCAAGCACCGCATCCCTCAGGAAAACCCTGTGGAGTTACCTGCCATCACTGGATCATAGAAACGCAGAATTATTTGGGTTGGAAGGGACCTTGAAACCCTGATTCCAATCCCCTGTCCTGGACAGGGACACTTTCCACTACACCAGGTTGCTCCAAGCCCCATCCAATCTTCTCTTTCTTCAGAAAAAGACACTGAAAAAAAAAAAGAAAAACCAAAAAAAAACCCCACACTAAACAAAAAACAAACTGCATTAGGTGAGGGGAAAGCAGCATCAAAGGGGCCAAAGAGTCTGCTCTGGTCCCACCTGGAAAAAGGCAGAAAGAAAAGGGGGAAACAGGTCCAAAATACACTGTGAGCTGAGCAGTGCTTGACTAAAAATTCTCATGCATGATTCTGTATCAACATTTCCCGGATCTTGATATGCAGCATCTTCCCACTGCTCTAATAACCACCATTGATAATAATAACCATTTAACTGAGCTATGTGCTCGTGCCATTCCACTGTCCCTCTTTTTCCAGCTGCCCCTATCTGGACTGGAAGGTGAGGTGCTCAGGCTGGATGTTAGATCCACTCCCGGGCTTAGATGAGATCATCTGCCAGCTGGAGCAATGTGAAACCCTATCCCTGCTGGCTCCATCAATCCCACTGCTGCCCTGACAGCCCCTTTGGGAACCCTGGTGAAATCAGCCCTTCAGAAGGCTCCTCTGTATTTAAATAAACAGCTTGGAGGTGGAGCATAACAGCACTAACATAGCCCAATATCTGAATATATCCTTTAGCTCCATGGCCTGATTCCCTGAGTATACACCAACCTGATTTTGTGGAGAAGGAAGGGAAAAGCTCATTTCTTTTTCTTAATCTGCTAGCAAAAAAAATATTGGGATAGTAAACACGCAGCAATCACCCAGGAATGCCTGGAAAGCTCCTACCTACCCACATCTGGAATTCATTTATTCCGATTCACTATTGATGCTGCTCAGCTACAGAGGTGGTTGGGGAAGGGCATATTCGAGAGACCTGAAGTTCCTGAAGAGGCCAGTGTCAGCTCTGGGAATAATGAATCCTGGGGTCTCTCAAACTCCTCAAACTCAAAATATTAGGAAAAATTTCTTCCCTCTGAGGGTGCTGAGGCCCCGGCACAGGGTGCCCAGAGAAGCTGTGGCTGCCTCTGGATCCCTGGAACTGTTCAAGGCCCAGTTGGAGCGGGCTTGGAGCAGCCTGGGATAGTGAAAGGTGCCCCTGGCCATGGAAGGGTGTGTAAACAAGATGATGTCTAAGGCCTCTTCCAACCCAAACCATCCTGTGATTCTCTGATTCTATATGTGCTCCATGGATTTTATTCTGCATCCCATTCTGCTGCTAATTCCCTCAGAAGCTCTCCTAGTGCTGAGAATGACCTGCATCTCGTTTAATTACATCCAGCAACTTCAACAGCTGGAACAAAGCCACTTTAGGTATAACCATTTTGAGCGATGAAGAAATCCCACAGCCTGGTGAAAAACAGATTTAATCTGTATATTCCCCTTAAGTGCTGGCTTATACACCTTGCAATGACCCATCCATAGGTTTACACAGTCCTTCACTTTGCTCATCCTGAACACGGGTCCTACAGGGTCACAAAAGCATAAGATGTGCTGCCTAACCTCTGGTTTTGGGGGGAAAATCCAGGAGGAAAGCAGATGCCTCCCAGGAGCCCCTCCATTACAGCTTTTCACAGGCAGGCTCACACTCAGCCTTCCTCTGGGAAGGGACCACACAGGCTTGGGTTGGAGGGGAAAAAAAGCACATGAAGATCATGGAAGTCTCAGGGCAAGTAAATTACTGTTAATTGTGAGATATTTGATTACAAGAATCACCAGATGGCCAGCCATCTGGTTTTTATTATAGAATTAAACAAGATTAACCCAAACAGGATTTCCTCAGCATTCTTCTCTGACTGGCTCACATATACATCTTTAACACCTATGCTGCAGATAGAGCACAATCAGAAGCCCTTCCTGTCTTTCCCTAATCTGCTTGGGCTAAATACTCTGCTGAGCAATGCCCTTGCACCTAAAGATTTCCAGCAGGATTGAAAAGAAGCAGGGGATGGAGTAATCGAGACAGGGAATGTCAGCTCCAAGAAAAGTAACCCCAGCAGAAGCCTTTCCCTTCACACCGGTTAAAAAGGCACAAGAATTGGGGCAGGAGAGTTGCCAAGGGCAACAGGTTGCCAGAGGCAACAGTAGCTGGGGTACCAATCTCTCCTGGTGAGTGCTGGGATGGGAAGGGATAAAACAACTAAACTGGCAAGAGTGGACAGACCTCCCACCAAAAAGAAAAAACCCTCTCAAGGTCTCCCAGTCTTTGCCTAAATCCTCAGAAACTTTGTCTCAGTCCTGGCACTCCCTGCATCACCCAAACACTGCCCCTGCCTCTGTCCCTGGAAGGGCAGCACTGCAGAAGCTCATTTTTGCTGTGCATGGTGAGTGATAACAACAACTTGCACAGACTTTGGCCATTCTTTGCCCCAAAACATGAATGCTGAGGCCAAGTCTTGCAGAATCAGCTCAGATTTTGCTGAGCAGGGCTTGCTGGACCAATTACTCCAGTGAGTTTTTCATCCTCAGCTCCCAAAGCTGCGCTGGGAGCCACTCAGCTGCCTCTGCTGCTCTCCCTGGAAGTTGGGCTGCCACCAAGGTGGCCTTCCCAAGCCCACCCTGCAGCAGGCAGGGAATGGAGTGGGATCCTGCAGCTGGAGCCCCCTGTCCTATCCAAGCTTTTCTTATGCAGATCACACCCGTCCTCATTTGTTCGCAGCAAATCGCTTGTGAATTGAACATAAAGGATGTTCCAGTGGAGATGTCCCCTTGCATCATCCCCCAGAGGAAATCCCAGGGATATGATGCATCCAGAAATTATCCATAATACCCCATCACACCTTCCTGTCTTATCAGGTCTGGGCAGAAAATTTGGTGGGAAATTTCAGCTGAAAAACAGGCCAGGGCTTTAGCTCATGCAAATGTGATAATTTATTTTTTTTAGCTTTGAATATCTTCACTTTCAAAGCCACCCTGAAGAGAAAAACACCATGGATTCCTTCCTGGGAGAGCAGCCAGGCAGCTCGCTGAACCCCAGGCTGTTTGTTCCCCATGTCACTGCCATCGGAGGCTGGGGAACAACACACAATTCCTGTTGGCACCCATTAGCAATATGACAGGGCTACAGGCTCCTCAGCAGAATATTCTCACAGCCACTGCCTCTTTGGAACATTCTGCAGGCCCTGGGCTGGAAGTGGCTCAAAAGCCCAAGCTGCTCATCACCTAGAGAGCTGGGATGCTCCTTTCCCAGCATCAGTTGCCCCTGGTACTGGTCCTTGCCAGGCTGCCACCACTGTGGGTCCTGAACGAAGTCAGCGCTGTCCTTCTAGTGGGCAACTCCACATGCTGGTGGTTTTATGACCACAGGATCATTTAGGTTGGAAAAGACCTCCAATATCATCAAGTCCAACTTTTGGCTCTCACCCAGTTCAGATAACTGAATCCCACATCCAGTTCTTCCCTGGATATCTCCAGGGATGGGGACTCCAAACCTCCCTGGGCAGCCCCTTCCCAAGGCCTGGCCACCCTTTCCATGGAGAAATCCCTCCTGATATCCAATCTAAACCTCCCCTGGCCCAGCCTGAGGCTGTTTCCTCTCCTTCTGTCCCTGTTCCCTGGGAGCAGAGCCCAGCCTCCCTGGCTGTCCCCTCCTGTCAGGAGTTGTGCAGAGCAAGAAGGGCCCCCCTGAGACTCCTTTGCTCCAGGCTGAGCCCCTTTCCCAGCTCCCTCAGCCTCTCCTGGTGCTCCAAGCCCTTCCCCAGCTCCGTTCCCTGCCCTGGACATGCTCCAGTCCCTCATGGTCCTTCCTTCCTGTGAGGCGCCCAGAATTGGAGAATAAATTTGATGATGATTTTAGGTGTGCCCCAGGGACACCCCAGGTTGATTAATTTATCCAGATTTGAACATGTTCTGGAAACTATATAACTTCTACCATTTTGGGATATGGTCTGTCTTTAGAAAGAAAAGAAATTACATTAAAAATAGTCTTAAATTTGATAAAAGCATGAACTGCAAACTCTTCATGTTTCCAGCTAGTTCATTGCCCCTTTACATCCCACTGGAAGCCATCAAATGGAGATAATGTTCCCCCAAGGACAGGTTACCCATCTCTTTGTGGCCAAAGCCCTCAGGCTTGGACAGCTCAGAGGCAACTAAGGACAGCTCAGAGGCAAAATCAAACATGGTCCAGGTAGAGGCATATTCAGAGAATTGACTGGAAAGCTCTAATGCAGTCTCTCTTCTTTCCCCTTTGCCTTTTTCACAAGAGCTAGGTTTGCTTCAGCATGGAATATTATTTGGTTTTCCACAGTTTTAGTCTCAGGAGTGGCTGTTCCACTCTGAGCTGGTGTTTCTCCAGAAGAACTTGGTCCAAGGCAGACACCTCAGCTGGGAAACTTCAATCCAAACAGGCAAAGGTATTTGGAGCTAAGAGGACATCCCACCCTATTTTTAGAAGGAGCAGGGAATTACTAGATCTGTGATCTGCTATACTAAACATTTACAAAGCAGAGCTCAAAAAGCTGGGCTGTAAACAAAGGGAACAGATGCTCTGACAAGAACCCTGCACAAAAATACTTCCTTTGCCAAGTGAGTAAAGGAAACCTATTTTTTTTGCTGAAGAATCAGCTTTTAAAGGCAATTCCTAGTAAAGGAGGTATAAAACTGAATTCAGAACATTCCCACTACTTTCTTGCCTTTCCAGCAAAGCATCCTCTGGGCTAGGCTTTCACTGCCAGCCAGCTGGGATGATGCCCCCAAGGTAGAAGCATACAAACATGAAAAAATAAAGCAGTTTAACAAGCAGTTAAAATTTGCAAGCTTTTAAAACATGATTTATCCATGCTGGGTACTTCTCTATCACACCAGATGCTTCCAAGTGTCTAGCACTGGAGAAAAACCTATAACTTCATTACATTACATTACTAACCTGTATTAGACTTGCACAGAAACAACTGGCGGCTGGTGGTGGAGGAATAAGAAGTCAGTGGATACCACTGTAAACCAAAAGAGGATTCAATTATCTTGGAGGGGTTTCACAAGAAGCTGGTTCAGTCTGTCAAATGTGGATTGGAAGAGGCTGTGGGCAACCTCTCCCTCAGGAGCCACAAGGAAAAGGCACTTCCAGGGGTGGCAGCCAAGAGAAGAGACCTCCACATCTTTGTGAACAGCTGAGTATGGATGGGAAGCCCCCACCTGGCTGGGATCATCTCCCAAGGGGCTTCCAGACAGAGGGAGTAGGAATTGGACTCCAGCAGCTCAAGGCTTGCTGCCAAAGCAGGCACATCCCTCCAGGAGCATTTGGGAGCACATGGCTTTTATCAGTACGTGAGGCACAGACACCACTGGAAAAACCAGCACGGGCACAGCTGGGAGGAACAGACTTGCTTTGAGCCTGAAGAGTGGCTTGTCTAGTTTTTCCCAAATCTGTTGGATAATCTAACAGGAGATATTGCCTCCTACAAACCCATGCTGCTGGCAGTGGGGCCCCCAGTGCACCAGAGAGGCCTGAGGCACCTCCCAGCTACAAAACAGCTTTTATAAAGCATTACCTCTTGTCACGTGCATCAAGGGGCCCAGAGAAATGTCCCTCAGCAGGAAAGGACCTGAAAAAGATGAGCAGAGAGCTTGGTGCTCATTCCAGCCCTGCTGGATTTCAGAAGCTGGCTCACCCAGAGCCTGCAGCCCCAGATAGGGCAGGGCCCTGCTGTTGGCAGAGATAATGCTCCTGGAACTGGAGGAAAAAGCTTTCCCAGCCTCAGGTTTGCAGGAGGAGGGCAACAAAAGCACAGGAGGCAGAGAAAGTCAGTCCAGAAAAATACCTTATCAGTTTTACCCATCCTGATGGATGCAGTGCTGGCTATCAAGTAGACACTGATGCTAAAAACAGTCCTCCACTTCAATGGGGGCTTCTTGGCTCTCCTGAATCCAAGCTCTCACCTTCATTCCTTGCAAATGAACAGGAGCACCCAGAGAGGCTGTACACTATGATAAAGCTTGAACAACACCTCAGCTGATTCAGAATCAGAACTGAATGTGTTTCTGGTTAAGAGGACAGCTTAATTTCTATCTTAGAGCAGCAAAGGGTGGGAAAACCCCTTCCTTTGCTGTAGACCACAGGTCCTGGAAACAGTCAGCAGCTTTGCTCTTCCCCCAGCAGTTTCTCCATCCTTCTCCTATGAAGAATGGGTTGGTAAGCTACCTCAGAACCTTGTTTTAGGAACTGTTCTCCTTTATAATCTTCCTCTAATGCACAACTCCAGCTGTCAGTGGAAGGGGGAAGGTGATTAAATCAGCTCAGGATGACTCTCTGCAGGAAGGTACAGCATGTGCAACATGTGTAACACAAACCTGCAGTTCATTTAAAGTTCCCTTTTCCATCACACTGCAAGCTGAGACAGTTTTAACTCCCCAGCAACAGGGATGTATTCCAACTGCTTGGAAAGTGGAAAGGATTGGTCACTTACCACAGGAAAGGAGAAGGGAATTGTGAGATCCCAAGTTATATTTCTGGTGTTGTGCTATTGCTTCCTTTCACAGTCTGAGTAACAATTCATCTTTGGGGTTGTACCACCTCCAAAGGCATCTCTTCCTGCATAGACATTTGTTGGCACAAATGGGAAACAGCCTCTCCTTCCCAACAGCCAACAAGTTCACAGAGCAGAGGGGAATCAAGAAACTTCCTAGGAAAAAATCCAGGCTGAGATGTGTCTGGGAATTTCTCACTGACTTCAGGGAAAAGAGGTTGTCACCAGATCTATGGGAAGCTCAGGGAAAAGGCCACATGTACAGGAGCGCTTACCCACCCTGCAAGTAAATCCCCTTCACTTCCCCAAACTGCCTGGACCAGACTTTCCAGACACATAAAGGAGTATAAGACACAGATGCCAGCAGACACTGGAAATTTTACACCTGGAGCCATTCCTAACTCCTATACAAACAGCACCTGGAAGCAAATGCTGTGTGAAAAATGGACTTCCAGTTCTCCAAGAGCAAATCTGCCTGAGGAAAGCATGAGACTGCTACAAGCCCATGATTTCAGAGCTGCTGTGGAGCTGAACCTGTCTCAGGGTCTGGTTTTTGTTCCTTATTAATCACTTTCACGAGCCTTTGCACTTTTGGATTCTAGCCTGACTGGAAGCAGCAGACACCGAAAAGCTCAGAAAGCTTTTCAAAGTGTGAACATCCCCCACTCCCCGCTCTTGGAGAAAGTTTAATGCACTTCAGGTTTGCATCCAGACTTCCAGGGGCTGAGCCAAGCAGCCACCCCTCTCAGACACACAGGATGTTCACTTGTCTGGGAGTTTCCAACCTGAAATCCAGGCTTTCATCCTGAAGTATCTTTGGCAGAAGCAGGGCCAAGAGATCATCAGGTGCAGAGGAGCTGAGATGGTGCCCAGGGAAGACAGCAAACTACCAGGGCTACTGATGAAAAAATCCACCTTCCATCCTTTCCCAGGGATCTCCTAGGCTCCATCACCCTCATCCCATAATTAGACTGAGCAAAGAATGCCTGGAATTTGTTCCACAGACAGACACAACTCAGACAGGCACAACGAGGCTTTCTAAACTCAGGTTTAGAAAGCCTCGAATAATGCCAAAAATCAAACGTGGGTGCATGAAGCTGCCTCTCAGCCAAGGGAGCCAGAGCATGCATAGGGAAGAGTCTCCCTATTTTATTCTCCAGGAGTACAATGAGGGCTATTCTCTCCTGGAAGAAGGAATCCAAAACACTCTGGTGTTTTATGGATGGACTGCAAAGGGAAGGTATGGATTCCCCTGTGCCAGCCAATGTCCCATAAAGCAGCCATGAGGAAGCACTGGAGCTGAACTGAGGGGAAGCTGTGGGATCAGCCTTTCCAACCGACTGCTTCCCTTGCTCTCTCAAACTCTTCAACCAAAACGTGGTATTCACCAGGCCAGACAGGACAGGAAATGGGAAGAAAACTCTTCTCCCCACCACCACTCATCTTATAAAGCTGCCACCCACTGAAGGCACGACCTCAAGATTCCAGCCAGCCCTGGAACAGGATGGCTAAGCTGGGGACAAGAGTTCCAGATTGTGTCATCAAGGGCCCAGCCCCCTCCACACAGTGCAGCATTCCTGCATCTTTGATCCTGCCACAAGGGAAAAGAGAACCAGAAGGGAGCAGGGTCATGCCACAGAGAGCTCCTGGGCTGCTCCATGGAGTCACATCCTGCATTCAGGTGGTCTGGTCTCAGATATATCATCAGGAAGCAAAAAATATTAAAACACTCTCTAGAGTGACTCCATATGGTAGTCCTGAGCCAAACACTCTTTGCCCAGGACAGTGAGTGACAACAAGGTTGTGATGGGATGCCTGGAAGAAGAGAAAAGCCAACTTGCTGCTTGGGACACCAGAAATGTGCCTTTCCTTCCCTCTCACACCTGGTCACTCTATGGTGACCAGTGACAGGAGGGAATGCCATGGAGCTGTATCAGGGGAAGATCAGACTGGATATGGCGAACAGATTCTACCCAGAGGGTGCTGGCACTGCCCAGGCTCCCCAGGGAATGGGCACAGCCCCAAGGCTGCCAGAGCTCCAGGAACATTTGGACAGCACTGCCAGGGATACCCAGGGTGGGAAGCACGGTCCTGCCCCATGGCTTCACTCCCACAGCACAAGCCCCAAATAACACAGACATTGGAGTGTTGGATCAAGATCCAGGGAGTCACCTCTGGACATGGAGCTGATGGGAACAGATCTTGGCAAGCTGGTGATGATGAGAGCTGCAGAAAGACCGACCCTGATGCACAACCATGACTTTGCCTTATTGTGCATCCCGATTCCCCACTGCAGGAGACACAAATGTGCCTGTAGGTGGCCCAGAAGCACTGGCTTATTAAAAAGAAAAAGGGAGGGGAACATAAAAAACCAGAATGAATGCAGCATCTGTCACCCTTTTTCAGAATTGTTATGTTTTTTGTGTGTAGTTGGTGCTTGTTTTCCAAAGATTTACATTTTTATGTGTGTGTCATTTGCTTTTCATGCATTTGGAGACCTCAGAGCTTAGAAATTCAAAACACTTGTCAGTCACGTCAATCCTTTTGGACAAAATAGAGCTGCCACTTGGATGGATTAAAAAAACCTCACAACAAAACAACAAACAAAACACACTTTTCTCTCAAGCTGTGACTCGGTCACCCCGCTCAATGTGGGCAAGACAATGTTCAGAAAAAGCAAAAAAGAAAGATCTGAGTTTTCATACTCATTGGTGGAACTAAATTGATTAAGGTAATTTCCTAGGCAGGTTTGAAATCTTCTGCAACAATTTTTTTCATTTTTGAAAAGAAAAAGAAAAACGTCGTCGTCGTCCCCAAAAAAATAAAAGGTAAAAGTCACCACTGCAAAAACATTAAATCTGCTTGGGTAACTCAGAATATATGTTGGCAAGGCAACATATCTCAGCTTGAACAGTAAACCTGCTACGTCAGAGGCTATGCCACATATGAAAGAGACTTGGGTTTCGGTATCTCATGCTGAATTTACTTCTTTTCAGCCTTTCATGGCCAAGTTTTTGATGTCTCTCCTTTCACTGCTGCAATCGATAGGGTGACCTTATGTAAAAGTTTCCTGACCTTTGCTGTTAGTATTGTTCTGTTAAAATGCAATTTAACTCTTTTTCTTTAGTCTGGAAATAGCACTGTACAGGCAGCAAACACGAGAGGAGCTTGGGGTTTTTTTCCCCCCTTAACCTAAAGGCAAGAGGCACCATCCATCATCAGAGCTGGCTTCAAACCAGATGATGACAAGAAGCATCATCTGCAGAGGGTCTGGTTGGTTTACCAGTGCCTTCTTGTACCTGCTTAGTAAGTTAAAACCCCAAAAAGCCTTACTCTGATGCTCACTCCAGTGCCATCCTGCTCAGTATTTTAGGTCTGAGCGGTCACTCTCATTGGCACTATGAAGTTAAAGCATTTCCTTTACCTAAGGCCTTGTATGTATTTTCCACAATAAAAACAAAGGGATCAAGAATTTTATGGGAAAAAAAAAAAAGAATTGCTTTCAAACAGCAACTACCAAAGTGGAAGGAGGCTGTTTTTCTCATGACAGTGGGTGTTGGAAAGTCAATCACATGTTTTACAGTTAGAGCTGGCTTATCCATGCCAGGATCTTTAGGAAACTGGTTTGAACCCCATTAAAACCCTGTAATGCAAGTACTTTTGTGGGAGCAAACTGCCATTTTATCTCTGCTCTGCTATGATTTAATCTCCCGGTTCTGGCTGGACATGGGTATTACTCTCCATTAGCCATGCAGATGCACATGTCGCCACTCATACCCACACATTTGCACAGGATTATGGCTGAAATTCCTGATCCTTCTTATTAAAAGCCCTATAAATCCCAGAGAGATCAGCAGCGTTATCTTACTGTAAATCTGGGGTGTAAGTTGGAGCAGACTCTGGTTCAGATGCTCTTCAGCCACAGATCCTAATGGAGCAGGCAGGCTAAGTCCTGAGCTCTGTACACACCCATTCCCCCCAAAACCCATCCCCATCACATCATGCCCTGCTCAACCCCACACCCCTTCACTTTGTAAAGTACTAGCTCCACTCTTGTGATGGAGAAACTCTCAGAATTAAGAGCTAGGCTTTGGCAGCGCTGCCCCCACTCCCATGTGCTTCAATATTGCTCACAGCTGAGTTGTTCCTTGCTTCTTCGGAATTTTAACTGGCTTTTTTGCTCAGTGAACTCATGAAAGGAGAGTACCTAAAGTCAGCAGCACTAAAACCATGAATTATCACCAGTTGGGTGTTTCTTACAGTACATTATCTGCATAATGCCAGAGGAGCTGATTTAAAATCACTGTGCTACACCTGATCATAGTTTGTGGCTCATAAGAGGGAACTGTGTTTAAGAAAAAATAAAGCAGCACTGCACTTTCTATGGAAGAAGAGAAATAAAGCCTTTCTCACTGAGCAGATGTATTTTTATTTGCTCAGTGCCTGCCTCTGAGGCACGTGGAGATGCTTTACCAGAAAGCCCAAGAGTTAAGCAGGCGGACTCACTCCAGGTTGTGGATTATGCTTGATTTATACTCATTTTCCCAGCCAAGCCTTAACACAGTGAATTTGACCTCCTGGAAGAGGTAAGACCTGAATCCCCATGGACATCTGTAGCTGTCAGAGGAACAAGGGAGATCCCCAAGCACAGCAAGACACAAATCCACGGCAGGAAGAAGCAGGGATCCTTCATAAAATAGAATCACAGAACCATTTTGGTGGTCTGGGAGGTGTTTTCCAACCAAGACCAGCCTGTGATTAATCCCCACCTTGTCACCCAGCCCAGAGCACCGAGTGCCATGTCCAGTCTTTCCCTGAGCACCTCCAGGGATGGAAATTCCATCACTACCCTGGGCAGCCCCTTCCAAAGCTTAACAACCTTTTTCCATGAAGAAATTCCTCCTGAACACCCCAAGTTCCAGGCTAGGGACGTTTGGCCAAACAAAGTGACAGCAGCCATCACATCAATCACTCCAAGTCACAGTCACATCACAGAAGACAACTATTTTCACTCACCTGCTATCTGCTGATAAATTCCCAAATTTCAAGTCTCCAAGGAGTCCAGATCCACACTTTGGTCTCAGTGCAAACACCAGCAGGGGTATTGTGCCACACAGGAGAAAAGCTTCCTAGAACACAGACAAGTTTTTAGCTATTACACCACTGCAAGTTTGATTTTTGAGAATTTTTTGCATGAAACCAAAGTTCTAATGAGAAATACACAACAATTACAAACTCCATCCCTCCTGTCCTCCTGCATTATTCTGCCTTCCACCCATTTCCTATCCTCTGCCCACAACCCTCATTCCCAGGGTCACGGCTACCCCAGGGCCACTCAGCAGTGCCAAATCCTGGAGAGGACAGTGTTCCCACTTCCCAAACTGCTGGTATGGGGGGTGCTGCCTCCCAGCTCCAGTTGTCCTTTTCAAGGGACAAGGTGAGTCCTCAGCTCCAGGTTTTCCCATCAAGGAGCTGGAAAGGATCCATGCATGCACAGTATTGACAGCAAGGGTCATGGCCCTGACCTTTCCCTCCTCCCTGTCTGACCCTGCTTTTGGAAAAGGCACCATCCCACCATGATTCACTCCCCAAGGAAGAGGCCTGGAGACTTTATCAGTGTGCTTTAAACAGCACTGATCTGCAGGATCTCCCCAACAGCACCTCAGCACCACCTGGGCTATGTGCAGGGCTGACACTGCTCTGTGAATACCAAACTGCACAGGGAAAGAAAAAAAATATTCTGTGAGTTTCTGCCTGTGTAAAGCTACAGCACCATGTGAGAACAACCCACTGTCTGAGAGGGAACCTGAACTGAAACACTTCTGCTGCTCTAAAATGAGCAACACCCTGCAGGAGCAGGATGCCAGAGCTGTATTCAGCGCCTTTGGGGAGGACACACAGCTGCACACAGGGATGCTGAGGGAAGGGAAGAAATGCCCAGCTAAAGCAGGGGATTAATTTCTCAGCATTAACCAATTTCAAGTGTCAGCACAAGGAAGAACTTTCCTTGTAGCATCTTCAGCAGCATCTTAAGGTTTACAGGAAGCTCAAAATACCCACAGTGTATGAGAAGCATCAGCACAAAAAGCTACACCTGCACTCCATCCTGACAGCTTCTCTGCATTCAGAAATCCTTTTCCTTTTGGGATTTCTCCCCATTTGGGAGTGGACTGGTGCTTTTTTAGCAACACCAGTATGAGGAGGGGATGGCAGACTTAGCATCTGTTTTTACAGGACAACCTTTGAGGAGGCAGCAATGGAACATGTAGAAAGAAACAAAATACAATTATTCCCAAATTGTTTGGCTGTTGGGATCACAGAGGGATGAGGGCATGCTTGGATTGAACAGGAATTTAAGTGGAGCAGCAAACACGGCTGGGAGACATCACTGATTTGACACTAAATACCTTGTCCTGAGGTGAACATGGCATTCAACTCCTGTGCTGGCTTAAAGCTCCACTTCAAGCATTCCACAGCCCTGGATCCTGCCCCATGCTCGGACACTATGGCACTGCAAATCCGCAACAAAGGGAAGAAGAGATAAAAAGGGATTTAGTGCTGTCAGGACAGCTAAACCCCCAATTCCATTGCCAGCAAAAACCACAGAGGCCTGAACCTGGATTAGTCCAAATATCCACTCCATCTGCACACTTCCGTATTTTCCTTCCCCGTGTTTATTTCTAAGCTACAAACACAGCTTTTCGTCATTCCTAGCAGCTTTGACCTTATAAATCCATCAGTTGTACCTTCCCAACCAGCAGACCCAATCCTCCCACCCCTTCTCTGCTCACCATGCTCCAGTGCCATCTCCCATTCCTCCAACAGTTCTTTCTGGCAACCAAACACCAGGAAAACTCTGACTGACCTGTCTGCTCTTGCACCAAAGGACAGAGGGTGGCCTTGAGATCCCTCCTTTTTGGCTTTTTTTTTTTCCTGAGGAGAAGGCTGGCAAGTCAAACCACTGGTAGGCACAGGTTTGTTTGGGTTTTTTCTCAGATCTTTATTTTACAAAAATAACTTACAAATAGAGACAACTCTCAGCAGTAAGATCACTCACTCTGTGCAGAAGGATACAGCCTGGTGAAGCAGGGGTGTAGGAGTTAAGGACTCTGACAATACTGTTAATTTTAACATGATGGCAGCTATATTACAATACATATATTTCATGCTCCAGCATGTGGGTGTGACACCACATAAAGCCACGGTCCATAAAGTGTGCCAGTCAGGAAGGATGCTCCCAAGAGATCATTTCCATCCTGTTTATCAGCATCCTCTTGGAGCCAAACGGCCAGCTAACACTCAGACTACAGCACTCTGGATGCACTCATCAGCAATATACTTCAAATGCATGATAAAAATATATTTCACTTTCAAATACACTTGTATAAGGTACACCAAGAGGAAGAAAATAAAGTCTTGAGCTTTTAAATACAACACACTATATATATAAACATATACAAGGAGACAAGAGGGAATCAAGACGTGGAAGGAGAAGCTTATCCATGTTATCTATGGTACACAATGGCTTTGTCTGCTAGGAAGTCATTTCCATTTGCATAGCATTGTTGAGGAGTCCACACTGGGATAAGAGGAGAAAAGGTTTTCCTTTTGGTACCACTTCCACTTCAAAACTGATCCTACTCTTAAATCACACTTTGTCCTCTCTCTTTTGTAGGCTGGAATTCATGCCTTGTTCATAACAAGCACATTGAAAGGAAAGGGTTAAAAAAAATTAACAACAAACTGTAACACACAGAAAAGCCACATCAGGTCAGAGAGTCAAGGAATTTTCTTTCTGGGGTTGCAGTCATTTGGCATTTTGCTCCAGAGCTGAATATTCTGCTTCTGACACTCTGGAGGCATCAATGAGTTTGGTGAGGCCGGTTTTGGCAGAGTACTTGAAAATGAAGGCTTTCATGAGCTCGTATCTGTAGTTGCGGTTGATGAAGCTGTACAGGATGGGGTTGACACAGCAGTGGACTAGGGAGAAACACTGAGTGATGTGGAGGGTGGTGTAGAGGAAGTTCTCCATCTGGCAGCTGAAGGGGATGAAATGAAGGCTGTAGAAGATGTCCAGCAGCACGGCCACGTGGTAGGGCAGCCAGCACACCAGGAACACCACGACGTAGGAGAAGATGATCTTCCCATTGCTCTTCCGCTCCTGGTCGCTGGAGGAGGAGATGCTCTTGGCGAGGAGGAAATAAAACACGGCAATGATGGGAAAGGGAATGAGGAAGCCCAGCACCACAGAGATGAGCTCCATTCCAATCAGCCATTCCTTGAAGCTCTCTTCAGGGTAAACGGGCCTGCAGTAGGTCTCGTTGTTGGAAGAGACCGTCTTGAGGTAATAGGTGTCCGGGAGGGACGCGGAGAAGGCCAGGAGCCACACCAGGATGCAGATGCAGCGGCGGATGATCTTCTTCTTGCAGCTGCTGGAGTTGGTGAAATAGGCGACCGAGAGGTAGCGGTCCATGCTCATGCACGCCAGGAAGAAGATGCTGCTGTACAAGTTGATGGAAAATATCAGGTGAGTTATCTTGCATGTGATTTCCCCTATGTGCCACTGGTTGTGCTGGACGAGCGAGACGACCCACACAGGAAGAGTGATCACGACGCACAGGTCGGCAATGGCCAGGTTGAAGATGTACAGGTGGGTTTCATAGCCAGTCATTTTGGCCTGGAGGTTGACCCACACCACCACCGAGTTGGCCACCAGGCCTATGACAAAGATGAAGATGTAGAAGAAGGAGAGGGTGTAGAGCAGGGCGCTCTTGTTGAGCGTGCCAGTGCATGTTGTTGCATCCACTGTGATGCACTCGCCGTTGTTGCATGTCCAGTTGATCTCCGTCAAGTTGGCCGTCTCCAGGAAATCCAGGATGGAAGTCAAGTCAAGCGCACTCATGGTCACTCAGACGGACTTCAAATGACCTAAAGGCAAAACAGGATTGAATGAAATGACGTAAATTACAGAGCTATTTCTGCTGCCGTGTCATACCAGGACGCACTGCTTTAGCAACATCCTGTTCTTGCCAGGCACTTTCCATTAAAGTGGTCTGTGGAGTAAAACAACCAAGACACTTAGCAAAACTCATCTCCTTGACAAAAGAGGAGCTGCACCAGATTTTGTGTGATTTTTTCCTTCTCTTCCAGCTCACATCTGACATCATCAGGTTGGCTATCATACCTGGGTGTGAAATCTGCAAAGTACACTGTGGCCAAATAAATGTCAGGTGACTAAATCTGTCTCCTCGGGCATAAATGATGTTCCTATCGCTTTCAGCAGGGGAATTTTATCTGCACTCCTCCAAGCACAGTAGAATTGATCTGGCTGATACGTGGTACTGTAAAACATTTACCACAGGCTCTGGTCAGCATCTTGTCAAGCCCAGCTAGAGCTTCATTAAGTAGAAATGGGGAACTAAGGGGCTTTGTACCTCTATCCAAACTTAAATTTAAATTCCGCTCCATCCTCCCTTCCCTCATATTCTATTTTACAAAGTATCCCCTGCATTTAACAATTACTACACAGTGTCAAGAAAAGAAAAAAAAAACTCAGAGCTTGACTGCTGAGTAGATCTGCTAGGCTTAAGTTTTATTTTTAGAAGAATGCTTTGATTTCAAACCACTACATCATGGCTGGCTCAATAAGTGCCTCCTTTCCACCCTTTTGCTGCCACTTCAGTGCTGTCTTCTACCTGCAGGCAGTGGACAAACCAATTTGTTAACGTCTTCATCAGCAGAAAGAAAAAGCCCGTCAGACCTTAATGGCTCACACAAACCCCCAAGAGTAGCTATTAATTGCCCTTGTGCTCTAGGGGAGGCATTAAAATGCTTTGCCCCTCCTTGGGACCTTCACTGGCCCCTCAGC
The DNA here is from genome assembly GCA_013399455.1 of Anthoscopus minutus. Lineage (NCBI taxonomy): Eukaryota > Metazoa > Chordata > Aves > Passeriformes > Paridae > Anthoscopus > Anthoscopus minutus. Next base: position 239,092 of record VWYI01038218.1, on the reverse strand, counting down.
ACCACCCACAGCCACAGGCCTGTGCCCACCACACTTCAGCCAGGCCAGTTTTGGAGCACAGGATTCAGCCCGCCACATGCCAAAATGAAGCTGCAGAGGTGGGTGTCCAAGGGATGGATACCTGTTTCCTCATGGCTTCACCTGAGCTGGACCATCAAGTCAGCCAGCCCACCCATGGACACATCCAGCATCCCCAACAATGGTCATATTGCTCTTCCCCATGACCACAGCTCCAGAAGGAGAAGGACAAGCCTGGGGCAAAGCCAATGTGGCCAAGTGACCAGAGAGCAAGAGGCCATCTCCAAATATCCCTGACCCCACCACAGGATCTCTCGGCAGAGTTTCCAGGAGCACAGAGGGGAGGTAAGCAGGGAAGAGCTCAGATAGGCTCTTCTCATTCCCTCTCCCCAAAAAGAGACCTCGGTTGACACAGCACCTCTTCTCCATCTGCATAATTGGCTCTTCCCAAAGCTTTCACCCTCCTACCTGTCAGGGACAGAGGCTACGGAAGAGAAGGGAGATAAGGAGAGAGATTACCCGAGAGGCTCAAGGTACTATTGTCCCAACAGAGGGGAAGCTGGTGGCACTAACAATGAGGGGGGCCATGCACACATTCAGGGGAGATCAAATCTCTCCACAAACAGGCCCAAATTGGCCCCGTGAGGAGATGTGGCCTATGGCTTTCATCCTGCTGGCCTGATGAAAGACAGAGCCAAGATTCAAACCAAATTAAGCATGGATTTTGCTAAAACACCGGCTAAAGAGGGAGCTGAGACAGTGGCAGCTCTCCATCCTGCCTTAGTCAATCCTGTGCTCATCTCAGGAAAGCAGAGAGTGATTTAACTCACACCATGCAGGACAAAGGGCTGATCCTACCCTCTTGAGACACAGGCACCCCTAGAGCTGCCAGCAGCAGGGGTGGATGCATCCCCCTGATGTTCACTTCATTCTAGGGCTGCCAGTGGGACAGAGGGATGGAGCTCCTACCAGACCTCACCCAGGGTCCCACTGCATCCCCAGCACACCTTCCAAATCTCTCATGCACGGGGAGAAGCAGCACCATCCCCAAATCCCTGTACCTCAAAATCCTGCAGCAACTGAAGCAAACTCTCTACAGCTCACAAAACTTCCAGTTCCAGACCACCAGCTCCTGCTTGTATTTGGGGGCAGAATAGGGAGCAGAGCAGGAGGAGCGCCCAGCTACTCCCGACACCCCACAGAAGTACTAGGGGTGGGCCCAGGTTTCTCTGGAAAGGCACATGGTCTAAAACAAGAGGAACAGGCTCACTCCACATCCCAAGAGCCCAGTTCAGGACAGGACTGTGATCACCCAGCACCAGCACACACCTCATGGAGAAAGAAACTCAAACCTGGCTGAGGGGTGTCAGATCCCGACAGAGAGGCAGCAGCAGGGCAGCAGAAGCTGGGGCTCACACCAATGCCGGGGACACCATGGCCACCACAATCACAGCTGCTGGCTCAGAGCCACCCTGGGGATGTTAGAGAGCACGAAGGATGCTCAGCCCAATCCCAGCCCTCCTGCACTCCGAGAGCACGGCTGCTGCACACACGTGCATGCATCTGCTTGTGCCTTTCACATCCTCAGTGCGGCAATAAAACCCGAAACCGAGCCGGCCTCCCAGGCTCCAGGTCCCGCCAGGGAGGAGAGCTCTGCTCGCAGATTACAGCCCCACAAACCGGGCTGTAGCCTGGGATTAGTTGTTGTAACCTGAGCTCCGACTCCCACCCAGATTAGCTAGGAGGTACGGGGTGGGGGAAGCCACCGGACAAACTCAATAAAGCCACTCCTTGCTCCTAAAAAAACCACCTTCAGCGCTCTCTGCAGACAGCACAGCATCCAAAAATCTCGTGAAGGAAGCTGACCGTAGTTTGTGTCCACTACACGGCAAAACTGCAGACCACCTCTTCCCCTGCCAGGCACATGTGCTGAGTCCAGCCGCTGCTAGTTTACAGGAGTTAGGACATGAAAGAAAGGAGACGCACCCAAAATCCTGCTCCAGACACACAGAGCTGTCGCTGGAGCTGATGCAGCCTGCAGGATTGCACCCTCCCCATGCCACCTCCTACCCCGGGCTCGCTGCGGGCTGTGACAAAGTACCAGCATCCCTACCTAGGAGGGCAGCCCAGCACGGAACGTCAGCATCCGAGCCCTCAACAATTTGGGGAGCTTCCCAGAGCATCCCACAGCCCGCTCCTTCCCACTCTGACCCGACTGCTCAGGGGTGTGGGCAAGCTGGGTTTTGCCCTTCCCAAATGGAGAAGGAAATGAGCCGTGCCAGGAAAAGTCGGGATTGCTGAAAGAGCTGTCACTCGCACAGCTTCACCCTTCCCGCGGCCTGGCTCACCAGCATGAGGAGGTGGCCATCGCAAGAGGACACCCATGCCGGCAAGGGGCTTTGCGAGACTGGGCCCAGCACATTCGAACTCTCCCGCAGTTCCGAGCTGAAGAAGCAAACAACAACCGCAGGGGAAGGATCGGAGCCGAGGATAGCACCTGGGCACGCAGGGGCACCCACAGGGGAGCGGCGGCCACTCCAAGCTCCCGCAAACCCTCTCGCCACGGGAAATCCAGGTGGGGATAAGCAGCAGAGGTTCCCCCCGCCCAGTGCGAGCCCAGAGGGACGCGACGGAGCCTGGGGATGTTGCGAGCGCTCAGGGGGCTCGGGCCGGCCGCGGTGTGACCGCCCACGGCTCCCGCAGCCCCCGGGACTCATCCAGAGCCACCCTTACCTCGGGGCCTCCAGCAGCCTCCCCGTCAGTGTGAGCGCGGCCCCGCCACCGCCGCCGCCCTATATTGGCCGTGAGGGGAGCCCGCCTCCCGGGGGCGGCTCCGACCGGCCCAGCCCCGGCACGGCCCAGCCCCGGTACGGCCCAGCCCCGGCACGGCCCTGCCCCGGTACGGCCGCAAATCAGCTCGGCCCAGCCCCGGCTCGGCTCAGCCCTGCCCCGGTACGGCCCCGGCCCCGCCGGGTCTCCGGGAGCGGCAGCGAGGAGTGCGGTCAGCCGGGGTAGGAGAGGGGGTAATACTGGGACGGGGGGAAAGATAAGGAGGAGAGAAGAGGGAGGGAAGGGAAGGAGAGAGATGGAAGCGAGGGAAAGAAAGAAACTGAAGAGAAAAAGAGAGAAAGGGAAAAGGGAGTGAAAAAGAGGAGAGAATAAGAAATAGGGAGGGAAAAGAGAGAGAAAAAGGAGAGAAGGAGAGAAGAAGCGAGAAACTGAGGGAGGGAAAAGGAGAAAAATAGGAAAAAGGGAGAGAAAAAGGAGGAGAGAAAAAGAAGAAAAGAGGAAAAATAAAAAGAAAAATAGAGGAGAACAAATGGAGAGAAAAAGAGGGAAAAGGAGAAAAATAGAAAGGAAAAGAGGAAAATACAAAAAGAGAGGATAAATGAGAAAAGGAGAGGAAAGAAAAAGAAAAATAGAAGAGGAGAGAAAAAGAAGATGGAAAAAGAAAAGTAGAGAAAAGAGCAGAAAAAGAGGGGCAAAGAGAGAAAAAGTGAAAACAGATAAGAAGGTGAAAAAAGAAGAAGAAAAAGCGAAAAAATATAAAAAGTGACACAATAGGGAAAAGAAAAAATGGAGAGAAAAAGAGAGAAAAAGTAGAAAAAAGTACAAAAGAAGAGAGGGGAAGGGGAAAGATGATGAAAGAGGAGAGAAAGAAAGGGGAGGAAGAAGAAATAGAGGAAACGTGGAGAGAAAAAATATTTTAAAATGTGAAAAAGCAGAAAACAGATGTAAAAGGGAAAAAAATTAAACAGCATGTCTCTATTTGTTTTCTGTTTTGATTTGTTTTTTTCTCTGCCACAAAAAAGTATTGAGGGAGACAAGGCAATGGGAGGCAGCAGATTCTAACCTCTGCTCCCTCCCCAAGGGCAAGAAAAACTAATGCCAAGGAGAAGCAACAAGAAGCCAGGAAGTCACTGACTCAAAGTGAAAATCCCCTTCCTCCCACAGCTCCTGAGCACGGGGAAGGTGAGGGAAGTGGGGGTCAGCCAGGCTGGTTGTGCCAGGGAAAATTCTGGGATTGGATGTCCATCCACCTGCCAGCCCTGAGAGCAGCACTGACAGCTCCCAGAGATCTCCATCAGGTGAGCCAGAGCAGGGCTTGGCCCCCAAACCCTCCCCCTGAGCCCACACCAACCTACAGCTCCTAAATCACCTCAGCATGGCTGAGCCACTGCCCAGCCAGGACTTACAGCTTGGCTGATACCTTTGAACCATGACTTTCTGGAAGATATGGGCCTAAAGTTTAGCCCTTGAACCTGCCCCCACAAAGCGTTTTTGTATGCCAAAAGACACATAATCCTATATCCACAGGTAATTAAGAGGACAAGGGGGAATGGCTTCAAACTGGAAGAGAGTAGGTTTAGATGGGATACTGGTTAAAAATCTTCCCTGGGAGGTTGATGAAGCCCTGGCACAGAGAAGCTGTGGCTGCTCCTGGATCCCTGGAAGTGTTCCAGACCAGACTGGACGTGGCTTGGAGCAACCTGGGATATTGGAAGGTTGTCTCTGCTATGGCAGGGGGGGAACAGGGTGGGCTTTGGGGTCTTTTCTGGTTTGGGTGCCAGGGAACAAGAACAGAGGGATGAGTCTCTCGCTATCCCATGGATAGAAAGGGTGGGATGTCAAGTGCCTCATCTCCCTTCCTCACCCCCACTCTCCCTGGGTGAGGTCCTCCAAACTGCACAGCTGTCAGTGAGCAAAGTGTTTCAGCATCTGCTTTAATTCTAAGTGCTTGCCCAAGTCTACAGATGTTGGTGGGATTGAAGCATCGTGATGTCAGAGAGCAACAGGATTAGGTTTAAAAATAAGTATGGACTGAAGAACTTGGCTAAATCAGGCTCTGAAAATCCTAGAGGGTAACAAAAAACAAAACTAGAAACACTCTAGCGGCACTCTGGTCGCTTGGCCAAAAAAGCAAGTGTAGTGCTTTTGCCTTACTTGGAGTGCCAGAAAATAACACCAAAACATGCCAAGTCTTCCACAGCCCTCTAAAAATACCAGCCAGCACCTGGAACCACAAAGCTGCTGGATGTTCAGGAGTCACAGGCAACCTCCCCTCTCCTGCATTTTGCTAAGGGCAGAGCCCTCACTGCTGTCTCTGGGTTCCTCCTTTCAGGTATCATTTTATACGGTGCACGCTCCTCACAGGAGAGGCAGGGCCAATTCCCTTTTCCTTACAAAAACTGTATTTTGCTCAGTGTTCAGGCATTAGAAATCTGCACAGTACAAAACCACCTCCCTAGAACAGAGCAAACAGAGCTGGAAACCTCAGATACAATCAGCAGAAGGTCGAGGTGTTGCCTGCTTGCCATGATTAATTGGTATCTGCCACCAATCCAAGTAGGTGATCCAAGTGATGTGATTGCAGATTGCAGTTGCTGTGGCCAGCAGCTCCTTGGAGATGCAGCTGTTCAGGTGATCCATCACCCAGTGAAATGAGACAGGCTGGGAAAACTGGGATTGTTCAGCCTGGAAAATAGAATATTCTGGGGAGACCTTAAAGCGCCTTCCAGTACCTGAAGGGGTTCCAAGAGAGTTGAGGAAGGACTTTGGATAAGGGGAAATAGCTTCTCACTGCCAGAGGACAGGATTGGATGGGATCTTGGGAAGGAATTCTTCCCTGTGAGGGTGAGGAGGGCCTGGCACAAGGTGCCCAGAGAAGCTGTGGCTGCCCCTGGATCCTTGGAAATGTCCAAGGCTAGGCTGGAGGGGGATTGGGGCAACCTGGGATAGTGGAAGGTGTCCCTGCCCATGGCAGGGGTTGGGATGGGATGAACTTAAAGGTCCCTTCCAACTCAAACCATTTTATGATTTAGGAAAGCAAAACTCTGCACTTTTCATCCCATTACGGAGAAGTCTGTGGCAACATATCAGTGCTGGGCAAAATGCAGCCCTGAAAGCCAGATCACTGCTTTGGTCTGCAGTTGTATTTTGTTTAACTGCCTGAACTATAGCACTATATTCTTTTTTTCTCCAAAAGCACAAGTTTTTACTAAGGGGAGTAGGGGAGAGAAAAGATCCTTAATTTCTCTTAAAGTCCTCACAGCCTTTCCCTATTGACTTTGGGAACGTGAGCTGAAAGCACCCTCCCTTTCTCTAAAGGCTTCCCTTTCCAGCTGGGAGGCAGATGGAAGCTGACACCCAGTCCTGCCTACCCAAATCAACAGCAAAATTAAAAATAAAAATTAAAAAACTCAAGTTGGCAGCTTTGAGTGCTGGGAAGACACAGGTTTGGGAGTAAGAGAGAAAGCCAAGAAGGCAAAGTGCAGATTCTGTTGGGTGGGGGAGCATTTTGATTGCACAGCACGTATCAGAATGGGACAAAGGGAAATATTTCTCCCATTGCACAAGAGAGGCTTTGCATGCAGCAGGAGCGAGGTGGGAGCAGCCTCATGCACAGACAGAGAACAGTGCCAGGAGAGCAGACACCCACCCGGCCATGACAAAGCCCGGCACAGCCCTGGAGGAAGCCCAGCTGTGATCCTTGAGGTGTCCAAAGGCGAAGCCAAGCTTCTTGCAGGATGAGCACGCAGTGCCCGCTTCCTCCCTCTGCCAAGACAACCCTTGTCCTCTCCTGGTCACGTTCCTCGCTGTATCTCTGGGTGGATGGATGGATGGATGGATGGATGGATGGATGGATGGATGGATGGATGGATGGATGGATGGATGGATGGATGGATGGATGGATGGATGAGCCCCTGCACTAACAAAAGGAATAAATGGATGACTGCATCAGGAGTCACCTCTGGGGTGGCAGCAGAAAGGAAATGAGTGGTTGGCATTTCCAGCAGGCAGCGGCCACGGTACTGCCTGGCTTCACTTCCCCAGCAGCAGGGAACAATTAGGGCATTTAATGCCAAATGGTGCCTCCAGAAACGTCAGCAGCCTCAGAGAAGCCCCAGGACTGATCTCCTCTCCAGCTCTGTTCTGTCCGGTCTGGAACAGACGCATGATGAGGAAAGCAAGGCAGCTCCAGGAAACCAGAGTCTTCCTCTGCACAGGGAGGGAGTGACCCAGAGGTGCTCAGGGGGTGGGAAAGCCAGCCCTAGAGAAACTGTGGCAGAAAGAAGCTGACTTCTTAAAAGTGGAGAGAAAATAAGGAAGAGAAGTGCATGGAGAGCCTGCCAGGGCAAACACAACCCATTCTAGGGCAAGGCTTTTGCTTCCCCTAGCCTAGCCTAAAATACTAAACCAAGCAATAAAAGAGAAATCACAGCTCAGGACTTCCCTTCCTCCCCCACACCACCCACCTGTTAGTTCAAAGGTTCATGAGATATTATATTTTTATTGCAAAAAGCCACTCTGGGGCTTGTTTCCATCTCTGCTCCAAGGCTGCATTTTCAGCTTCAGCACCACAACAGTAAGTACCAAATTGAAGAGGAAGATTTTCCAGCATAAACCTGAGGCTGTCACAGGCTTCCAGCATCTGCAGTTTGAGGCAGCACAGGCTGAAAGCTTTGTGAGAAGCTGCCGGGAGAGTTCTGTGTTTTCCAGGCCCTGTCCAGCCTGGGGATGCTGCCGTCAGCTCTTGCCTCCTGACAAGTGACGGTGAGCAGCTCTGATTCAGAGAGACAAATCAAAGCACACAGTGCTTCATGTGGCCTTCTTCAGCTGGGCCACCCAGGCTTTTAACCATTCTCTGGCTTTGTCCACCCAAAGACAGAATCACAGAATTGTTTAGGTTGGAAAATGCTTCCAAGATCATCAAATCCAACTTGTGACCAATCCCCACCTTGTCACTCAGCCCAGAGCACAGAGTGCCACATCCAAGCATTCTTTGGACACCCCCAGGGATGAAGGAGAGAGACAGAGCAGGAGAAAAGTCTAAGGCCTTGTCTGCCTGCATGGCAGGGCATTTTCTGTCAGTCCTAGCAAGTTTTCCCACAGCCAAGCAATAATACAGCAACAATTCCAGCAGAATTTCCATGAGGAAAGGGCTGGCAGAGCAATCAATTTGCTATTTTCAATGCAATGGGAGCTTTCAGGAGAAATCAATTGGTGGTGGAATTAGGAATATGACCTGTGTAGCCAATAATTATAGAAGATGGGTCTCCTCTTCACAGTTCATTTCCATCTTGCCCTTTCCACTAAATAAAGGTGTTACCGATGGATGTTATTTGCTGCTTCATAATCTGCTGTCAGAGGCATTACTGCCATTTATTTGAGAGTGTGCCAGAATGTGACCATGAGGAGGATAACATCAAACCTCAAGCCAGAAATCCTGCCTGGAGCAGCTAAGCAGGCAGCAGAGATTTTTTTCACAGACATTGATTTTTACATAAACATTATTCAAAAACTCCTGTCCTTACAGTGCACTCTCGGATTATCAGTGAGACATGAACATGGCAAGGGTAGGTTTTGACAGGAGCCATGCTATGGAAATCTGCATCAGCAGCAAGTGGTAGGCTGTGGACAGGGAGAGGAAGGCAAGGAGCTGGAATTAGGATGATGGCATCCCCCCCACCTTTGCTTGCTTCCAGGGGAAAGAGCCCTGCTAGGTGTAAAACAACTAAATGTTAGAGGCCAGTAAGAAATAAAAAATTCATTAAATCATAAATCTTCTGGAAAGGGAATCTACTGGGGAGATTATATTCACTTTTCATGGACATATTAATTCAACAGTGGCATATCATATTGTTCTCTGCAGGGGAAAAAAGACATATTGTTTTAAAGTCTGATATTTTGAGCAGTCCTTGAGGAAGGAAACCAAATATAATCTTGGCAAGGGATACCAAGTGTATGAGCACTGAGGAAGGGACATTAAACGCAGGGCCCAAGTCCCAGCTGCTGAAAGTCAGCGTGGTTTGACTGCAGTTCTTGGAGCTAAGTCCATGCATGGAAGCTGAGAGTGAAGGTCACCTCCATTTAGCCACAACTCCTTGACAATGTAAAGTAAATGAACACAAATGGTAACATTTTACTGTCAACAGTCACTGTTTGCCCACCAGCAAGCAGGTGAGAAGACAAAGACATTACAGCTGCTTTCATTTAATATTTGGTGGTTGGGAACTGTCTGGTCATCTCCTTCTGGATTGCTTCTGGCTCAGGAGTGGAAATCACCAAGCTCTCCTGGATCTCTGTCCAGCCAGACACTCAGGATTTGGGGAGAACTGGGGAGAACTCAGTAACCAGCTGCAAAACAGGGGCTCTCCAAAGCCCCGCTCCAGCTTTTTCCCAGCCTAGGCTCCCTACATGCCTGGTCTCCATTCTCCAGGAGACTCCAGTGACATGTGCCAGATGCTCCTGCTGTAGATCCAGCCCCATCTCCCACCTAAATTGCATCATATGGAGGCAAATAAAGCCCTGTCTCCCTCGAGAGCCCTTTCCTGGCAGACACCTTGCACACAGCAAGGTCTCACGAAGGCAGCTTCTGCAGTATGGGGGAGGACATACCTTCCACAGGTATGGTCACACTCTACCAGCTTCCCACCTGTCTCCTGACCACACAAATCTCATGTTCCTTTGAAAGAGGAGCATCCCTGCTCCCTTTTTTTCTCCCTACCTGTCTCCTGGAGTGTATCTTTCCTCAGGAGAAACCTATGGATTGTAGGAAAACACCTCATGGAATAGCTTCAGGAAGGTTTTCAGCAAACACACAACTCAGTGTACAGTAACTGCTCATGCCCATGGCCTTCCCCTGTGCTAACTCACCTCAAAGGAGTTTATTCCAGAGGAACAAGGGGAGAGGACAGCTTAAGCTCCCCACACAAGATAACAGGGACCACTGAGCGGCTCTTGCACCATAAAACAATCAATGCCTGTTTGACCCCGTCACACTCTCAGCCCGCTCAGGCACAGATAACCCAGCCTGACCCATCAGAAAAGATGGGATTTGCTTATCACTCAGACTGCATGGACCACTCTGCCCAAGAGAGCTCACACGTACAAGCTCCTGCAGGACTTCTCGCTCTCCTCTTCCCCTCTGCCCAGCTATCTCACCGACAGCTTTCCCAGCATCCATCCCAATGAGGTGTGAAATTTGAAGCATCACCAAACTGCACACGGGGCTGTCCCTAGGTAATTACATGAGCAGATAAAATAAAAAAGGGCTGATTAAACATTAGCCATGAGCAGGCAGAACAACAAAGGCAGTGCACCTGAACCACAAAGACTCTTAATGCAGCATTTAGTCAGCTGGACCTTAGTTGTATATTTGCCATGTGGATTCAATACCTCCTTGAGATGGAAAACAGGAATAAGCCCCTATTTTTTTCCACATGTGGGCCAGACCCCGAGTAGAAACAGGCAGTTCATACTAGCCAAACACTTGGACATTTAATTGCTGCTGCTGAGGTCCTTAGCAATGGCTTTAGGTTCAAGGCACACTGGCATCATAGCCCAAAACCATAGGAAGTCAGAGAGGTTTTAAACTACTCAAATTATCCAGTGTGAGCATAAGAAGGAGACAATGTGGGCTTTAGCTTCTGTCCAGGGCCCCTGGAAAGTTAATCCTAACTGATCACACCGTTTCTTTTCTTTTCTTTTTTTTCCACAGAAGAAATAAACAGTCTTTTGTACCAAACAAAATAAGGCTGCCTTATTTTGAAGAAGATTTATTACCCAGGCTAAAACCATGAGTTCATTCTGGTTTTGTCCCAAATCTTCAAAGCAATGTTTTGCACTTCATGACACAGTTTCAGCTGGTTCTGCCTCTGTGCCAGGCAGTCCCCAAAAGACATCTCACTTTTCCTTATAAAAAATAATAAATCCATCTCATCAGTTGTTTAAAGCCAGCACAGCAAATTCCACATAGGCATGTGAGAGCCGTGCAAACACATCCATAAGGACTAGCTTCCCTGCAGACCACAAGCATCAGCAGTGTTGGGGCTTGGAGTGATCTGGTCCAGTAGAAGATGTCCCTGCTTATGGCAGGGGGGCGGAACAAGATGAGCTTTCAGGTCCCTTCCAATCCAAACCATCCTCGGATTCCGTGGTGTGACACTGCTCAGTGAAGGGAAGTGACTGGTGAGTGACAAAAGCTGCTGAAATAAGGATTGCTCAGTGCCTTCCCGGCACCAACAGGGGTTCTGTTGTACTGAGCCAAAACCTCGAAGTCATTACAATGTCACTCTGTCTTTGGATCCCATATCCTGCGGGGGGAATCTTCTGGGAATGTATTTTGGTTGATACTTGGGTCAAGGCGAGTTCACTTGACCTGAAAATAAATCCAGGCAATCTCGAGCTGAAGAGCGATTGACTACTGTTTGCAATACAATAAAGTAAGCAGATCAAACTCGGCTGATAGCCAGGGTTAACATAAATCCAGGAAAAAAGGGGAACAAGAAGATTCATTCACCACCACGACAAAGGGGATATTTTTTTACATTGGCACAGTTCAGAGCAGTGACTGAAAAGCACTTCCCAGGCAGCACTTTTAGTGTCCCATATGGTGTGTGCTGTTTAGCTGTGCTGGTATCTCTCCAACAGACTGGCAGCAAGATAAGAGTTACACCACTGGGATCTGTGTGATTTTTTTTTTTACCATTTTTAACGTCACTAGCAGGAGTTCCTTTGCTTGCACACAGGGCAGCTTTTGTGAGAGGTATTTTATATGGATCCCCAAGGAAGGGTCTCAGTGGCCAGGCTCTGAGCTCTATTGTGTACACGTGTGTGAAATAACTCCATGCAACTTTTAGTTTACAGTCCAGGCTGCACTCACTGCAACTCCAATCTGAAATCTTCTCCTGGCTCACTTACTGCTACCTTCACTGAAGTTAGCCTTTCTCCTCTTCCAGCAGCTGTCAAAATGTTTGTTGGATAAAGCAGGTTTTGATCCAGCTGATAATTCCCAGATCCCTACCCACACTGCAATACATCCTCAGAAAATGTGGACATCCCCCCAACTCTCCTCCTTCCCAGGGCATAGCCCCGGAAGCAGCAGCTTGATCCAGCAGCTCTTTGCCCTCAACACAAACCCCACTAAACAAATATTCCAGCTCCTCAACGAGGCTGGTTGTTCAGCAAACACTCAGGAGGATCCTCTGCCCACCCAGCAGCCCAAGCACAGTAATTTGGCCATTTTCCCAAAGTTCCAGCTTATCAGCAAAGCTGTCCCACGAGGATGTAATGAATACATCCTCCAGAAGAAGCTGTGGGTAATGACAACAGCTAGTGATGCTTTGACATCACCTTTTTCTGTCCCTGCTAAGCCTCCTCAGAGCTCTCCTAGCACAAGCTTTTGTGCATTTGCAATCTAGAACAGCTGGTTCATCTCCAGATACATATTAAATGGAGTTTGGTCCTTCTGCTGGCATTCATTATCCACTCCATTTTATAGTAAGGAGTTGGTCAAATCCTTCCAGCTTCCCCAGACAAAACCAGCCAGGGTAGCTGCTTTCAGGAGATGAGGGAGGCCTCTGTGGGAAGACATGAGTGCCACATTCCTCATTTGAGTGCAACTATTTCTAAACACAGACCAGGGAAAGCTGCATATTTATTTTTTTTATTGCATTAAAACCCATTTTATTAACCAACTGGTACTTTAATGTGGATGATGCCTTTGTTTATAAAATAAATTATGCTGTTTCTTCCCATCTCCCACTGTGATTGCACGATTCTTGGTCAGATTGTATATTGTTTGATCTAAGAATGTATAAACTCCACTAAACAAAGCTGCAATAGAAAGTTGAATAATAAGTCGAGACTCCAACCTCTCTCAGGGAAAAAAAAGGTGAGTTTGACAAAGTAACATGCTGAGAGAGCCTGGGAATCTTTCTGATGGAGTAGAGTATTTTAAGAGGGGCTGAATATTCCAACTCAGCATTTCCCATCTGCGCCTCTTAAAAGTGACAGGAACTTCACCCCTGACTCAAGCAAAATCTTCACAAATTTGGACGTCTTTTACAACTGTGTGAAAATTAACACTTTCACTTGCAATTAGCAGTGCCACAGCCCTGTTCACACTTTTGCTGCAGAAACAAGCTGCATATGAATATTCACAGTCAGGCAATGTCATCTTGGAAAGGCAAGTGCTGGGAAGGGCTTTACTTGTCTCTCCTTCAGACAGAAGAAAGGCATAGATCAGTCTCTACACAGGGGCTTTGCAGGTAGTTGCCACTGCTCATAGAGCTCTGCAACAATCATGGAATGGTTGGAAGGGACATTAAAGTCCACCATTCCACCCCCTGCCATGGGCAGGGACATCTTCCACTATCCCAGGTTGCTCCAAGTCCCCTCCAACCTGGCCTTGGACGCCTCCAGGGATCCAAGAACAGCCGCAGCTTCTCTGGGTGCCCTGTGCCAGGGCCTCCCCACCCTCTCTGGGAAGAATTCCTTCTCAATACCCCACCTAATTCTGCCTTCTGGCAGTGGAAAGCCATTCCCCCTGTCCTGTCCTACATGTCCTTGTAAAATCACTTCTCAACTAGCTAGTGAGAATTTGCTCTGCTGAGGCAGGTCTAGCCATTATGCATGTGGAAATTCAAGTATTTTTTAAGGGACATATCTTTCCTTCCCAAAAAGTACCCATCATCACAGTAGCTGAACTTCTCAACCCCTCTGTGTTTGCAGGACCATCTTAACACTCCTTTTTATAAGTCAGTTCCACTTAGAACAGCAAAAACATGAGCAAAACCATCCCTGGAGATTTTCCAGCTGTCAGGAGAGGTCCCAGCAAGGAGGAGACCTGCCCAGTCTTTATCCACAACCTGCCCCTTCTCTGCTCAGGTGCCAAGTGCATCGCAGTCCCTGCACAGCTCATGCCACTAAAACCAGTTGGAAAAGAGGGAGAATTACTGGTTTTAATATCATAAGCTTGACAGAAAGGGAGTTATGCAATTCTTTTTAATGCAGCAGTCTTTAAGGTAAAGCTGTGGCTATTTCAACTCTCAACATCTTTCCTGACCAATAAAGTGCAATAAAGCCTAAAGGAGCACAAGAAGTGTGGGAAAGAGAAGGCACTAAGGAGAAGAGGTAGGAAAAACTCCAGTACTGCCTCATGGATAGTCCCATTTCAAAGTACATTGCTTATGGCCAGGCAGTGAAAGCCAAAATTATTAACTCAACCAGATCTGGAGCAGAAGCTCTGCCTAGAACTTTAAAAATCCAAGTAAAATGTCATTCCTTGGTGGTGTTCCATCCTTGAGCCAGTCTGAAGTCATCCCCAAGATCTGATGAGTGGTGTTCCATGACGTCCTGAAGAGCCAGAGGCCACCCTCCTCCACCCTTTCCAGGAAGGATGGGCCCATCCTCTCCTCTCTCTTCAGGACCTTCCCTTTCCAGGATCTACTCCAACACTTTTCAGCTGCACCAAGGCATAAAAGATAAAAAGAGTACCCATTTTCCACTGTCAAAGAAAAAAAGGATATTCCCTGAGGCTCCTTTCCACTCTCTAAACTGCCAAAAATTTGTTATCTACCAGAATGGAAAGCCAGTAGGAAATCTGGAGCTCTCTGAAGTTCATCAGTGGAAAATGGTGGAGCCCTTGGTGTCCTCAAGGAAGCCAAGACAGTGGAAAGCAGAGAACCATGGTCCTCAGAGTTTAAAATATTTACTTAAAACTGGATGCCAGGAAGGTGAACCAAAATAATGCCTGAAAAGACAGAGTGGCTATTTAAGGGATGGAAAGACAGATTGTAATTACAGGGTCATGGGATAAATTTAACATGGCTCATCTGAAACAAATGGAGAATCGATTAGGCATCCAAAATGAAACAAACACCTCTAAGTCCTTTACTAACTCTTACTTGGAGTAGCAGAAGAAATTCAGTTTTAAAAGCAAATGTCTTCTCACTTTGCAGAAAATTTTATAGGGATGAATCAGGTACTAAAGTTCTTGCTAGCAGTGGTTTTGCTTGGCTGCATTAAAAGCAAACAAATAAACAAACCAAAACCACCCCAAACAACTCCTTGATTTAAACTTCAGGCTAGCCCTGGAAAATTCCCAGCCCACCAATAGAGCTGGTGAGGAGCGTTCCAACAGGCAGACCTCAGGCAGAAGAAAGGTTTTCCGACAAAAAAAAGTTGGGTTTCATGGAAATATCATCATGGAAATATTTTCTGTTTTCTAGCATGTCAAAAATTGAAGGAAAAACATCTTAATTTTCAAGGTTAAGTCATCGTTTGGTCTAGATCAGCTGCTGTTCCCCGCCCTTTGTGGGCGAAACTTTCTGCTGGAGCTCCCTTAACAGGATTCATCCAACTCTCTCCCAGGAGAAACATTGCTTCCTTGGCATCCCTCCTGTATCCTGAGAAACACAGTCCAGCCAGAGGAGAACGGAGGCAGCTGCTCCAGGCTCTTGCACAGAAACAGGAGGACTTAATCATGCTCTTGACACGAAAAAGAAAAGGATACATTTGGTTCTGAAGCCAAGCTGCAATGATGAGTCAGGCACAGCGCTGTAATCGGCACACACCCTCTGCTGGCTCCAGAAGTGAGGAGCAGAATTTATGGGTTATTACATGGAACCAGGAGACATCAGGATTGCCACCAGGCCAACTGCCATTTCTGCCAGTTCCTCTAAATCCTCTGGATCCCCCAACATGCTATGAATGGCCAGATGGATGAAGCAGAGGGCAAAAGGCACTTCCAACGGCTCGGCAAGGCCTTCACTGAGCAGTCCATTGTTGAGCAAGAGGCCCACACATGATGATTGGTCTTGCAAAACAAACCTTACAAACAATTTTGGGACTTTCCTGGGCTATCAAGACATTTTGGCTCATCCTTCAGGATCTGGCATGACTACTTATTAGCACAGACAGGTGTTTGGGTAGCAGAGATGGCCAACCATGGTAGGGCAAACATCTGGTGCCCATGACCAGTTGCTCCAGAACACCTCCTTGTGCCTTGGACACACTGGGAAGACAGAGCAAACCAAGGACTGATTTAGGGCAGTCCCTGGGACTCAGCATTGGTCTCACAGTGTGTTTGCAGAGAGCAAAAGGTGCTTCTCAATGTGTCTGGGCTATCAGTAACTCCTGGGATTGCCTAGGAGTTCAGGGCAGGTCAACACACCAGCAAAAATTCCCGTGCTCCAGAGATCACCATTCAGCAGTCAGTGGTATTTACTTCATCCCTGAGTCATACAACCACTGTTAGCTCTGCATCAGCTGATTTAAGCAGACAGGGATATGCTGATGGTATCTCAACCCCTCCAGACTTGTTTTGTCAAAGGACCATCACACCCTGCCTTACCTTCAAGGATTTGCTAGCATTCAGCCTGGAAGAGCAGTGAGCTAGAAATCCCAGGGTGGAGCCAGAAATAAAGATTCCTCTCTGTTTACTAACTGAATTGCAGTCTCTTGGCCTTCTCACTCAAGAAAAACTTACCTTCGTAAGATTGCAACCGGCACTTACATCCCCGTAACAAATCCACACAGAACCTGAATGAGCCAGATTAAATGGCTACGAGTGTTTTCGAGGTCGTTGAAGTCAACAGAGCAAATTTCCTGTTGGACTTCTCTCAAATAATGTAAAACAAAGCCATTTATTTACTTCAAAAAGTATCTGGGATGACATAAGCCTGCTCTCACCAGCAAGAGGCCAGTGAGGCTTGCAATCCCTTGCATACATTTGGTCATTGAGATCTTCTCCAAGTTACAAGTGGAACTTCACACTTTTGGACAGCTGCTTTTGGAATCCTGTAGGACCTGATGCTACCAGCTCAACATCAACCAGCTTATCAAGTACTTAAACAGAAACAAAACTACTGAGGGTGAAGAGGATTCAAGAAGCAAAATTACCATTTTTAAAATCTTTTCAGTGTAAAACCTGCCACACTTGTCCAGGAAATTCTGAGACTCATTCCTACTTTCTTTTTCTCCTTCCTGCAGGTGACGTGATGGTTTTCCTGTGAGCCTGGTGCATGTCAATGCCATCTGGAAGGACCCTCGTTCCTGGATATTCACAAATATTTTATTGCACAGCTGAAAAACATGAGAAAGAATAAATTATGAAGCATCTTGAGCAATCAGGCACTCCCACGAGGCAGTTAAGATACTTTCAGGAATAATGTACAACTACGTTACAAAGCCTCTTGTTCTTCAAAGCAATGCTGATGCTGCAGAAAATGATAAATCAATACTGCAGAGGGCTTTCAAAACTGCTTGTTCCTTAGGGTTTATGAGGGGGCTGTGATGTCCAAGTTAAACATAGGGGTTGCGTGCCTCCAGACCTATGTTCTTCCCTTCTGTGGGCTTTAGGCTGCCAAATCAAATGCCAAATCATGAAGCAGGCTTAGTTCCCCTGGAGGACTGACATCCCCATAGAAATAGCTTCAAAAAGGGTTCAGAAGATGTAGGTGCACCCCAAGAATGTGAGACATTGTGCCTTACAGACACAAAGCCATCTGAAGTACTGAGGGGCAGCAAAGCTTTGACACACGGAGAGTCACAAGCTGCTGGTGACACGGAGCTATTGGCAGCTGCCCAGCTCATTATGCCCAGCCATTCTTTGAAGGCTATCATTCTGTGGAACAGAAATCAACACCCCACACACTGCTATGAGCTAAGCCCGGGGCTGAGACATTGGATCACTGGGAAAACAAGGAAGGGGAATGCTGGAAGTGGGATAACACACAGGAAGCAAGCACAGCCTCGCCTGATCCTGCAATACAGAGTGAAAAAAGGAAGCCAGGAACACAGAACCTTCAGGTTCCTGCTGCAGGGGGCCTGATTTGTGGTCCCTCCACACAAAGGCAGGTGCTGCTGATGTGTCCTTTCCATCACCCTGTGTGGCCAGGATGATGTCATCAGCCCCGTGTCAGACTAAGGGCTCTTACAAACACTGCCTCCTCTCCAAACCAACAATCACTTAATACAAAAGCACTCCTTTATCATTACAATGTCATCCCAAATTGCACAAGAAGCACACCTTCAAGGGAAGCATTCTAATATTGATTACTCCCAGGGACCTGTGTTAGCAATGGATGAAGAAAGGCTTTAACCACATCCGACAGGATCACTGTTGTCCAAGGCTTTGGATCTCTTTGTTGCCCTGTCAAGACACTGCTCTGACCCGCTGGGCTTGTACCCCTCAATGCCAGAGACTGGCTCCAGCTGCTTTTCATCGCTGTCCAAGAAATTATTACAGAAGACTTCATGCAATTAGGCCTCAAAAATGGGGATGTCAGTCCTCCAGGGGAACTAAGCCTGCTTCATGAAAGCCACTTCAGCCTTTGCTTTCACTGCACAAGGTGTTTTTTTTACCCTGAGGATTTCTATCAAAGCAAGACACTAGTCAAGACACAGCAAGCCAGTCTAGTTTTTACCTCTTTGTAACTCATCAAGGTGAATGCCAGTGGAAAAAAAATAAAAAAAATTTCAGAGGTGACCAGGCACACAGATGGCCATCTAAAGTTACATACTTTGGTACAAGAAAAATAAAAAACCCACCCCTCTGATTTTAGTAAAAGCAAACCTGCTCTGTCTCAGCACCAGGACTCCATTTAGAAATCAGCGACGGGAATGTAATGAGGTGCACAAAGCCAGTGCTGGCACACCTCATCCACAGCCTGGATGAAGGTTCCTTCCAGACCCAATTCCCTGCTGGCTGGCCTGGGGAAGGCCAGTTTCAGGGCCATGTTTCCCAGGGTGGCTCCAGCATCTTGCAGGATTTGAGGCACGGGCTGCAAGCTGCTGATCTTGCACACAAGGAATAGCAGGGGGAGGATGGATAGGGATAATATTTATTCTGAATGTATCTGCTACCAAAGCATGCTTCAAACCCAGCTGTGCAAACAGAGAAAGCAAGGAGAGGTATCTCTGGTGGAGCCCAGCTCTGCATGGATGGTAGATGAAGGAAATTCAAGGCTCTGGATAGCACACTCCTTTTTCCTCCTCCATCCATTCCTGACCCTCCCTGATCGCTGCAGCCTCTCAGGTTGAAGGCAAATGTGGGGCATCCCCAGAATTAAAAGCCTGCCACGTTATGACTGCTTTAAATAACACCTGCTGAATCCAAGCTGCTGCACCTGGCATGTTCAACACCCACCTGGACTGAAGCTCCAAATCAAGATGATGCTCCCATCTCAGCAGCCCATGTTGAAATCCCAAGGCTGACAGGATTAAGGAGAGGAGACAGGAGATGCCACTTCACCACTTCCCTCAGCATCTTCCTCCGAAGAGCTTAAGCCTTCTTATGTGGCCAAAATGTCTCCTGCATTTTCTCTAGTCTTGAAAAGCAGCAACAAATTGAGACAAGGTGAAGAACTAAAGCTTTCAAAAGTTGCAGCTGACATTTTGGAGAGATCCAAGCTATTCCCAAAAGGGAAACTGTTCCATCTTGAGGAAAAAAACCCTTTACATCTTGCATTTTGGCTGGGCTAGACTCCTACAACATTTACAACTCACAGGCAATTTATGTTGCCCTATGCAGCCTATGCCTATGCAGCACCTGCTCACCCAGGTCATCCACCACTCCCCAGCTACCCAGGCATCCCATGAAATGTAGGATGAATGTGGGCCAATCCTTTCTTTTTCCCCTCCTGGATATGACTCTTAGTTCCAAACTTAAAACAAAGAAAAGCTGAATATCTTTCATCCTGAATGACTGCAGGATTTCACTGTAGATGTTTTATCTGAAATATTTTCTAAACATCTTCACTCAGCAAATGAGGACTGAGCTTGTAACTTCTTATTGTGCTTTACATTTTTATTGTGTCTCTGAAATGAAGACATCATAAAATTAGTCTTGATCCCTTTCTTTACCTAACTCTGTGTTCAGGGGAAGCAACAGGATGAACTAAAATACAAATTTACAGATATAATTCATATTTAGCTTTAGGGAGGGATAAAGCTCTTCACTGCTGGACATTTTGACACAGTATTTCCTTACTGTGGATGATCCAATCTGCAAAATTTCCTTTCCTTTTCAGTCTGGATATAAAATGCCAGTGATCCAGAGGATAGAAATATTTTTTAAATGTCCATTTTTTTCTGGTCCTCACCAACACAAATGAACTGTCAGAAAACAAGATAGAAGATGAGGAGTTGATTCTTGGCTGAACTACAATTAAGTTGTAGCTTTCTCTTCACTTCCAGAGCTTTATTAGGCAGATTTTATTTGATGAAATCAATTATATGGCAGGCTGGAGATAAGTTAGGGAATTAGCTTTGCTTATGCTAATGCCTATCACTCCAAGGTGGTTTTGCCTGGGAAGAAGGTGTAGAATTTAATGTGATTTATTTAGGAACAGGCCTCATTACTGCAGGAGGGGAAGACGGCTGCAGGAAGGAAAGGTGAGGGCAGAGCTCCTCAGGACAATCACCTGTGGCATCTGCTCATTTTCTAATATATTTTTTCCCACAGCACACAGAAGTTTTACAGGCATTTTGAACACTAGGAGAGGCAGGGAGATGTCAATGACTTCTGGAGCTTTTGGTTGGGGTGGTTTCATCCCTTGCTGGACTAACTCTTGGCTTCCTTATTTTCAGTTCTAGTTAATATAATACCAGAACTAGAATACTGCAAAAGGGCCTGACAGAGCCTGTGCTAGAGTGAGGAGAAATTGCTTTCCTCTCTTCTAAAAATGGGTCACCGAGCTTAATCCAGCAGGTGCTAAGGGCACAAGTTTTCACTGTTGCTATTAACCTATCTCATCTTGAGATCCTTTGGAATTAAGCATCTCTGGAGAGGAGTTAAAGCCTTTCAGTACCCATTTGACGCTGGACAAAATCAAAGGCAAGTCCAAAGGCTTCCCCTGGATCCAGGAGGGGACAATATCTGCTAATGATGGTGCCTGCAAGGCTCATGGTCACACTGAGCTGGATACAAAGCTTAGGAAGCACAACTGGTGCTAAGTGCCACCTCTCCTTCCAGCTGCATCACTCAGACTGGTAATAAACTGGAGGCACTGGTGGTAAGAGGCCCCTTCCTGAGCTGACTGGACTTGACACAGAAGTCTTTCAAAAATTGCTCAAGTGTCCTCTTGCAAACCAAGATTTTGGAGGCTTCCAGTACTGCTTGATAAAGCAACACATTTCCAGAAAAGGCAAAACCAAATCAGCAAAGTCAAACCTGAGGTTTTGTTTGCTTTAGAGAACACGAACCAGCCCCCAGGTATGAATCCTTATCTGGTGCCTCTAACAGACTGGATCCCTGTCTTTGCCTTGCTCCCCGATTTTCCTCCACACAGGCTGGCCTCTGAAGAGTCCTCCTGTGGCCACATGAAAGGCTTTTCACACCCCTGCATGGCACCAGCCCTTAATGCAGCCCAAAAGTCAGAGCCACTATCAGATCCCTTCTGGCTGAATCAGAGCTCAGGCTGCTCAGCGTTGAGGCTCCGACACAGAGCCTAAATGTACCGTGTAGAAATCTGGAAACAGAGGCACTTAGGGTTTTAATAAATGGAGATTTACTTGATTTGAAGCTCAACATCAGATTTCTGCTGTACTTAAAGTAAATACCATCCATTAATGAAGAAAACATGAGGTGATTTTTTTCTTTTTCATAAAAATAAACACACAAGAAATTTACAGCCTACGGCTTGGAGCTTTCTAAGGATTGCTTTTAATAAATTGAATGTGTACCCACTGTAAGGCATGGAAATGCATTTGACTGGGGAAAAAAATGCTTGTTCCAGAGCTTCTTCTCCAGTTTGACAGAAAGGCTGCCAAGTTCAGACTGCCCAAGCTGGGACACATCAGGGATGTTCCTACAGCTTGGCACTGCACTTGGAACCACACAGACCAAGCAGAGAGTGGGGAGCAAAGCTGAGAAGGTGATGGAAGTTTTTTTAAAAAAAGGAAAGGAAGAAAGAACAACCAAAACTTCCTGATGGCTTTCCCAGCTGATACCAAATACCAGGACCAGCTGGTTGCTGGTGGATAGAGTCCACACAAAAGTGAGGGGTCTGGTTTCTGTCAGCCACAGCAACAGGGAACAGGCTGAGCCCCACAAAAGGCTTGCAGCAGTGTTTGGGGAAAGCATGCCCAAGGAAAGCAGACTCATCCCCATGTGCCGACAAGGGACACCTGCTTGTCACCAGCACTTCTGTGGTGACCAAGGATGGCATGTGAGGGCACACAGTACCAGGGGTTGGTGACCAGAGAGAGGGAAGGGGCACTCCCGTGTCTCCAAAAGTGGAAAGTAACACAAATCCCCATGGACTGAACCCATTTACAAGTGTTTTAACCTCATTTCCACCACTGCATTCCCCTTCCCAGGCTTTCCCAGCAAGCACAACAGCAGTTCTCCCAGCTCCCATCTCCATGACCTTTCTGTTGTCCTGCTCCCCCACCTCTACACATGAGCATCACCTGTAAAATCCAGTCCCAGTCAGCTCTCCTGACCTATGCACCACACAAGAATTCCTCCTGCTAACATCAGACATGCTTGAATTAGCAAGGAAATGAAAACAAGCCACAGGAAAGGAGTGGGCTGGGGGAAAGGTGGGGATGGAATGCTAAGCAATCATGTCAAGTCACGGCTGGCCACATCCTGTTCGCCGTGTCTGAGGGGTCCTTGTGTCAAAACAGTCAAGGAGGAATCCTGCACAGCCAATCCTGCAGCACCTGGGACTCTTTTCTGGGACACTGGTTCCTTCAAGGCATTGACACCCAGTGGCTGCACATCCCAGAGCTCCACAGCTCCCCTGCTTTACACCAGGAGAACCCGAAACCACCGAAGGATCAGCCCGACAAAATCACCACTTTGCAAAGTTATTGTGTAGCTGGGAGAAAGGAGTTTGGAGAGGAATTAATGAATTTTACTTGGTATTAGAAATTTGCCAGGTTCTGATAAAAGTCATGAAAATTAAAAAAAAAAAAACAAACCCCAGCAACAAAAAAATACCACCATTATTTCCAAAACAATCTTGTTTACCTACTGCTTGTTCTAACACAAACACTGGGAAAGATTCCAGCACTGGCACAAGCAACTCTCTCACCCACCTTATAAAATGTCTGAAAGTGAGAAAATAAGTTCATTTTGTTTTCATCCAGGATCTCCTCAGCCTTGTTTTTGCTTGAGCATCCCAGGAAACAGAGCAGGTGAAGACAATCATTTCAAGGTTGACCAAATTGAAGCATTGAAGAGTTTCTTTCATTTACCCTAGCAGAACCACAATCCCAACATATTTGCATGTGAAAAACTGTCTCCCAAATTAATCTAGACATCACTGTGGGGGGCATCAATTTTATTGATGTATTTTTATATTTTCTAGTTCAAGGAGGTATAAAACTATTTCCAACACTCATTATGCCTTTTTCATTAGTGTACTTTTAATGCTGTGATGTGTTTTTCTCATTGATAATGCTCTTAGAAGCCCATTTCCTCCGAGCATCCCTTTAGAAGAACATGAGCTGCAGGAGCAACAAACACAACCACAAACACAGGAGCAACAAATACAACCAGAAGAGCTGGAATCCTGGACACGCAGGTTAGGCTGCAATAGCAACTCTGCAGCAGTCCAAAACAAGAGAAAAACAGCAGTGTCTGGCCTTGGTAGGTTGATTAAGTGAGAAATGAGGAGGATTTGCTTCCCAGGACAGACTATTTGCTCCCCACCACATAAACTAAAAGGGTCTTTGTTTAGGGGTACCTTTATCAGTTCTTCCTGAGCTATCCAGATCTGATCACACTGCAGTACTCCAGTCTTCAATGTGATATAGAAAGTAACAAAGTTATATGGAAAGAAATTAAGTGACCACCTTTAAAACAGCTCCACAGGTTATAACCCTGGGAAAAGATAGTCCAGAAACATTAAAGATCAAACTTAAATCCAACGACTCTAATGAAATTCTTTAGCTACAGATGTGCTTCCCTCCTTAACAGACTGGACCAAATTCAACTCTGCTCCAATGCACCCAGCCCAGCCATGGCTTCCATTTTCAGCCTTAATGAAAGCTTGTCCATGATTTGAACCCAGCAACAATTAACCTTGACAGGGGGAGATAAGATTCAAGTTTCAAAGCACAGAGGGTTTGCTGGGGTTTTGTGTGCTTTCATGAGGCTCAGATTATTATTTTAATGCAGTTGTTTGTGGTTTGGTTTCCTTTTATTTTTTTTTTCCAACTACACTTAATGGTTACACTGAGAAGATAAAAGTTTATGTACTCATGGCAGGAGCCAAAGGATGGTCCAAGTCCAACCTTCCTCCAGCCCACCGCACTGGATACACTTCCAGACAAGGGATCAGACAAAGAGATGCTGCGGAGAGTTTAGGACTGACTGGCCTCAGACATTTTGGAAAAGGGAATTTCCCTCACCAGGCTAAAGGGAAAGCCAAAAGTAGTTGGGAGAGTACTTTATTAGAGGTCTAAAGTAAGAAGCCAACAGATCTCCACATATTTCCCAGCAGGAAGCCTACAGTCATCCCCAGCACTGCTGATAGCCCCCATGCTTGGCAAGCTTCCACCCAACCATCTGGAGCTCATCCACCAAAGTGCGGCTCAGAGGGAGGAGACAGAGGGCCTGGCAGAGGTGTTCAGAGAGGAGGATGACCTCAGGGGGACGAAGGCTTCAGCTCCTGAGCCTCTGTGCGGTTTCACTTGACAGCAACTGAGGGTACCTTTCTTCTGCAGATGGTGCAGCTGCCACTGGCATGGGCAGTCCTAGGAGAACTTCAGGATAACCAACAGTCAGTGCTGGCAGCAGCATGTGCATGGAAACCTGTGGTAATCAGGGGCATAGGGTATATTTCTCTGCCTGTCTTGAGAGCTCCTGACCTCCAGGAAAACACTGGTTCTAACCTCCATCCGTGGAGAAAGCTTCCAGACCTTTGATACAGACTTGGAAGCAACCAGAGTGTGAATTAGATACTAATGTAGTTATTAGTTGTCATTTGGTGAAGGATGTATATTTTGGGGTTTATATGATATGGATGTAGGTGAGGACTCAAGATGGAGGATTTTGGGCCTTGCCTCAATTTCCCTTCTTCTTCACTTACTCCATGTTCTCCAGTGTTGAGAGAACAACATTATTGGATAGAATCAGCCACAGTGCAGATGTTGCCTGAACAGACGAATAATTCATTATTGGTAGTAAAGTAATAACAACAGACATTTTAAGAACGTGGTGTCAAGTAATTGGTTTGCTTATCTTGTATAAACTCAGACATTTTGAGCCTCTCAGGGCTCTTGCTGGGATGTTTGTAAAGAGTGCAGAGCCTGTGTTATCCTAGGCTCGAAAGAGATGATAAGAGACAATAACCTTTGGAGACTGAAAGCAAGGCCCCTCTGCTTCGTTTTGGGTGCAACACAGTTTATCAGGGGTTGCTCAGCTCTCTCAGCCCACAGTGTCAGGGGAGAACCAGACAGAAACCCTCCCAAGAGTTGGGCCTGCTGCATTTTCATTGGTACCATCACCACTCGCACCTGGTGTCTCCAGGAGCTATGGCAGCTGCCTCGTGGAGCAATACCTGCATCCCTTCTGCTCTCCCCAGCTGATGTTTTGATGTTGCTGATGCCTTCAGCAGAGCTCCATCAGGCTGTGGGGCAGGAGCTGGCTCGGCACCTCTGTGCCTCATTTGAAGGCAGGCAGTGATGCTCACCCTCCCTAAGGGCTGTTAATGAGAGCCTGTTCTCTACTGAGGGGGAAGCACAGCTCTGAAGCCTCCACTAGAGCTCTCCAGACAATGCAGCCACAGGAGGTCTTTCAATAAGAGGAGAGAATCAAAGCGTGAGTGACCTGGTCAAATCAGCTGGGGAAGGAGATGTAGGGGGAAGGTGGGAGAGAGCAGGCACACTGCAAGCATTGCAGTTTTCTTCCCATAGTCATTGGGCAGCAAAGAGCAGTGGCAGGAGAGTTCCCAGGGGCTCTCAGTATGGGCAACCATCACCTGGAAGGGTTTGCCACCTGTGGGGCTAAAAAATGTGCCATCAGCATAAGAGAGAAGCAAACTACAGTGCAATATATGGTATTTATTTATTTATAGTCTTTCCAGACGCACCTATGCACACTTGTGCCCCTGCTTTGCATTCACACTGCATGCACTGAAACCACTCATTGGGTTGGATACATGGACTTCCCTTCTCTCACCCTAAACCTAACCCTGGACACCTTGCAGAAGGTGCATGGAGCAGGGAAAAGTCAAAAAAAAGCAGAGGAAAGAGAAAAGGACAGGACTTCTTGCCAGGAAACCACCAGAAAATCACATAACCACCACCCAACTGCAGCAATTAAAAGACAGCCCAGGTTGAGCTTTTCCTTCCCAACACACACCTCCATGTTAAGGTGAAGCTGCCATATCCTCCCCATGGAAGCTTTTAAAGATGAAACTCACTCACCTTTCCCTTAGAGCAACTCCTTAAGACTCATCCCAGTATTCCCAGATATTTCGTCCTTTGTTGGCATGCTGTAAGCACACCCATTGGTCTCCTTAAAACTCCTGCAGCTCTCTGCCTTCATGCCAGGAGTGACCACTTACTATCTGATGACCCTTCAGCCAGAAACCTGGGAAGTTTTTTTCCAAGGGCTGTTTGGAGCCCAGGAATGGCTTTTAAAGTATGCTGCTCTCACTGACAACAGCCAAGGTTAAGGCACAGACTTTTTCTAAAAAGCAGCCCCAGAAGGCTCTTGCCACCATGACTTCAATCACTGGGGAGAGGAGATTGCCAGACAAGCGGATGAGGAGGGCAAGAGCTAGGGATGCCAAGCTTTGCAGAAAAGATGCACGGGCAGGCAGAAGTCAGGCTCCTCCCAGAGCCAAAACCAGCACCAAACCCACAGCTGAATAACATCTTCTTTTAGATTTTCAGCCCCTAAATCAAAGGACAAAGCCACAAGGGCACAGTCATCTGTCTGTCCTGTCCCAGATTTTTTAACAATCCTGGAAAGCTACTGCAAGGGCTTTAGGAAAAAAATCAAACAAACAAAGAAACAATTTTAAAAAAAACCAAACCAAAAAAACACATTCCTGATAACACAGAAAGCCAGGTTTTAATATTGTGTGCATCATGGTGTGGCTCACAGCAGGGCACCAACCTTGCAAAAAACCTAATTCAGAGGAAAACTCTTTCTAGTTCAGGAACCTCTAAAAAGGGGAAAAATTGAGGCATCCCCTCTCCAGAAAAAAAAAGACACACTGAAAAACTGACTGCTCACAGCTTCCAAGCAATAAATGAGCCACAGGCAGCCTTGATTTTTAACAAGACATCACTAATGGTGCATTCCAAACGTAAAGAACAGCTCCTGGGGCCAAACCACCAAACCAGGACTGCTTAAATACCCCACAGCTTGTGAAACCTTGCAGAGCAGCGCTCTGAGCTGCCGCTGAGCACGGGATGATTCAGCCTTTGCCACATCCTTCCCTGCACGGCTTTCAAGCGCCAGCCGAGCACAGCGTTTTTCCTGCTGCTGGGTGATTTCAGATCCTTGACCTGGTAATGGTATCACATCTGCTAACTATTATCAGAAGGGGGAAAGGCTCTCCCTCCTCACTTCCCTGCAAGAATCCCGTGCAGCACCGTGTTGTGTCTGTGAGAGCTGAAAGCAGCCGAGCTGTAATTCAAACAAATCAGATCTAATCACCCTTATCAGAAGGGTGATAAAATCAGCAAAGCTGAGAGGCTGCAAAAACACGAGGCAAAGAGGTATTTCTTGATGGGCATGGAAAGCCAACACCTCTGAAGAGCTTTTTTCCCCAAAGAGATATCGGATCACAGAGGGGCACTACTGAAGAGAAGTGTCTGTGCCGGTTCGTTGCCATCTTCTGCAGACCTAAAAAATGTTATTTCCCAAGCTCTGCTGCTGAGGAGGGCTCTGAGACACAGAGGCCTGTACTCTGCAATCCCTCATAGCTCCCAAATTTTGGGCAAAGCAGTCACAGTCACTGCAGATGGACTGACACTGTGCCAGCCAGATGCTCAAGAGGGGTAGTGATGGTCCAGACAAAACTTGGAGACAGATCCAGGTGCTGTGGAGGTGACTAGAAGTCTACTCTGTTAGCACAGCTCCCCAGCCCAGAGCCGGAATCTGGCACAGGCACAGAGCTGAAGATGAGGGTTCCCTGAGTGTCAGACCCCCTTTTGGAGGACAGCACGGTCCTGGATGCTCAGCAAAGCACAGTGGGGCTCTAAGGCTCAATCTGCACACAGCAGTATCCCACAGCTGGTCTTTTTGCCTGGTCAGCGAGCCACTGCCAGCTCCTGATCCCAGATTCACCATCTCAGTGGCCCTCTATCACAACAGTCCTTGGCACTTTTCCTGCCTCGGGCTGCTCAGACTTTGTGAACCGGGGTTGTGATGAGATTTTTCTGGTTAAGCTCAGCTCCAGAGGAACCACCTGGAGCCCTTGGCCAGCTTCAGGAGGACCTTGGTCTGACTCATCTTCCCATGGCAGAGAAGCCTGAGAAGTGCCCAGGAGAAGAGCTTTTCTCAGGATGAGGCGTGCACGGGTGTGAAGACAGGGAACTTCCTGACACACACCCCTGACCTCACTCCAGCCAACGTGATGCAAAACAAAGCTCCACTTACCCACTAGCAGGGGATGTCATGCAGGGATGGAAAAATGAGGGTTGGAAGAGACCTCAGGAGGTCACCTAGTCCAGCCCTGTGCCCCTTTGGAAGAGTTAGCACCGTATTATCCCCGTCAGGCACACATCTAACCTATTTTGAAAGGTCCCTGGTAACAAAAGCAACATATTCCAGGTTTTTGCTATTTATATCCTGATTTCGAGCACTGTGCAAAGAATGGAGGGCATAGAGGGGAATTGCTGCATAATAGCTGGGAATAGCTGCATAATAGCTGAACACTGCATTACTGAAATGCTGCAGGACCCCGGGGGAAGCTGCTGAATAGGTAAGTACATCTCACTACAAAATATAAGGGCAGGGCCACCAGCAAGGTGACAAGTGCACACTAGAGTGCCCCAATCGGTCTGGCCAGGTCACCTGGCAGGGTTGTGACATCTGGCAGAGCAGCCTATGGTGGTCATGGAGTCTCGTTCTCTGGAGACATCCAAACACACACAGGATGTGTTCCTGTGTCACCAGCTCCAGGTGCCCCAGGGGGTTGGACTGGAAGGATCTCCAGAGGTCCCTTCCAACTCCAATTGTCCTGACCCTGCTTCACTGCACAAGGTGATCTAAGAGCTGCCTGGGTCCTGCAGCCATTGCCTCCCACAGAAGCTGTCCTAACATCCTTCCCAGGGATTAAAAGACCAGGCAAATAAAGAAATAAAGTGGTGTTCTCAACTGCATGGGAGAGGGTGTCCCTGCAAGATGGGGGTCTGGGCATATTGACACAAACACACAGACTTTTGAAAAGAACACTGGAAACGCTTAGCATAAAATCCCATTAGCAAATAACGGGATTTCTGGGAGCACCATCTGTGCACCACATTGAACACCCACCCCAGAGCACGGAGTCTGAGGCACGTTGCATATGGAAATCCAGACAAAAGAATATACAATAATACACAAAGGCAGGGAAAGCACATATAGCACAGGGAAGAAGTCAGAAGAGACCTTTTCCTCCCCATCCTCACAATACCCAAAATCCCATTCCCTCCACTGCCTTCCCACCGTGGCTCCTGAGGCACCTCACGTCCCTTTGTGCCTGCTGTGAGGCCCCGTGAGGCTGCCACAGAAGGGCAGAAAGAGCTTTGATGTGAATGAGAATCAGCTGACAAACCGAAGCTGTTGAGTGTGAGGTGACACAGATGTTTAGGCTTGGACATGCTTTTTTTCTCCCCTCGGGTGTTTTCCAGGGAGGTCTCACAGATTTCTAAGGCAAGAGATTACCTGGAAAAAGCTCTGTCTCATCCGTGAGCTTCTTCAGCTCCACTGCAGCAGAAAAACCCAGAAGTAGCCACACTGGGGTAACTCTGAAACAAAGCAAGAGAGGATTTGGTGTGAGTGGTTTTGCAAAGCAAAACAAACCCAACTTTACAAGTTGGCAGCTTGAAGGAGCCCTCTCCAGTGATGCTCGAGCACCCCTTCTCTGCACTTCCAAACGTCTCCGTCTTTGTCCGCTCTCCCAAGGGCTCTTCAACACCCTCCTCCAAAACAGCTATTACAGCAATTACTGCAATTAATTGATTTGCATATCCCCAAAGCCCCATCATTAGTGCAACACAGCCAAGCGTGTTAGTGTTTAATAATATCAATCAACAATTATTCATAACATCCCGCCCCAGCAGACCTAAATATCGAGACAAGCATTCATGTGAAAACAAAAAGGAGGGAAAAAAAACCAACCCAGCAGCTAAACAAAAGAATTAATTTAGAGCAGAATTAGGATCATAGAAACAAGACAGACAAGAGACAAGGTCAGATGTCTCGCTCCCAGCTGATGAGAGACTCTACCAACCTGCCTGCTCTCAGTTACTGAGTGAGCTGCAAGTAAATAAAGTGATTTTCTCCTTGTAGTAAACAGCCAGAGAGCTGCAATGAGCACAAACACAGTAGGGCAGAGCCAACAAGAGGTGGTTTCCACACTCTGCTGGCCCTGGTTCAGAACAGCACTTCAGCTAAAGCTCAAGAGGGTCCCCATTGAGGACAACACTTAAGCACATGCTGAAATTTAGGTACTTAAAACTGAAATTTAAGTGCTTAAATCCTGTTCCTCCCTGGGCCTGGGAAAGGCTAGCTCTTCTGTTTTCCAGGCTTTTTTAGCAATGCAAGCTGCATCGCTTAGGGACTGTATGCTTTCTGCCAGCCTCTGGATTTGGAGCCACACAGGGATGTGAGGCCAGTGTGAGACCTACAACATCAGGATATCAGAGAGATGACATATCTTTACCATCCAGGGTGTTTTCCAGGGCTTGGACGTGCTCAGATCCCCCAGCCACCCTCTGATCCCACATGTGCTGATTCACTGATCACTTCATGGAGAGTTTCCACCACCTTCAGCAGCAGGAGGAGGTTTTTGCAAGAGACCAGGGTCAGGTTACCTTAATGTAATTGACAGATATGTTGATCAAGCAAGGAGAACAGATATTGCTCTGAAATAGCACCAAGAAAATTCAGGTATTCAGTTCCTCTGATGGTGTTGGCACCAAACACAGCAAGTTTTTTACACTGCTGAAAGAACTGGAAAGACCATGGTGGTACAGAGCCTTGCTACAAGTCTCAGCTTTTCATTAAGCTGGTGGAGTCCTGCTCTGGCAAGATCCTATTTACTGAAGGAATGAGGCCAGAAGGAGCTCAGGAGGTGCTTCCCGCTCTCATGGAGGCAGCTGGATCTGGGCAGGAGCGTCCTTAACCTTCATCACTCATGACATCCCAACCCTCCTGCAGCACCAAAGCCATCCTAATCTTCCTTTATCCTCACCCAGTGCATCCCAAGGTTCCTCAGACAGCTCTGCCAGCACAGATGGTCCAGGTATCACAGGGGAGACCAGCTCCTTTTAATGCCTTTATTTGTAAAATCAGCTCTGGGTGGGGGCCCGAGGGGTCGTGCACACCGTCGCTGCTCCCGTCGGCGACACAGAGAAGGAGGGTGCAGGCAGCTTTGCTGTGTAGCAGAGCTGGGGCTTCCATCCTCCCGGTCGTGCCTACGAAGATACTGTTGAGTTCAAATTTGTGAACTTTTATACTCCGCTTAGCCCTTTGCAGTTAGAGTGACAAATTAAAATCTTGGTTGTGGCCTTGGTGTAGTCCCATACCTTTTCCTTAGTTTGACATGTTAAGTTAGTTCTTTATTTATATAATAACTCGTTGTCATAGGGGTCTTTTATAAGGAATCGCTGTCACAAGGTCTTATGGGAGTTCTACATTTGCCTACTAGACGATGTAATCTTCTTTCTCGCCATTTTGACAGGAGCAGGGGAGGCAATACCCGACGGTAAGAGGGTTTAACAGATCAGTGAACAATTTACTAACATTGAAACAGTTAACATTAACAAGCAATGAACTTTCTTGACAAGTAATTAACACTGAACCTTTGTAGCAACCTCTGTAACAATGTATTAAGTGTTTTCTACACAGTCACTAGGAGAAATGTGGCTGCTGAGAAGGAGCAACTCCACCCTTGCTTCCCGCCTTTTGCCACTGAGACAAGCTCTCCAGCACACTTTTCCTTCTGCTTTGGCTCTGTCAATCCCATAGTCAGATCCCAACACTGTAAATCACATCAGCCTGAGCAGAGGACGCCCAGCTTCCCAGCGCTGGGCCAAGAGCTCCTGCTAAAACTACTGACCACAGACTAAACAAAGCTATTTTTTTTACCTTGCCCAGAGTCTGGACTCCTAACTGGAGACACATCCAGCATGGAATCTATTCCCATTCCTTCCCTACCCCTCCCTGACTCCATCATCGCCAACGCTGGTGGAGACATTGTGCCTCGATGGTAGAAGGAATAAAATGCAACTTCTCGTTGGCAGCACTCTAAATAGAAAAATAACTAAGATTTTAGAGCTCCCTTGCCTTTTGTTGGCCTTCCAACTTCCCCCAGCACTTGTAGCCACACACAACGAGCCGGGAGGTGTGCCCAAAGCAGGAGCAGGAAGCGAAGCAAACTACAATTGCAGTAAACCACTTCAAAGGTTTCACTTAGAATCGCTTGAAAGGAAATTCGACGCCTCATCGTTCATCTTTCACACGTTTTAAAAGAAACATTAGTCTGATTATCTGGGTTTTTCTTGGGGAAAAAAGGGTTTCTGGAAGTCAGAGTTCAAAAACAAAACATAAATAGGAAATACAAATGCGTCCTTAAGCCCATATTCGGGTTGTTTGTGAAAATCCCCAGAAGCTTTCACTGCCTTCCAACAGCAACTGAGACGTTTTAGGGGAGAAGTAAGACATTAGAGATCACACTGCTATTTTGCAGGAGAACATGGAAGGGGAAATCCAAAACAACCCAGAGCACAACACTAAGGACCTTAGAGAGAAGTTTGCCTGGAGGAAACATCTCCTAACTGGTGTAATTACCGTGAAAGGTCATCAAGGACACCTCCCTGTGCATGCTAGAAAAATTCATGTGAGTATTTCGCGTGGTCAGCGCAGCTTTTCCAGCGAATGGAGCAGAGTTCTGACATTGAGCCACACGAGATGACATCAGCAAACAGGCATTCCCCTTGGAAAGAGAGAACACTGAGGACATGAAGCACCTTCCAGCTCCTTGCTCTCTTGATTTTAAACACAGCCATTAACAAGTCTGAAGAGACTTGAAGCAAAGGCTGCACACTCATTGACAGCAGTGGGGACAAAAGAGCTCAGTCTGCAAATATAATTGGATTTAAGAGCCAAATTTCTCCTGGGAGCTGGCTGCTGGGAGGTTCTCCTGTCTCATGATCCAGCCGGAGCTGGCTCATGCCCACGGTGCCTATGGGGTGGCAGCCAGATCCCAGCACACGGCAGCTCCACAGCTCCCCTCGCACACCGACATCCATGGACAGCTTTAGGGGAGCCTTAATGAAAGGCAGATGCAGAGGGAGGTTTGCAGGAATGTTTATCCTGAGGTGCTTCCCTCCCTGGCTCCCCACCTAGGAGGGAGAGCCAGAGGATGGGCTGCTGAGGAGAGGGGTCCCTCCATGGCCTCATCCCACAGCTGGTGTCCCCTCTCCTAGGACACGCCAGGGACACTCTGAGCAAGGAATCCTTCAAACTCTGCCCTCCTCCCTGCACAACATCTGGGCCTGGCCACAGCACACACAGGTTTGGCCACCTGGTTTCACCTGTCTCAGGCAGAATGAGGATTTTGGGGCACGACTGCTTCCTTCAGAGCCCCACATCTCATTTTCAGACGTGAGGGTTTCAGAAAGCCTTTGACCCATTGCAGGCCTTTGTGAGGACTCACTGTTGGCATCTGCCTCTCTTGGCAGGATGAGTGTACAGTCATTTAGGCTGGAAGTGATCCTCACAGCCCCATCTGCTCCAAATCCCTGCTCAAAGCAGCAGGAAGCAAACCCAGCACGTCCCCTCTGCTCCTGCAGCCAAAGGCACAGGTGGGGGACACGTGAGGATCAGGAAAGGATGCAAGAGATCTCAACACAAGAATAATCCTGCTCTGAGCACTGTGGAGAACAAATCTGGGTGAGAAGAGGCTGCTGGAACACAAATAGTTCTGGCTGAACACCTCAACTCCAGACACAAAAAGCCCTCCCCAAAAAGCAGGTTTTAGCCCTCAAGTCCCATCCAAAGAAATACTCAGGCAAAGAACTGACCTTTATCTGCAAAAGCAAGTATTCTTGGTGCTTTTTTTCCTAAACTTTACCCCCTTCTTCCCAGACCTGGTGGCCCTGGTATGTACCTCACAAAGCAGACCTATCCCAGCAAGGGCTCACCTCCTTAATTTACCCCATGCAGCCAACCTGGGAAGAGCTGGAACTGCTGCCTTAGAGATGTCTCACCACCACATGCTAGTGTCAAATAAAGACAATGCTGCCAAGCCACTGTTTGACTGAGCAAAATCACCTGTTTCATACTTTGTGATGCAGGAAACAGAAAAATCCCTTTTCCAACTCAGACCAAACCTTTCCCTGTGCTCATTTCCAGTGACAGCCTCCTTCCCAGTGACAGCCATGCAGCACTTATGAACTGTCCTTCTCTCTGGCCTTTTTATTTCATTCCATAACACCAAAAGCAGAGCCAGGCCTGGAAATTAAATTGCACCCATAGTTTCATTCATAAATTTGGCTGCACAACCACAAAGTCAGCTATTGTTGTTATTTCTCACAGTTTACCAGCTCCAAACCAAGAAGTATTGTTTTTATTGCTATTGTGAGAACAAGAACAGGGGAAAAAAATAATCTTATGCTTCCCTTCTCCTCCCAATCAAACATAATAGAGAAAAAAAAAAAGCTCAACAGGGCGGATGTTGGATCCTCAAGGATTGTTTTGGGGGTTTTTTTGAGCTATCTACAGGAGCTCAGTCTGGTGCTGCAGGTTTCTGAGCCTGAATTTTTATCAATGGGCTGCACTGGGTCTATTTGAAAAGCCAGCAGGTGTTTGAACAATGAAGCAGGGCTGCCTCTACATCTGGGCCACAAAAGCCATTGCTGTGTTTACAAGAAACAGGATAAGCAAGAAAACATCCTGCCACAGGCACCTAAAAAGCTGCAGCCCCTTGTTATTCTTCTTTTTTTTTTTTTTTTTATTTTTTCTCACACTGGGCCATTTATTTATAGCACAAGAAGTTGAACCAGGAAGAGGAAGAAAGAAGTGAGAGGCTTCTCACTCATTTCCATGCAGGAGTGATGCACGTGCGGTGTGGCAGGCGCTGGGCTTGTTCAGCTCTCAGTGGGATCTCATTAACCCCTCAGCTCTGGCTGCTGTTAATTGATTAATGATCAGGGCACAACCTGCTGGGTTTGCTTCATCCCTGCAACCGTGCCAGTTAGACCTGACTCATTCTGGGACACCCCGGAGGGAAACTGAGTCACCACAGACTGGAAATTACGTGCCTAGAGCCTAAACTCACAGAGATTATGGGGAAGGGATGAGGGAAATTCCTCATCCTCAGCACTTAAGGTTGGATCCTGAGGGCCAGTAGAGCAAGAGATTTTTCCAGAGCTCAGAGAGGACATTGAGGGGGCCCCTCTGGAGGACCTTCTTTCTCTGCACAGTGCACCAAGAATGAAAGGTTCTAATTTCACCTCTTTTCTGCTGCTGATGCTGCTGTAGGGAGCTTGTGGCCCCCTACAGAATCACTGTATTCTGCAAGTTCTTTCTCGTGACATTTTGCTCAGCTTGCTTTCAACAGAGCAGGACACATCCAATTTAGTAACAGGATCAGGTTTTAAATCAAATTTATTCGAATTCATTGAAGATGCACCAAAATGAAAACTCTAAAATGTTTCTCACAATCTTTAAGAACAACTCTGGAAGCTCCAAGGTATCTCTGTCTTCCAGACTAACACTTTGTGACTCAAGTCACCTTATGCCCAGCAAAATTAAGTATTCCCACACCTCGTGTCCTCCCTTTAATAGTTTCACTTCTTGAAGCCTTCAAAACACACCAGTTAGAGCCCCTCCCTCAGAAACCTGGGGAAATGAGAGCTGAGCTGCTCAGCCTCTCATGGAGTTTGATTTCCTTGCTTTTGAGCTGAGTCAAAGAAGATTAACTCAACAGGTGTTTTACTGGAGAGTGGGAGAGAAAACAAAACAAAACACAATGAAACAACTGCCTACGTGCACGAACAGCAGATTAATTCCTCCTGCCTTTCTGGGGAATGAACTGCTAAAGCAGATGGCAAACAACCCCTTCTCCTCCAGCCCTGAGTCACTCTCAGTTCTGGCTTTGAACACTTCAAGTCTCAGAGCTCAAATTCTTCCCCTCAGTCAGGTCTAGAAGAGGACCTTCCTGATGCAGACTTGACCTCTGCAGGGCTGAGCTGCTTCCACTGCCCCTGACTCATGGTCTTCTGCACCCTGGTCCTGCTCAGAGACATCAGCTGGAGTACAAAGGACTTTCCAGAAGCCTCTGTGCCCTGTGCATGGAGTAGGATGACTGAAGCCCAGACTACTGCCCTGTAAATTCATGGTAACACTTCACAGCTCTATTTTTCATTAGCAGAAAGACCAACAGCTCAGGAATAAACAGAGACCAGCATCTTCCTCCCCTTTGGGCCATGGAAAGTAAATTGCAAGTTGCTGTTCTGATTTCTCACCAACCTGGGGCTCTCCAGCTTGTCCCACCAAACCTCCCGTTGGCCACAGCATGAGACACGGGGGCTTGGGTCAGCTAAAATCCCACTGCAGCTGGAGGGAGCAGACAGCAGCTGAGGCCATGTAGTGTTTGCATGAGAATTTCTTGAAGCTTTCAGCAATTGATGTGCACACAAGCCAGTGTTAACAGCCAAACTGTCATTTTTCCATCAAAATCATGAGAAAAGCACATAAAGCACTTCAGGTTGCTGATGGTAAGCCTGTAAAGTGAGGAACTGGTCAGAGGATCTGTATATCTTAGCAGAACTGAAAAGAGTCTCTATAGATGTGTCATTCCACATGCCATACTGAATATATCTTCACAAGAAATGCTACTTATTTCCAATATTTGGGTTGCAGGATGATATAGAAGTGAACTTTGCCCCTATAAGTGACTAAAGCTTGACAGAGGGTTTGTGTGAATTTATTAAAAACTCCTGAGCTGAAGCCAAACGTTCAAGCCAACAAATGTCCTAAAACGTCTGCTTACAAATTACTTGGATCTTTGCCAGAAGCCCGAGTCTGATCCCTTTTTCTGTTTCTTTCTCACCCAAAAAACATCTGGTGTGCATTGCCAGTCTGTATTGACTGCTCTCGTGATGCTGTAGGCATCTTTAGGAACAGCATCCTATATAATTAAATAGCTGAGCGCTGACAAACTGTTGTCAATACAGAGTAAAATCAATCCACTCCCTGTTGTGTCATAATGATACAGAGCTAGCGCTGTTTGAACCAGCTTCTTTGGAAAGCTTTAATTTTATCAAACAACACTCTTTCGGGAGAGATGATTTGGGGTTTTGCTTTTTAACAAAGAGAGAAGTGGAGTGCAGCACACAGCACTTAATATCTGGCTGAGATTTAAAACGCATGCTCCTTATGAAGTGTGACATTTTATCCCTGAAGCCACAGGAACATTTCCCACATTTAAGTGATAGAGGGAAAATTCTTTAAATTAGATTTGAACTTTATACCTTCTAATTCTGCTGCAATCCTCCTCCTCCATGTACCACGCTCAGGCCTGATGAACATGCTGTTGTATCAAAGTCTAACAGACCTGAGTGCTGACAAATCCCCTTCACTTAGCCTGGAAGCAAGCAGCAAACCTCCTGGAGATCCAGCAGGCAATGTTAACTGGAAAAAATAGCCCAGCCACTGGTCACAAGGCTAAATGAAGTGGTCAGTGTAGCCCTGTTTGCACAACCACCCCTCCTGAGTGTCACTGTGAGCTGTAAGCCAGTACTTGAGGCCACAAGGCTCAAGTCTCCAAAGTTTGCAAAGAGCCAGACCCAGAGCTCCTTGAAACACTTCTGTCCAAGCCTAAAGGAAAACCAAACACTCATCTGCAAGGAAGTCATGGTCAGGGGAAGGGAGCACCTCTCCTACGAAGATGGGCTGGGAGAGCTGGGGGTGTCCACCTGGAGAAAAGAAAGTTCCAGGGAGATCTTAGAGCCCTAAAGAAGCTCCAAGACATCTAAAGAGGGACTTTGGACAAGGGCCTGGAGCAGCAGGACGAGGAAGAATGGTTTTAAACTGAATGAGGGCAAGATTAGATAGGATACTGGAAAGGAATTCCTCCCTGTGAGGGTGGGGAGGCCGTGGCACAGGTTGCCCAGAAAAGCTGTGGCTGGCCCTGGATTCCTGAAAGTGCCCCAGGCCAGGTTGGATGGAGCATCCTGGGATAGTGGAAGGTGTCCCTGCCCATGGCAGGGGGTGGGATGGGATGATCTTTAAGCTCTCTTCCAACCAAGACCATCCTGGGATTCTCAGAAGCCCTGAGCAACAACTCCTTGGGCTTGTCCATCACAAGGTTCTACTTTCCAGACTCAGAGGTTTGCTGGGCAGCTCAGTTGCAACCAAGTCCCCATTTCAGGACAGCTGTCCTGCTGTAGCTGCTGTCACAGCCACTGACCCTTGTGGGAGAGCTCCTTTGTTGAGCCCTCCAGGATGAGAGAGACCCATAAGGATCATCAGGTCCAACTCCTGGCCCTGGACACCCCAAAAATCCTACCCTGGGCCCAAGAGCCCCTTCAGAGGAAGCTGCAGACCCTGGTGAGGTCTGACCCTCTGTCTCCTTCAGGCTGAACAAGCCAAGTGCCCCCAGCTGCTCCTTGTACAGCCCCTCTAGCGCCTTCACCATCCTCTGTGCCTCCTTTGGAGGCTCTCTAACAGCTTTAGATCTTTCTGATCTGGGAGGTGAGCCTGCCCCAGCCCTGGGCAGAGCAGGACAATCCCCTCCCTAGCCTAGCTGGCCATGCTGGGCCTGATGTTCCAGGACAGGGATGTTCCTCCTGGCTCCAGGGCACTGCTGACTCAGATCCAACAGGCCATCGACCAGGACTTACAGATCCCTGCTGTTCTCCAGCCTCTCCATTCCCCAGTGTGTCCGTGCACCAAAGGCTGCCCCATTCCAGGTGCAGAATCCAGCACTTGTCTTTGTTAAGTTTTTCACAGATGGTGATTGCCCAGCCACACAGAGTTCAACTGTCGGGGGCTGCCCAACAGCTTTGGGGTTCAGGCGTTCATCACAGGCCTAGGACTGACAAGAGAGGCTCATTTCTTCTTCTTCGGGCTCAGTTGTTTAGTCATTCCTTATCTCTGTTACCTAGATACAAACTGCCAGAAGCTACGTACACTGATCTAGCAAGAGGAGAAATGGTGCCCAGAGGAATCTCTGCCACAACCTTTACCTGTCTCTTTGCCCAATAATCAAATGTCAAGCACTTTATTTTTCCTAATGACACAATGACATGACCTTGGGAACTGGCACGTGGCCTCTACTAGCCAATCGCTGCAGACTACTCAAAAAGCCCTAGAAGAAGAAGATGAAGGAGAAGGGATACAAGAAGAAGAAAGTGACAACACCCTAGATCCTCCATCTTGTATCTCACCTACTAATATAACTAAAACTCCAACTTTTTCACCCTGTGACTTAACACCATTCTGTCTCACATACCCACACTATTAGTATCTCAACTTTAGAAGCTTTCTTCATGGTTTGAAGCTAAACTCTGTGTTCTCCTGGGTGTCAGAGCCTGTCAGCACAGATAAGGGGATATTTTCTGTGCTTCTGGCTCCAACACCATGCTACATCCCAGGCTGTAACACCTGTCCTTGTGGCCACGCAGCACACAGAATCCTTGATTCCCCAGCAGTGGCCCAAAGTGTCAGCTTACCATGGGTGAAGGAGAAAGCCCTGACCCACAGCTTCTCCCTTTGCATGTCTCTGGGCCAGCAACACTCATGAAAAACCCACTCCACCTTCCACCCTGTGCCTCGAGGGGCAGTCCAGACCTCTGGAACTGCTTTGAAATACAAGTTGCATTATTCCCATTACGTTGCTGGCTTTCCCTAAGCCCTATTCGGTAACAGACAGGTGCACTAAGCTTTTTGCCAGGGACCCATATTGAGAGGAACAAGACCCTCCAGTTTTATATTCTACTGCCTTTGTAAGCTCACAGTCACCTCTTAAGCTCATAATAAAAGATTTTTTGAAAAATGATGACACCTAGTTTCCAAGGCAGCAGGACTTTTAAAGCCCGTGTTTGCAAGACCCTGAGGAACTGGAGATGCTAAAAGGCACAGGCTGTATAAAACCCATCCCCTGTTCCTGCTGGATAGATCAAATAACACACTTTGAGTTTTTAATGCAACACGAGCTGAATGAGGAAGTAGACAGTGATGCTGCACAAAAAATGTACAATGAGTGGGATAACAACTACAAACCCCTTTAATCTGTGGTCTTACCTTGACATCTCAGACTGTTTGGTGCCTGCAGGGCTTATCAGAGATGTGTGAGTCTAGAATGGAAAGGGTGAGATGCTTCATGGTGCTTCAGGCCACAAGTGGTCAGCTGGACCTCAGCTGCAATTCAGCGGGCAGTGATCACAGAATCACAGGATCATTTTGGTTGGAAAAGACCTCCAAGATCATCAAATCCAGCCTGTGACCAATCCCCACCTTGTCACCAGCCCAGAGCACTGAGTGCCACATCCAGGGAGATCCTAGGATACCTCCAGGGATGGGGACCCTAGCACTCCCTGGGCAGCCCCTTCCAAGGCCTGAGCTCCCTTTCCATGAAGAGATTCCTCCTGGTGCGCAACCTGACCCTCCCCTGGCACAGCTTGAGCCCATTTCCTTACATCCTGTCCCTGTTCCCTGAGAGCAGAGCTCGACCTCCCCTGGCTGTCCCCTCCTGTCAGGAGTTGTGCAGAGCCAGAAGGGTCCCCCTGAGCCTCCTGTTCTCCAGGCTGAGCTTTGAGGATGTCACAGCCCAGGCAGACCTGTGTCCTCTCACTTCAAATTACTGAAAGGCTCAAGGACCCAACTGGAAACCTGTTGGAAACCAGAATATCTCCCACTCCCCACTTTCACCATTTATAAATATCTATTTTCTTAGGCTAAGCCAATTACTTATTCTCAGTCATACACAGCTCTCATTTCAGCTCAAAAAAGGCTCCTTTCCCATGGAAAAAAAAATCAACTCTCTTAATTTCATAATTAATTTTGCTGCCTGACTTTTCCCAGCAACACAACTCATTTTTTTACCAAGTTCTCTACAAACTGATGAAAACAAAAATCCCCTCAGCCTCCCTGCACACTCTCATGAACACCACTTCTTTGTAGCTTAATTTCCCATTTTTGAAAGGAAGATATTTGCTTTCCTCCAAATTTTTTTTTTGGGGGGGGGAGGAAGGTGGAGAAGGCAGGTGGAGAAGTGAGCAGCATTATTTCATTATTAACACAGCTTCCAGCAAGATAAAGACAATCTTGTGCACTGTGACAACGAGATGCTAACAGAGGACAATAAATTCAGATTAATAATTAACATCCACATCATATCAAACCATCTTGGTTCTCTCATTTCAACTGCTTCAGAAATCTTCCTACTTCTTTATTGCAAACACATGCAATAGGTCAGTCGGTCCTTAAAACCACACACACTGATGGACACAGCACTGCTGGGACTCTGCAGGTAAAAGTTTTGGCTGAAAAAACACAGTTGCAAGGTTCCTATTCAGGTTGCAAAGACTGGAATATTTTATTTTAAAAATGAACAAAATACAAGTTACTTACTGCTTTTGAGACCCTCCTGACCTGCACATGGATGAGGATCAGGCACTGGAAGGAAGCAGACAAATCTTCCATGTTAAATTTCAGCCTGAAGAACCACTATGATATTAACATTGAAAATTACACGCTGATTTTACAGCATTTTCCAACCCCAGTATGAAGAAAATGTAACAAGTTCTCCTAAAACCCCCACTGATCCAATACACTTAAAGAAATTACGTGATGGGCATAGTCATTTTATGGCTTGAAAAATAATATCCCTACATACTTTTACTATGGTCTTCAAGATTCATGTTTTCAAGCTTTTCCTCCAAAACCAGGGATAAGGCTAGAAACTGTATTTCAAAAACTTGATAGCCAAGAGTCTCATCTAATTATGTGAACTGGGGCTTCAATGGGATGGGGGGAAAGAAAAAAGAAAAAAGGGAAAAACAAAGGAAAGGAACGTAGACACACAGAAATTTGTGGCAAAAAATATGATCACTGGCAAAACACTCATTTGTCCCAAACTTCTTGCTTTTTTTCTTTTTATTGGCTCTGTGGACCCCCCTAAAATCTGTGCTTTAATCCTGTTCTTTAAACTGTTTTTTTTAAGTGTTAAAGGGATGGAAGACCACTAGAAAGTTGTCTCAATATGTGCCTGGGG
The DNA here is from genome assembly GCA_013399455.1 of Anthoscopus minutus. Lineage (NCBI taxonomy): Eukaryota > Metazoa > Chordata > Aves > Passeriformes > Paridae > Anthoscopus > Anthoscopus minutus. The sequence goes on along the minus strand of VWYI01038218.1, from coordinate 196,886 downwards.
AGAGAAATAAGGAGAAGAAAGGGAAAAAGAAAGAGGAAAAATGTGAATGCAACAGGGACAAGCCCTTGGTGGGGGAAGGATATTATAGGGAGGGGGAGAAGTAAAAAAAATAAGCTGGAACAAGTTAAATATAGAAAAGGGGAAGAAGAGGCAGGGAAAGGGAAAGTATGGGAAAGGGGTAGGAAAATACAGAAAAGAGGAGAAAAGGGAAAAATACAGGAAAGGGGGGAAAAAGGAAACATACAGGAAGAGGGGAAGGAAAATAAAGGAAAGTGTGAAAAGAGGGGGAAGGAAGATATAAGAAAGGGAGAAAAAAGGAAAATAAAGGGAGGTAAAGAAAGGGCGGTGAAGGA